>CM075855.1:45337991-45937991 GCA_037975125.1 Latrodectus hesperus
AAAAAGCCGATTCTAACACAGTGGCGGTGGTGGCGGAGAGTGGCGGCGTTGAGTTGTTTCCTCCTGCTGCTGAGTTGAGTTGTTTCCCTCCTGCTGCTGAGTTGAGTTGTTTTCTTCCTGCTGCTGAGTTGAGTTGTTTCCCTCCTGCTGCTGAGTTGAGTTGTTTTTTCCTGCTGTTAAGTTGAGTTGTTTTTTCTGCTGCTAAGTTGAGTTGTTTTTTTGCTGCTAAGTTGAGTTGTTTTCTCCTGCTGTTGAGTTTAGTTGTTTTTTCCTGCTGTTGAGTTTAGTTGTTTTTTCCTGTTTTTTGAGTTTTTGTTTCGGTTTTTAAAACAAATGGTTAGTTTTGGTTTTTGAGTTTCAGTTTTATGGAATGGCAACAGTTGATTTGCATTTTACGAAATGGCAACGTTGTGTGCTTTAAGACAACACATGAAAGGTAAACAAAAAACATGTGGTGGTTGGGTGGCGGTGTTGTTTACATTCAATTTTTTATATTATAGTATTTCCTGAATTGAATAACAGTTATTATGTGGCGGTGTAGTTTGATTATTTGATTGATATATGTGGTAATTATAAGTTTCTGGTCTTACCACATGTAACAGTAGGTTAAAATTTTAGAATGGTGGCGCCACCTATCCGTTCATTTATAAATAAAAAACTTTTTTTAAAAAAATTCCAAGATTTTGTATAAGAAATAATTATGTGTTCTGGGATCGAACCCACCAATAGTAAAAAGTACTCGTGGGTCATCGATTTTCCATGCCTTAACCAGATGAGCCACGAGTACTTGTTCGTTGAAAGGTTTAATAACTTGAATTACCATTTCACAGTTAAACTCTTTTATTGCTAATATTATATGAAGGTAGCTTTCCTTTGTATAAACCACAGAAGGTGATTCCTTTCCCGCCATTTGCGATGCAGACGTTGAAGTTGAAACACCCTTTTACTATGTTAGTCGCGGGGCCTACTGGAAGTGGGAAAACCCATTTTGTCAAAAAGCTGTTGCATTACCGAATGATTCATCCTTATCCAAAAACTGTTTTATGGTGTTACGGAGCATATCAGACTCTCTATGAAGAAATGCGAGGCATTCAATTTCATGAAGGAATACCTTCCAATATAAATCTATATTCAAATGCTTTAATTATCCTTGATGATCTTATGAGTGAATTAGGAAGCGATTCCAAATTAACAAAGTTATTCACAAAAGGTTCTCATCATCGCAATATCAGCGTTATTTTCATTGTACAAAATATTTTTCATAAAGGTAAGGAAATGCGAGAAATTTCTTTAAATTCCCATTATCTGGTATTGTTTAAAAACCCTCGAGATCAATCACAAATCATGCATTTAGGAAGACAGTTATATCCCTCCAAAGTAAAGTTTTTTCATGAAAGTTATGAGGACGCTACTTCGAAACCTTATAGTTATTTACTAATCGATCTTAAAAGTGACACAGAGGACAGTTTACGCATGCGCGCGGGTATGTTTCCTGGTGATAAATATTGGGTTTACCAGCCTCGATAAGCATTCTCAGCTTTGACATCAAGGATAAAACATGTCTATCGTAATTGATTTTGAAGGATTTCAACTTGTTTCTGGACATTTCATAGTGAAAGAGTTGGCCTATGCAGCTGCGAATAGTATCGGCGTATGGACTTTCCAGCCACCGTATCCTCATTCACGTCTCAGTAACCGTGAAAAAGTACAATATTCGTGGGTGACTAGGAATCTTCATCAGATTCACTGGAATGAAGGCGAATTACCTTATTGCAAATTGAGGATTATTTTAAATTCTTTGTTTGATTTATTTCCAAATATTTATGTAAAAGGTCTTGAAAAGAAAATTTTCTTAGAATTTTTATCTGGACGAGAATGTTATAACTTGACAGATTTAAGTTGTCCGAAAATTAAAAATTTTATACCGCTCAACTGTCAGTGTCCTACTCATGGAATAGATTTTCCACATTGTGCTTTAGTCAAAGCTACTGCATTTGCTAAATACCTTAAAAGCTTATAAAAAGCAAGTATTGCTTTCAGTTACTTTCATTTTCAGTTAATATGTCAGTCTGCACTGATCAAACCTTGGCTCTCTTAAAATTGATTAGTAAAAGTAAAAATCCAAAAGTTATTCTCCGAAAGTGTCCTATTAATGTCATTAAAACATTGTGTGAGTGCGTAATCAATACGTTACAGGGAAATATACCTTTGACAAAAAAACAAAAGAGTCGGCTGTTTTCTTACAAGCAAAGCTTACGAAAACTTTCCAATAAAAAAATTCCACTCTACAAAAAAAGAAAATTACTAGTACAAAGAGGTGACGGATTTCTCTCCGTATTATTACCAGCAGCCATTTCTGTCATAAGTAGTCTCATTCATGGAGCACAGTAAGAAATTTATGCTGATACCAGAAGATCGTCTACAAACGGTAGAGCAAATATCTGAACTTGATCAAAGAATGAGAAATGTTCTTCAAAATAAGCATTTAACAGATGATGAAAAGGCAACTTTGTACTTACAAATATTACAAAAGTATACTAACTTATCTGTTGAAAAAGAATTACCAAAAACAGAAATGAAAGAACCTGAAATTGAAGAAAAAGAGATTCCTATTCAACCAACAATCAAGTCCGAAGAAAAAAACGATGATTTAGTCCATAAAACAGTGAATGCAGCGCCGAATCGTTACAAAGATACTGTTAAAAATATTTTTGAGTTTCTCAAGCATCAAGATTTGTTAAGATGGACTTCAAAAGGAGAACTTATTTACAAGGATGAATTATTTCCAGGTACCAACATAGCATTACTTATCGATGACTTATTAAGAAAAAAGAAAAAAGCTCCAAAAGGAAGAAATGAATTTTTACAAGCTTTATTTGATATTAAATTCCCCGAAAATCTTGATGTTAACCAAAAAGTGTACAGAAACATTATAAAACCTGTTAAGTATGCACGTAGAAATCAATGGATTAAATTTTGAAATGGCTTAAATTTTGATTAATAAAGTATTTGATTGTAAAATGTCTTATGTTATGAATTCTTTATTTATTTAATTTTTTTGTTTACAAATTGTAGCAAAATAAATAATTAATAAGAAGAAAATAATATTTTTTCATAAAGATTCTTAGTTTTAAAATTTACTTAAGGATTGATTATAATTATATTCAAAATTATTAAATAAGTTAAATATTTCTCTGGAAAATGATTGATGAATAAATACAAAATTGCAAAAATAAATTTCTAGTAAAAGAATAAAAATCAAACACAATTTTCTATCAAAAAAATAAGAATGACACATATTTTTTTCCTTGTTTTAAATTTTTATTTTTTAAAACTCATTCTTATACCATATTTCTTTTTAACAAATTGAAAAATCTGAAAATCATTTCTTTTGTTTTGATACAAATTTTGGATAATAAAATACATAGAATTTCCTTGACAACGTTTTAGTATAAAGTAAATGCAATAATGACCACATACATTAGATGTTATACTTTGAAAAGTAACAGAATTCCAGATTACATTTGAATACTTGGATACATAGTCTTGAATAAGCTTTCCATAGAAGAAGGGTGATTGTCCATAGGAATCAAAGAATTCCAAATTTCCATTTTCGTCTATATATATTGCCATCCAATGTGAACCAGGTTGAGATGAGTCATCTCGATTCACAACTGCAGCTGAATTAGGGGGAAGAACAGGAATTGCATCAGCAGAAAACACACCCTGATATACTGTTGCAGTAATCTTTTCTTTCAGTAAGATTTTATTTATTTGATACCCATTCATAACTAATTCCCGAAATCATACAAAATATTTCTTGATTTGTTTATTTCGATAAGACTTTCAAATTCGGCGAAAACAATAACAGATACAGTATGGTCAAGAGCTTTGCTAAATTTCATTTCTAATCGTAAATTACTGTGTTTGATGAGATTTAAATGTTCTCCATCACATAAATCTGGAGATAAATCAAATGCGTATAACGTATAGCCTTTAGGATATTCTTCTCTTGATATAAATATACCGCGATCTTGTCCCATCTTTTCTGTACCTAAGAAAAGACTTTGGTAGGCACGAATAAAATTATTCTCTTCAAAATTAATTTCTAATGGATTATGTGGAATTGGTTGACCATCCACGTAGATTCCAATGAAATTTAAATTGAAATGATGAAAATAAAAAGGGGACTTTTTTAGAGTTCCGTGAAATGCTTCATTATCAACACAACCTATGATAATTCGCTTAGGCATTTGACCTACGAAGATGCTATCTTGTACGAATGACATGTTTCCTTTCGGAATAGAGTAAACCTTGCACAAAACACGGTTGATTGGATATTTAGCTGTTCCACCTTTCTCTAATGCCGCTCCGTGCCCTAATATTACTCCAGGACTTACACGGACTTTTCGCACAAGTAGAGATACGTGACTTAATACTACTTTATATCCTTCTTTACCCAATAGACAGAATTCTGGACTGCTTCTAATCAGTTTAATTTTTAAATCTACAAGGTTTAATAAAAGCCGTTCTTGGTGGAATAAATCACTGTGAATGCATCCAATCATATCTACAGTGGCATTTTCTTTGAAAAAAGCAGATCGTTTTTTAAGTCCATCTTCTGAATTTTTATAAAAGAGCTCAGCAGTAAGCTGAGATGTCTTACTATCGTATCCATGATTCAATAATGTTTCGATGTATGATCGATATGGGTAAGTATTACTTGAGTTAGAAACGAGACGATCATTTAAGGCGATATCAACTTGAGAAAACAAGGAATGTAAAAATAAATCCACGGGTCCAATCTCATCTTCTTTTTCGATAGCAGTGTTATCATTCTTTAAAATTTTTGCTTTAACATACAGTTGTGTTTGACTGAGATCTATATAATCTTCTCCACTTCCAGAAATGTAAAATTCTACTGGTCCACCATCAAAAATATTTGATAGAGGATGGAATTCTATCCATTGTCCACTTTGAATAACAGTTTGTGTTCCAGGTAAATGAAAAAGTTCTAACTCAGACTTCACGCATTCGGGTGAATCTTTTAAAAGAAACGTCATCACGGATCAAATATATCACGTCCTCTCACTTTTTTAGCTTTTGATGAAATAACTCTTTTTGAATTTTTGCGTTTCCTTTTATACTTTCCTTTACCCACCATTGATTGAATTTTATCGATAGCTTTCCGGGCTAAGTGTTCGCCACTTTCTTTGCTTCTTTTTTTCACGGACTCCTTAAAGTTTTGTCCAGATAATACATCCGTTGCAATACGGGATCCGGTTAACAGTGCTTCTTTTCCTATATTTTTTGTACCTTTTATTAAAAAGGGAAAAGCAGTTCTAAATAAACGACGGAATATTCCACCTAAGCCATAACCTCTCTGATAAGAAATTCCTCGATAATAAGGCAAGCCAGAACCTGTTTGACTTGCATAATGTTCTTCAAATTTTTTTGTGCAGCAAACATATGGTACGCTCATCTCGAAATCTAATTTAACAATGACTTTTGATACACTTTTTTGATTCTATTTATACTATTTGCTTCATTCTAAAATGCAAAACTACTATGACTTTTCCTCTCTCGAATGGTACAAAATCTCCAGAATTTAACCGCATTTCTATTTTAATAGTTTGAAATGACTGTCGTATCACCGATAAATACTGAGGTCTATCATAATATTGACTAATAACTTCACCGTCTACACCTTTCACTCGTACAATTCTCAAAAGAGGTGCTTGTATATTACCTACAATCTGTGGAGCTACTATATCACTGTAGACATAAAAAAAGGAAAATTCAGAAGATGCATCAGCTACAAATTCTCCTTTCATGTTTCCTACAATGACTGTGTTGATTTTGAAACCTAAGATTGGAGCTAATTTTTCCAGGTGGAGAGCAGTTCCTTGTACAGCATTTATTTTAACTCGTTTTGTTGATTTGTTGTAATTTAATGTAAATCTACTTGGGTTTTTTGGTAAAACCCATTGTATTGCTGAGAGAATATCATATATGGATTCATAACAGCCAGTATCAATTCTTTTCTTTATCAGTTTCCCATCTCCAATATCATAGTTAAAAGCGTTATTAAATTCATTAATGTTGAACCATGAATGAGGATAGATTATTTCAGATAAACCAACTTCCCATTCACCACTTAAATTAATTGATGTAGGAAGCTGAGTTATAAAATGAGAAATTTTATTATCGGGAAAATATTTCAGAGAACTGTCAGAAGGTAGCGTCAAATAGAAAGACATGTTGCATACTGAATTTGTAAACAGAAAACTGTTCTTATTTATAGTTTTTTCAGGTCAGTAATCCAAGTATTGAATTTTTCGGGATACCCTGAAAACTTTACAAAATATTCTGTTTTGGCCCCGTTTTTTCTAGTTTTAATCACTTTTTCAACTGGATAAAAGCCTGTATCTACTACTTTTTGAAGTTCTTCTTCATAAAATGTACCATTTATTTCCTCCCCCATCAAATCTTTCAATTTATAGACAACTGGAATTCTAGGAATAATTTCAGATACCCTGAAGATTTCCCTTGTCCAATTTTGTTCATAGCCTTTTTCGAATCGCAATTTTTGTTTACTTACGCGTACAGAGTCACCTTTTTTCAATTTTGCAGGTTTAGAATTAATTTTGGTTAAATCACCATATAAATTATGCATAACTTGATCTTTATTATTTTTGTTGACTGAAGCAGGAGTCATTTTAATGCTTCTGTGCCATGTATGGTTGTAACTGTGAACTAATTTATCAATAATATCAATATACTTTTTAGTATTAAATTCAGTAAAATATTTCCACATTTTTGTTTTTAAAGTGCGATTAAATCTTTCAACAATACTTGCTTTTGTTTGATTTTGGGTAGTAAAAAATTTAACTTTTGAATTTCTCAAAAAATTTTGAACGATTTTATTCTTAAATTCTGATCCGCTGTCTGATTGGATGCTAAATGGACAACGAGTTCTAAAAATAGTTTCCAGAGCTAATTTTACACTCTTTCCAAGCTTATTTTTCAAAGGAATTGCCCATGCATATTTAGAAAATACATCAATACAGGTAAGTAAATATTTGTAACCTTTATTAAACTCAGCTAAAGACTGCATGTCAACTAAATCCACCTGAAATTGTCGATCAATTTCACTTACTAACACTCTATTTCGTAAAAATTTATGACGAATCGGCTTATGTAAAGTGTATGAATCTTTATGAGATAGCCATCTCTTAATATCTGAGACTTTAACTTTATCTTTCAAGCCTCGTCTCACCGCATTTATACCACTAAAACTTGCTGTATGACTTGGATCTTTGTAAATTCTCTCCATTATACTCGCGTGCTTGTATTCAAACTAAAATAATTTATTTAATGTTTTAACACTTAAATGTTAATTCACGACTTACAGTTCTCTTATAATTCACGCCAAAATGAATTATTTGAAAAAATTAAATCAGTTTCTTTTAATTTTTTTGATGGAATTTACATCAATATTTTTTATTTTTATTATAAATGCAAAATAAAACATGTTCTTCTCTTGGGATGCATTAAATAAAAATGTGAAATAAAAGAATGCGATTTCTTTATATCCATTCCCACTTCAAAACCAGGTAACACCTGGCTTTCTTCATTCCTAAGGAGAATGTGTTCTATTGTGCTCTTTCACCGATTTCGGTATTCACAAAACTGTTAGAGGGGAGCATTTTGCTTTTCAGTTTGCGACTCCACCTCAGGACATTAGTTGTACTTCTAAGCCCACATTGTATTTTATACCTTTCACATATATATCCAGTTGAATCCCTTTCAAGTTCAATACTTGCTGGAGAACACATCCCATTGTTGCTCACTTCGAAAGCTGTGGCTGCTACTGGCCAGTTAAAGGGAGAATTTCTTTTAAGTTGCTAAACCATTCAACTTAACTATACCCCACTATTGTGTTAAAGAATCTATTTTTTTTCTGTGACTGGCAGTGGGTGTGATACCATTTTCACGAGAAAAATAAAGACATCGATCACCTGACAATATCTCCATTTCTCAACTGTCTAGAAAGACAGTTGAGAAATGGAGATATCCGTCTATCTTTAGTAAAAATCCTCACCCTTACCTGATAGTTTCTTCTACAATGACGTCGCCATAAATCTTTTACTTTCTTCTAAAGAACCAACCGCAATTGGTAGAACTCGGTCCTACCTTTTAAAGTCACTGAAATGAAAAAAAAATGCATCACGTGATAGCTATTGTTATCGATCCTATATAAGCCAAGGAAATGTATCAACTTCTTATAACGCTGCTGATAGGAATGAAATTTTCCTCAAGAAACAGACGTTTCTTAGAAAGTCACGATGGGACTTTGTGAAATCTGCGGTAAACTATTTAACGTTGAGTTTTCTCTAAAAAGACATATTTTAGAAGTACATGAGAAATCTGTTAAATTTCATTGTAGTGTTTGTGATAAAGAATTTATGAGAGAAAGCGATTTAAAGCGTCATATTGTTTCGATCCATCAAGCAAAAAAATCACTTGCATAGAATGCAATACAACTTTTTCTCGCAACGATGCTTTGATTCGACATAGGAAGAATGGAAGCTGTAAAAGGAAGTCCGAATTTGATACATCGCATCCGAAGAGACTGAAAGTTTCTTCAAACAACCTTGTAGGTAATGGATCTAATGAAGTTTTACAAGGACAGCAAGATGGGAGCAGAAATTTTAATTCCTCGTTGCAAGGAAATGAGGAATCTTCAAAAGAAGTGCAAAGTGCTTTTAAGAAAAAGTATAAAACTTTTCTATTGGAAAACTGCGATTGCAAAGATATTGCAGAATTCTTGGAATTGAAAAAACTGGAAGCCCTTGCAATAATTAGAGAAGAATTGGCAAGACTTGATGCTTTAAAAGTAAGTATCAGAATCCGATGTGTATATAAAAAGATGGCGGACAATGGAGATGATACATTTAAAGACACCGAGTTTAAATCAAAAAATATGATCGTGACCTCTGCAACAAATGTTAGTGAAATTTATGAAGAGATGAGTGACAGCATCCTCGCTGAAAGCGAAGATTTTCAGAAGAAAGATTCTGGTTGGTCTCTGGATCAAATTCTCGAAGAAGAGGTTAGAACGAATTGCTTCAAGCCTTTCAAGGGTTCCACTTTTTGCGAGTTACCTGAATGTTTAAAAATGAAGAAAGCGGTGGTTAATGTAAAAAATAAAGACAATGAATGTTTTAAATGGTCTATACTTTCCGCTCTTTACCCTGCTGATCATAATCCTGATAGAGTTTCAAATTATGAAAAATATCAAGAAGCTCTGAATTTTACCTGCGTTTCTTACCCAACGCCTTTTTCAGAGATCCGAAAGTTTACGCAGGTAAATAACATTTCAATTAATGTTTATTCTTTTAATGACGATTGCAACATTTTTCCAATATTAATTTGCGAAACCGAATTAGAGAAGCATGTAGATTTGTTATACATCCCGAAAAAAGAAAAAAGTGGACATTTCTGTTGGATAAAATCTATGTCAAGAATTTTGTCAAAACAGTATTCCCGACATGGACATTCTGTCCACGTATGTAGACGTTGTCTCCAGTTTTTCTCATCTGAAGACAAACTATTGTTTCACAAAGAATTGTGTAAGGAAAAAAGTCCTGCAAGAGTAGAAATGCCAACAAACGAAAGTAAGTTTTTAAAATTTAAAAATTTTCAAAATATTTTAAAAGTACCATTTGTTGTATATGCAGATTTTGAGTGTTTAACGGTAAAAACTGATACTTGCCATCCTAACCCACAAAATTCCTTCACAAATATTTATCAAAAGCATATCCCTTTTAGTTTCTGTTATTTCATTTGCCAGGACGGCAAGCATTATAAGGATCCAGTTGTATATCGAGGATTAGATGCACCTAAAAAATTTATTGAAATGATAAAAATGGAAGCATCAAATATTATTGAAATTTATAATAATCCTAAGCCCTTAAGGCCACTCTGTCAAATAGAACAAGAAGTTTATAATAATGCTAAAAATTGTTATGTTTGCTTAGAACCCTTTACTCTAGAAAACAAAAAAGTTCGAGATCATTGCCACATCTCACAAAAATTTAATGGGGCTTGTTGCAATAGATGTAATTTATCTCTAAAATTGCCTAATTTTTTGCCAATTTTTTTTCATAATTTATCTGGATATGACGCTCACATTTTCATAAAAGAATTGGGATACGATGACAAAGCAATATTTTTAATACCTAACACAGAGGAAAAATACATATCCTTTAGTAAAAACATAACAAGTACCTTTCATATTAGATTCATAGATACATTTAAATTCTTACCATCTAGTCTTGACAAACTCATTTCCAATCTTACTTTCGATGAATTCAAATTTATGAAAAGATATTTTGATACTGATAAATTAAAATTATTGTTACGAAAAGGAGTTTTCCCCTATGATTATTTCGATGATATAGCAAAATGTGATGAAGTTTGCTTACCTGATTATGAAAAATTCTATAATGAACTTAATGAAGAGCAAATTAGTATCGAGGACTATGATCATGCTAAAAATGTGTTTAATTCTTTCAATCTTAAGAATTTAGGGGAATATTGTGACTTATATGTCAAAACCGACGTTTTATTGTTATCGGATGTTTTCGAAAATTTTAGGCAAATCTGTTTAAAAACTTACAAATTAGATCCTTCTTGGTATTACACTTCTCCTGGTCTATCTTGGGATGCGATGTTACTTTATACAAAGGTAAACATTGAACTATTTACGGATTATGATATGATACTTTTTATAGAAAATGGAATTCGAGGTGGAATTAGCCAGTGTAGCAATCGATATTCTTTAGCTAATAATAAATACATGAAAAATTATGATCCTGAAAGGGAATCAAAATTTCTCATGTACCTCGATGCAAACAATTTGTACGGTTGGGCCATGAGCGAATATCTTCCTCTTAAAGACTTCAAATGGTGTAGTACCAATATAGACGTGGAAAATATACCCGATGACTCAGAAATTTTGTATATTTTAGAAGTCGATTTAGATTATCCTTCTTCCCTGCACGACGAACATACAGACTTACCAGTGGCACCAGAAAACAAAATTCCACCAAATTGTAAAGAATATAGATTGTTAACAACTTTAGAGCCTAAGTTTAAATATGTTGTTCACTATAAAAATTTAAAATTATACCTAAGTTTAGGTTTGAAATTAAAAAAATTCATAGGGTGCTGCAATTTAATCAATCGCCATGGCTTAAAAATTATATAGAACTTAACACAAATTTAAGAACAAATGCAAAAAATGAATTTCAAAAAGAATTTTATAAATTGATGAACAACAGTATTTTTGGAAAAACGATGGAAAACGTCCGACGTCGCGTTGATATACGCTTATGTACTTCCGAAAGGCAAGCTACTAAGCTTATTGCAAAACCAACTTTTGATCATAGAACAATTTTTGACGAAAACTTAATGGCAATTCATTTAAAAAAAACAAGTATTAAATTTTTTAAACCAATTCATGTTGGGATGGCAATTTTAGACTTATCGAAAACACTAATGTATTCGTTTCATTACCAAGTAATGAAAAACGATTATGGCGACGATATCCGTTTATTATACACAGATACAGATTCTCTTATATATGAAATTAAAACAGTAGATTTTTATTCGGATATGAAGAATAGAATAAATTTGTATGACACTTCCGATTATCAAAATAATAATATCTACGGTATGCCCTTAGTAAATAAAAAAATAATTGGTAAAATGAAAGATGAAAATAAAGGACAAATCATGGTAGAATTCGTTGGATTAAAATCCAAAATGTATGCTTACAAAACTGAAGATAAAATTGAAAAACGGTTGAAAGGTATTAAGAAACAAACTTTAAAAAATAAAATAACATTTAACCATTATAAATCTTGTTTGCATGAAGGAAAACAACTTTTTGCACAAATGAATATAATTCGATCAAAACAACATAATTTATATTCCATGAAACAAAATAAATTAGCTTTATCATGTACTGATTTTAAAAGAATTGTAAGCCCTGATGGTATTTCTACTCTTGCAATAGGACATTATAGTTTAAATGAAAGTGTTTAAAAATGAAAATATTCTTTATTGTAAAATGTAACAACTGAAACTACATACATATTGTAAATAGTATTATTTAATGCTAATTGTAAATATTTTTAAGATTTAATATTTTTTACTAGTAAATTATATAAAAACTGATGTCATTTTTCTTAAAAGGATTATTTTCATATTGATAGAAATGATAATTTGAATATAAATACTTTTTACATAAAATTTTTCCATTGATATGTAATATAAATTTATTGTACTTGTGTATCATTAAAAAAAGAAAAGCAAATGTTTGTGAAAATGTATATTTTTGTAAAAATATAATAATAATAAACATATTTCATGTAATTTAATAGTCTGGTTACTTTTTATTTTCTTTTTAAGATTTGTAAATACATATTGAATAAGACTTTTCTTTCAACCTTTAATATTAAATATGCATATATTGGTTATTTTGAAAAAAATTTTTATTATTCTAAAATAATTTCAAAATAAGGAAAGCAAAGAGGAAGTATATTTTCAAATTTTTTAAAAATTTATTTCTAAATGTATACAAATTTGATTATTTTTTAATAAGATTCTAAACAACATACCTCTTCTTTTATATCTTTAAGAATAGAAGAAATATTCACATTATGTAAAAATGTTTGGGGTACACACTCAGAGAGTCTTTTACCATTTGGCAAAATCACGCTAATAATTTCATAGAAAAAGTCCTCGTCAATAGTTTCAATGTCCAATTCCATTGCACTTTCATTGAATAGCGCGACTGTGTTTTCAGTGTCGCCATCTTTATATTGTCCGAGAAGATTGAAATTGTATAGATTTTTAGTAATAACTTTTCTCATATGGTCTTTCAGTAAATTGATGTATTCCAGGTCAGCATCTAAGGTCGATGCACTTGTTTGTTTTGAATATGCAGCTAAAAAATCAATTTCCTCAAATTTCAAATGAATCACACTAGATAAAATGTCTTTAATGTTATATAATGTTTTCCATTGGTCTTGAGATAGTTGAATGGAATGAGAATATTTTCGACCACTTTTGCAAATTATTTGTCGAGATAAATTCACAGGCATATCAGACCCTTCACATGAGACTTTTACTTTGAGGTCTTCGTTGAAAAAAGATGCTAAATCCACCACCACATAATTCAGATTTTGATCACACTGATGATTGTCTTCTCTGGACAGCATGAAAAAGACATAGGGTCCCATTGTCAACCCATCTGAGGAAGGATAGTAAGTATTTCCAAAAAGCTTAAAAGTGCGTATGTGAACATAAATTTTGTTCATCCACATGGACACATAGATGAAGACATTTCTACCGAGTGAAAATACATTCTCGGGCTCTTCACCACATTTGAAAGAAATACCCGCTTTAACTTTCTTTCCAGTAGATACCTGTAGAAGAAAAAGTAACATAAGTAAAAATACATTTTAATATTAGAAAACTATTTTGATTGAAAGAATTTTTACCTCAGATTCATTCTTACGCTTCAAGTTAGCCATTCCACTGACTTATCTTTTCTTATAGATCAAATTCACAGTAAAGTATCTAAAGAGAAAATATATAAAGACATTTAATAATCTAATAATTAATCAAAATAAATAAATATGCCAAGAATATTATAATAAATAAAATTAAACTTACTTGAAATTATTTTTGAGTAGTCCAGCAATAAGCAGAAAATGTGTACCGAGACTCAAGAAAATTTTTGTCGAATCGTGTTTCACCACATACAACGTTAATATTAACACGTGTTAAATTGAATGGTCGTGAAAATGATGCCCTTTTATAATACCTAAAATTTACTGTTGCCATTCTACAAAAATTAAAATCATGTTGCCACATGGTAGAAACTTTTAAAAGAACCAACCTTTTATAATTTGGAGTGGACAACACATCACCACCACATGTTCTTGTTTACCTTTCTCGTGTGTCTTAAAGCACACAACGTTGCCATTTTGTAAAATGTAAATCAACTGTTGCCATTTCATGAGTGCTAATCTCAAACTCATCAAATTTCTATTTTTCTGATTGGCAACAGGAGAGTTTTTGATTCTCTAAAATGGCGACGTTGTGTGCTTCAAAACAAAACGTGTTTACCAATGCACGTTGCCATCCTAAATGTCAAACTATATCGTAGCCCCGCGACTAACATAGTAAAAGGGTGTTTCAACTTCAACGTCTGCATCGCAAATGGCGGGAAAGGAATCACCTTCTGTGGTTTATACAAAGGAAAGATACCTTCATATAATATTAGCAATAAAAGAGTTTAACTGTGAAATGGTAATTCAAGTTATTAAACCTTTCAACGAACAAGTACTCGTGGCTCATCTGGTTAAGGCATGGAAAATCGATGACCCACCAGTACTTTTTACTATTGGTGGGTTCGATCCCAGAACACATAATTATTTCTTATACAAAATCTTGGAATTTTTTTAAAAAAAGTTTTTTATTCATAAATGAACGGATAGGTGGCGCCACCATTCTAAAATTTTAACCTACTGTTACATGTGGTAAGACCAGAAACGTATAATTACCACATATATCAATCAAATAATCAAACTACACCGCCACATAATAACTGTTATTCAATTCAGGAAATACTATAATATAAAAAATTGAATGTAAACAACACCGCCACCCAACCACCACATGTTTTTTGTTTACCTTTCATGTGTTGTCTTAAAGCACACAACGTTGCCATTTCGTAAAATGCAAATCAACTGTTGCCATTCCATAAAACTGAAACTCAAAAACCAAAACTAACCATTTGTTTTAAAAACCGAAACAAAAACTCAAATAACAGGAAAAAACAACTAAACTCACCAGCAGGAAAAAACAACTCAACTTAGCAGCAAAAAATACTCAACTCGGCAACAGGAGGGAACAACTCAACTCAGCAGCAGGAGGGAACAACTCAACTCAGCAACAGGAGGGAACAACTCAACTCAGCAGCAGGATGAAAACAACTCAACTCAGCAACATGAGGGAAACAACTCAACTCAGCAGCAGGAGGAAACAACTCAACGCCGCCACTCTCCGCCACCACCGCCACTGTGTTAGAATCGGCTTTTTTTAACTACTGTGCACTCGCTGATCGGCAAGCGCGACTTATCAACATGTGTTAGCTAGCGTGTTGACTTTCATCGATAGTGAAGAATAGCAGAGCTGGCGTGAGAAAAAGTGACATTTCACGGTCCTACTTCATCATTTGGCCTATTTCAAAAATGAGAAAACTGTTAGCTTTGTTTACAATCTTTGGTCGGTAAAAATATACAGCTAGAAACGTATTTCAATTAACTAATGTAATTCAGATTTCTTAGAAAATGTTTTCCCTAAAAAGAATCCAATACATTTCAAGTGGTCAAAATTTCCTTTTATTCAGTTTTATTTTTAAATAATACATTTAATATGTACATAGTTGTTTTTTATGATACGTTTATTTTATTTGTTTTTTTTAGCACTGCATTTAATTTTTAACTTTAATTTCAAATTTTAAAAATAACATCTTTTTAATAATCAGTATTCCTTGCCTGCAAACCAGTAAAAATGCCACTAGAAATACGATTAAGAATTCAGTACTTCAGATAGAGAATAAAGAAACTAACAAAAATTTACATCCACTTAACCCCAACCAGGATGTTTCCCTATATTAGTACAGCGTGAAATTTTAAAAAAGTGACGTAAACTTAACTTTTTTTGTTTGCAATAAAAAAATAAAGAACTCGAAAATTAAAATACATCATATGTAAGTCTGTTAAGTTGTTTTAAATAGAAGTAAGTTAAGAAATATTAATGCAGATTTTAATTTTTATATTTTGTCTTATTAAATACCTTCACATATATAGTGACCAACAACAGGTAACCTGTAATTTATCTTAAAATACATTTGGTTATAAAATTTCTCATTTCTTATCCACATAAATAGACAATATTTATGCATTTCCTTGACCATAATTTTATAACTTTTACGTACATCAGGGATATTAGAGTACGACTTATTAACATACACAGACTTTATTAAAAATGTGGTGTTAGACTCAGCCAAGATTGAATCCACTTTTACAAGTCATATGAAGAACGTCTTTACAAACTCAACTACGAAACCAATTACATCTGGACCAACTAAGTATCATCCTCTGTATTGAGGTGGAAGATTATTATACATACATACATAGTGGTGTAGGTGAGCTCCAAACTGTACTTTTAAGCTAATGAGTTTGGAATACTCACCCATCACCAAATGCCTCGTAGTTTTGAACCATAGTCAGATGACGAGGTTACACCTGAGCTGGTACATTCCTCTCCACATCCATGCCACACCAACGGAAGGACTTTGGACGTCACATATTAACATGGACACGTCCCCATCCCACGGAGCTCCAGCAATCCAGTGAGTGAGCGTACGTGGTCACCTCCCAATCACGGTCAGCGGCCAATGATACTTCACTTTGCTAATCTTAACGGGAAGCGGCGTGAAGCTATTGAGCTACTCGAACTCGGATGACTGTTATAGTGATCTTATTGATGACTGACATTTTAACATTTTACTTGTAATTGTTTTTTAAGTTCGGATTCATTTATAAAAACTATTTTACGTAAAATTATCACATTATAATTATTATTAGCGTTGATGTAGTGTTTTGATTACTATTTCTTTTACTTCTCTCACAGTTATTGAATCAAATTAAAGGGAAGAGGATTAGTTGTTGACTAATATTGCATACCTTCTAACCATACAAAAATTTTCTTTACATTATTTTTAGAGTTAATCTCTTAAAATAAACATCGATGTTACTGAACATCAATTTTCAATGTGACGTTGTTTATAAATTACATGTAATTAATTTTATTCTTTTTATAATTATGGAAAACAACTCCTTCCTGAAAAGTATTAATAAATATTATAATCGACGTCATTTAAACGTCATAAATTGATGATAGCTAATCGCTGTCCCGCAGACAGCAAAATAAAATGATTTATATAAAGACAAGCACTTCGCATTACCTTACGTTAAATCAGAAATTTGGTGAGTTCAGCTATTAAAAGAAAATGAAGGTTTCTGGAGTAGAAAATACATGCAAGGAATACGTAAACGAACTACAAGTAAATGTTGAAAAATGCGTTTACCAATGGGAGTTAGTTGGTTTTAATCATATTCCTTTCTTGAGTGAACATCCAGTATGCAGTCCTTCTTTCATTCTTGGTACTAGCAGTGAAAGTGTGTGGCAGTTGATGGTATCCAAGGAACTGCGTTCAAAAGTTGCAGACATAGAATTTAAAAAAAAAGCTTCAAGAAAAAGTGAAGATACAAAAGGTAAAGGTGGAGTGGAATCTTCTGAAAAGAAAGCTGGTGATATGGAATCTAAAAGTAAAACAAGGAAAAAGGAAGTTGAAGGTGACTCTGAATCCTCTAAGGATATGGAAGTTGATTCTACTTCACAAGCTGTTGAGCATGAAACCTTTGTTGAAGAAAGATCAATAGGATTTAAACTAGTTAAAGCTGAAGAAGGATCAACTTGGGATGTTGTTAAATACCAAATTAAGTTTACAGCTGGGGACTTTACAATTACCACCAAGCTAAGAATTGAGACTGGGTCACCTTACATTGATACAGCTGAATTCTTGTATCTGTATGAAACTGATCTTGTTGGATTAGATTTGGACACCGTAGAAAATGTTCAAATTGTAGCCTACATTGAATATAGGTACCTCGATCTCTATCCTTTAGATCCATGGCGAGTTCAAGAAGGAGATAAATATACCGAAGATCTATGTCACTTATTCAAAACTCAGAAGTTCTCCGATGTTGTCCTTAAGGCTGGAAATATCGAGATTCCAGCTCACAAAAGTATCCTTTGCGCAAGAGCTTATGGCTTCGACTGCCATCTACAAGAAGATCCTGAATTAATGAAGCAGAGTGTGTCTTTAGATCTCGAAGATTGTGTAGCGAGAGCAATGCTTGCATTTATATATTGTGGCGGTCTTCCTGTAGAATTCCCCTTGCACAAGTGTAAGGCACTCTGTACTGCAGCAGATAAATATGACGTGCATAATATGAAGGAGGTTGTGAATGAATTCTTCAGAAAGAAGCTTGACCCAGAAGTTTGTAAACAGTGCCTAAACTTGCAAGAGTCTGATTTGGATTCCATTAACCTTTCTGATAAAGAACTAGAAGCTATTCTTCAAAAGAAAACTTGTTCTCATAAGTCTCAAAATGGATCAAAATGAAAATCTTTACGCGAACTTTGTTCCTGAAATTGTCTATCGAATTGCGGACATTTCTACGTTTCCATGTTTAACTAGAATTTAATATTAAGTTGTACTTCTGTCAATTTGCAGTTATTAACCAAGTTTATTATTTAATTTGTTATCTCTTATTTTTCAAAATAAGATTTAAAAATGCACAGTTTAAGTTCTTAATAAATTTACATTTATATAGTTGTATCTTGGCACTTGACTGTGATTTAAGAAAAATCTCTAGTTTATTTTAATATAAGTATAATAAATTCTTTTTGAAAATGAAGTTCTGCTAACTTAATCTTTCTACGTAAAATTAAAACTATTTAAAAATTTCTAAAATTTTAGAGTGTTACGTTTCAATTATTTATAATGTCAATCTTTTTACTCGATAACATCTGACGAATTTAAAGTCTCAAAAGCTGATCTTTTGCTTTACTTAAAATTTGAATGGTTGCATTCTTAAAATGTAATATTTGCAACTAAGTGAACTTCACAACATACTTGATCTAATTTACTCTCTGATAAATTTCGATAAAAGCTTCGTGTGAATCTTAAAAATTAAGTTTCGATGTCATGCAGGGGAGGATTAGAAATTTTTTTTTAATTTCTTTAAATTTCCTTAGACTTAAGTTTTATTTACATACTAGAAATAGAAATTTCTAAGTGTATGTGAACACATTTAATTAGCAATTTATAAATTAGTGCTTTTTTTTAAAAAAAAAAAATCCTGCAATATAAAAATTCAGTTATAAGCTGAAAATTTTCAGTAATATAGTTAATACTTGGAGCTGTTGTCGAAAGAAATGTTAATCTTACTGTTAAGGTACCCGAACGCATTTGGTGCAATTTTTTGAAATACACTGCATATATACAGTAAGCATAATAACTATTTGTACAACACTTTTTTTTTTTTTTTAAAGTTTAGAAAAATATAAGGAGCTATTTTATTCCTAGTAATATGTGAACATGAGTTTGTAGTTTATTTCTAAGTAAACGAAAAAAATATTTTGAAGTAATTGAAAATAAAACATAAATCTTACAAACTTGGAAAATTTCTTGCAGAAGTATATTTGTACACTTATATCTCCGGTAAGTATTACTATCATTTCATGTAATTTCTCACATGATAGTTAATTTTTTTTTGAATAGTTTATATTTATTAAACATTGAAGATTATCTTTTTTAACAGTGAAGGTCACTCGTAGAGAAAATTTGAGAAATGGCTACGAAATCAAAAGAAGTCTCTACAGACATGAGAACTCATATTGTTAACCTTAATAAAAGAGGAAAATATTATCGTGAAATTCAAAAGATGTTTAAGTTACCCTTTACAATTATTGGTTACATCGTAAGAAAATATAAAAATACTGGAGTCTTTGAAAATGAACGCAGGCCAGGTGGCCCGAGTAAATTAACTTCAAGAAATAAACGAAGTATTTTTAAAGCAGCTATTAGAAAACCACAAATTTCTGCTCAGGAAATTGCAGATGATCTTCTGGTATTTTCTATCATTAGAGTGACCGCTCAAACAATAAGAAATGTGTTACATAGTACTGGTTTAAAGGGCAGAACTTCAAGAAAAAACCAATGATCTCTGAAGTTAATAGAGAAAAGCGTTTAGAATTTGCTATGAAATACTAAGACAAGCCGATGGACTTCTGGAAAAAGTTTAATTTTTCAGATGAGAGTAAGTTTGAAATTTTTTAACCCCTAGTATCCGAAAAATCGGGTGAAAAAATAAAAGTCCTTTAAAGTAAAACTGTACTTCAGACCCTGAAACATGGTTGTGGAAATGTGATGGTTTGGGGCTGTGTAGCTCATGTCGGGGTTGGAAAATTACACTTTATTGACACAAAAGTAACAGCTTTAGGTTACATTGATGTGTTGCGGCATAACTTATTAGACAGTGCTAGAAAATTGGACATCGGAGACACATTCTTACTTAAACAAGATAACGATCCAAAACACACTGTTATAGTTACTAAAACATGGTTGCTTTATAATGCGCAAAGACGCCTTGAAACTCCACCACAATCTCCGAATATAAATCCAATTGAAAATTTGTGGATGTTATTGGATGCTCAAGTTCAAAAAAAAAATATTACAAGTAAAAATAGTGTGAAAGAAGCACTCATAGAAGCTTGGGAAGAAATAGATCAAGAAACCACAAAAAAGTTAATAGAATCAATGCCAAGGCGTCTTGAAGCAATTGTAAAAGCCAATGGAATGCATACAAAGTATTAGATTTCTATAAAATAATTATAATTATGTTTATATATAAAATTTGTCACTAAGTAAGTGTACAAATACTCTTTTTGTATAGTTTTTATAAAGTTTTATTCATTAATCAATTAAAGTTTATGTGATTGTTTTTTTTTTTTTGTTGTTGTTGTTATTTATTATTATTTTACCTCACTAGTATATATTTCTGCACTTTTAACTTAGTTACCTTATTTTATTTTGCTATAAAATTCTAAAATTGAAGTGTACAAATAAACATTTTGTCAACTGTACATTGCAACCATTTTCTTCTTGTTTAGTTTTAGAAGACATTAATATTCAGTTACTTATATTTAATTTATGCTATGATTTTTCAGAAATGTTAAATGTGTATACAATTTTAAGCAATATTAAAAAAAAAAACATGAAAAATGCGACATCAAAAATTATTAAGCGCATTTGAAAGGAATTACTACCAAATCTATTATCTATACCATGTACTAAAATTAAAATTTTGTTTAAAAATAAAAACTAAAGCCAGTTGAATATTTGTACTGAAATTTTAGCTATATTTCTGGGCTATTTTTCAAATAACAAGCTATACTTTTGGAAATATTCAAGTGATTAAAATTATTTTAGCATATTCTCTAGAAAATAATATACAAACCAAGCTCATCAAATTTCATAGTGATATTATGAAAATATTTTGAGTTATTTTTGAAGCAAGCAAATTATAAGCAAAAACTATTGCTGAGAAAATCGCACTTAAAGATAAAAGTATTGTTTTTATAAGAAATTCTCATATTTGTTGATTAATTTTTGATTTGATTTTCTGATTAATTTCCAGAAAATTAATAATTTTAGGCATGTTTTAGAAGCTTACTAAATTTATATTCGAAAATTAAACGCTGTTTAAAGTAATTTTTAGCATCATTCTGGCCATTTAAATGCCCACTTCCGGTACTTTAAATGTCCACTTTCGGTTTCCTAATCCTTAGAAAACCCTTCATATCTCAGAATCTAATTAACGTAGAGACAAAAACAGACCTGTTTTGGAAAGCTAATTAAATTCCTTATTTAACGAAAGAACAAAAAATATTTTTAATTGAGATTGATATTTTCAACGTGTACGGGTACGTTAAATTTTGAGAAATATGAATTGAAACTCTTTTCTTGGAATTTTTTTTCGTCAACTTTCATTTAATCTGCATTTGCTGAAAATTAAATGCACATGTAATTTTCAGAAATTTTTGTCGGCATTCTGTTAATTATCATTTTCTGTAGATTTCACCTGTAACAGGGTTGGCCAACCTGCAGCTCTTTGAAGGATTATTTGTGGTTCTCGATAAATGTGCCAGAGTTCCCTTTTCATATTTTTGTCTCATTATATTTTAAAAAATTATTAAATCTCTGTATGTATTTCAAAATATCTTTTAAATTACTGAGTACAAATATGAAAGACTAAATTCAACCTTGTAACAAATTTTATTCCCGTCCAAGTTAAGATCATCGGTAACTGCAAGAAGGAACATAAAAGTGGCGTAATCGACCACCTACAGACCAATTTTGAATTTGTTAACTTTCATTGCAAAGGATTGATATTGTGCTCAGGAGAAAACAATTTGTATCATTCTTGCTACGGATTTAATTTATAATTTAGAATTGTTGATAAGTTACTATAATTTGTTTCGTAGTACGTAACACGTGTTATTGTCTACATAACAGAAAACTTGTATTTTACAAAATTCTTTATTTCCAGTTCTTTTAAAAACATGATGACAGAGGATGAAAATAAATAAAGAAAATAGAAATTTTAATAATGAGTGGAAAGAGAATTTTTATTCTGTATTGACAATAACTTAAAATCATTATGTGTTATTTTTAATTCTTCGGTCAAAAATTATAAAGCTAGAAATTTACATCCACATCATAAAACCAATCATCCTCAGTTTTTTCCAATCGATATCCACCAAATTCCAAATTAAGATCAAATGGACTTGCTTTTTTAAAATCAAATTTATATAAATAAACATATAGTGTGTGAATTTGGATGATTCTTAGCAATAAAGTTAATAATGTGGCTGGAGACACTTTTGTTATTGCCTGGAATATTGCTCGTGCAAAACTCCTGCACGCAGAGGGAGAGTTTATTAAAAAATTGAAAGAGATGTACCTAAAGTTTTAGATAAAAACGACGCAACATTGCACAAAGTTGTTCCGCAAATTCTCATCTTAAGACAAGCAACCGAACGATGCATAAGTGCAATTAATACATTTATTGTATATAATTTTAAAAAATGATTTTAAGAACTGTATTGCATTCAGCTTAGCCCTTGACGAATCGACAAATATCATTTCTTTTGTTTCACCTGACTTCGTTGTTAAAGAAGAATTATTATATTTAGCAGTATTTCAAGAGTCAACCCGCGGTGTCGATATAAATGCATTAGATTTTATTTTGAAACCTTTGAAGTGCCTCTCAATAAACTTGAAATCATTACAGCTGAAATAACTCCTGCAGTGCTGGGTAAAAAAATCAGTCTTATTGGGCTTTTAAGAGATGATTCTAAAATTCTACAACTCAAAATATTTAAAATATCCTGCTGTTATAAAAACAATGTTACTCATTGTAAATTACATTCACACCAATTTAAAATATCATCGACAGTTCAAAAATTTCCTTGAAGAGTTAAAGTAGGAAGAACTTCCAAATGCTATTAATTTCTTTTGCATTGTTAAATGATTAGCTACCCACAATGTATTAAATCAATTTGTAGATTTGGTTGATCCGATAACTGCATTTCTAAAAGAAAAGGAACTAACCTATTCACATAATTAAACGATGACGAATGTTTACAAGACATAATGTTTTTGACTGATGTCATGTAACATTTGCAAGCACTAAATTTACAATTGCAGGGGAACTATTCACACACACAGTGTATATTTAGCTTTCAAACTAAATTACAACTTTTTAAAAAGGACATTTAAAATAAGATATTTTGTCATTTTCTTCGAATTAAAAAAATTTGATCTAATTTTTAACAAGATAAATTCAATGAGTACATTAAAAAGCTAGAAGAAATATTGACGGAATTACAAAAACGATTTTAAGACTTGAAACATTCAATCGTCTCTTGATTATTTTCCGAATCCATTTGAAATTAACGTAATTCAAGATGAAGCATACCTTTTAAATACGTATTTAATTACGGCTTGGGAAAAATTTCAAATCTTGAAAAATGGCTCGGATTATCAAGGAGCTTGGCCACTCTCCTCTGGCCTATAAATTACTTCTATAATTTAGATTTTCCACCATTAAATTTTTCTTTTTAAAATGTAATTGTGAGCATTATTTTAAGCGAATAGGTTTAAGCAGAAATGAAATGATTATTTAAGCATTCCTATTTTAACCATAGAAAGCTTCTCTCAAAAATCTCAAATATTTATTTCTATTAAAGCTTGATCACAAAACTTTTTTATATTGAACCATTATTTTCCCATTTAACCCAGTATATTCTTACAAATTATGAAGATTCATAATATTGAATTATTTTCTTGCGCTTTGTTTACAAAATTAAGGCAATCTAAACTGAATTTTATTGAAGCCAAATGTTTCCTTATTAGAAAGTAATATTCTGAAATTTGTTAGTTTACGAGATGGCACTTTTGAAAATAAAAACATTGTGTAAATACTTGGACTTAACTTACGAAATGGCATTTACACAAAACACATTTATATTTTACTTTTCACTGAAATATTATTCTAGACTGAATTGAAAATAGTTGCACAAAATGGAAGGAAACTTTTATTTAGATTTTGGCTTCTGGTTCATTTAAAACAACCAGTTTCATTTTGGAAGTTTAATTAGTGTTTGTAATTAAAATCTTAGTTGGCATTGATTTGAACTCATTATAAAGTTCCTTATGTCCAATGTAATTGAAACGATGTAAGTTTTGGAATCCTGCTTGTTTCAGTTACAGAGGCGTGTTGCTCTTTTCCTCTCTTAAAATTGACATGTAGCCATGAGTTCAAGGAGAAGCGAATAAATATTTATGACACCAGGTTCCAATTTTTATCCCCATTCTCGAATAGTAATTAAAATAAAATCGCGCATTTTTACTCTTACATTTTTTAAAAAGGTTGAAGATTTCCCACTGAAGTGAACTTGTTTCATTTTTCCCAATAAACCATTGTTTTGAAATGCACTGGAATCCTGGTGAGAAGAAATTTTAATTCAGTATTTAATAATTTCATAAAAATAATGGAATTTTCAAACGTTTCACATCTTATTTGATTCGTTTTTAACTCATGTGCACTCGAGATCTCATTTCGCGGTGCAAAACAACTGAGTAATAAACATTAAAAAGTAGTAAATATTGCTATTTTTTCAAATCACAATTTTTTTCTGAAACCTAGGAACAAGTCACGGCCTAAAAGTATTGGTTCACCAATTATTGTAAAGAAGATGACTCTTCATTTCTTTCAACTTACATTAATATGTATATGTTACTGTCTAAAAGGCAGAAATCAACTTACAGATTACACAGTTAATGTACAGATTAATTAGGATGATCCGTTAAAGTGGTGAAAATTGTTTCATTTCGCATATTAATTAAGCAATCTGCAAATGAACTGATAATATCTATTCATTACTTACGAGCTACTGGTTAAAGAGGAAAAAATCTTTACCGAATCGGCAACATATTTCCCTACCTTTTAAATTAAAATTGTTATCTAAACTAATGTTTGTGAAAATTGCATTACCATGAAGAACTTACGCGACTGAGCTGAAATTTTCAGGAAAATTTAAGTAGGACATGATATGCAAATGGTTAAAATATCAGACACGTTGCTCATGTGTATGCAGAGAATTGCCCTCTGTACGGCGGATGGATCCGAATAAATAGACTTCTGCAGCGAGGTGTGTAAACTTATTTGCTAGTGGTAAACGTTATCTCAGTCGTTACTTATGCCTCTTTGACGACACAGAGCAAAATTTCAACAACTTACGGAGTTTGAACGGGGAAGAATCATTGTCCTTTGTGAAACTGGATTGTTTTATCGTGCAAGCCGCTCGTGTGCAGCATAACAGCAGCACAGTGATACGTGTTTGGAAGCAATGGACGGAGAAGTGTCAGACAACTCGCAAATCCGGGAGTGGATCTCGAAACGTGAAGTTAGCGCGCAGTGATAAACATCTGGTCCGCATGGCGCTGACGGACTGTACAGCTTCCTTTAGACAATTGGCACCACACAGGTCAATAGCTACAGGTGCTTCATTGTGTGCTTCATCAACACGCAGACGTCTGCTGTTGAGTGGGCCACGAGCAAGGACTTTTTCATACAGGATTCCCCTTACGCTAAGCCATCGCCACCTGGAGCTACAATGGGCTTATCAGCATAGAGCTGGTATGCTGATTGGCAGCAAATCGTATTTTCTGACGAATCCCGCTTTAATTTGTGGTACCATCATGGTTGCATTTGTGTCAGTCCATATGCCGGTGAACGCCACCTGCCGGAGTGCATTATCAAATGCCACAGTGGATGAAAACCCGGAATTATTCGTTTGGGTGCCATAGCATATCAGTAGCGATCACAATTGCTACAAATTGTGGGTAATCTGAACAGCAACCGGTATATCAGTGAAGTTCTACAGCCCCAAGCTGTTCCCTTAATTCAAGGCTTGCCAGGCGCTGTATTTCAACAAGACAATGCCTGCCCTCATATTGCTAGAACTGTTCAATTCTTCCTTGCATCACAGCAGGTACAGTTTCTTCCTTGGCCTGCGTATTACTCGGATATTTCACCGATTGAACATGTGTGGGGTTTCGTTGGTCGGGATCTTATTCGTGATTCTCGTCCTGTTGCTTCTACAGAGGAACTTTGGGTACGCATACAAATATTATGGAATGCTCTTCCTCAGGCAAACATTCAAAACTTGTTTGACTCCATGCCACGTCGTGTAATAGCGCTTATTGCAGCTCGTGGTGGCTTCACAAAATACTGATTTCGATCTCTTATTATTGTTTGCTTGCTTTGGCAGTTTAATCATTTATCTGTACCACTACTACTCAACTTTGTATTAAATTTCATTCAGTTATGACGATTCGTTTCATGGTGTTGCAATTTTCACAAACACGAGGTTATGTAATCTCTTCAAATTCATGAGTTAACATACAGAAGCAATTTTGTAAACTTCATTTATCTTTGCTACCCACTAGCAGCTGATGTCAAATATAAAAACCGACAAGAGACAAAATACTGACAAACCAAAAAAAAGTGAATTTAGAATAAAGGCTCCTTTACCTCGGTTCAAAAATGTAGAAAACTCTTGTTTTGTAGGTAACAGAACACAAATCAGTTGAATTGCAGATTAGAGCTCGGTAATGTTCACGTTATCGATTTTTAAGGTCTAGAGAGAAAATATGTCAAGTAAGACAGTGAGGGAATGAGGAGTAAAAAACAAACTAAGAGTGCATAATTCAAATGCTCTTGATTATATTTTTAAAAAATTATTCTTTTTATAGCTCTCATACATGGGCTACTACGTGGACCTACTCCTAGGGGTGTACCCCGGGCAACACATTAAGTGACAGAGTGGTCTACGACATCAACAAAAGACTACCATGACTATCATTATGGTTCTACTATGTGGTTCTAAAGAACCCATGAATCATAGCATCTCCATCGCAATAGTTCACTCTACGGACTTGATTCCAAGATTCTAAATACAGGCGTGTGAAAAAGCTTCTGGAGAAAAGACTTTGGTCTTTCTTTTTGTGTCTTTTTTTGATGTTTATATCTTTTATCCTTCTTAGGCGTATTTCTTTGCCATTGGTTATAAAAAAAATAACTCTCATACCCGATTAATGAAGAAATCATTCTCATTGCCAGAAGAAAATTAGATAAATCTCGTCATACACTTTGCTAAAAAATGTGTGTGATAACTAAATTAAATACCAATATAGGATGTGTACGTTAAATTCTTGGTTCCAAATTTTTACTGTAAGAGTGAAAGTTAGTTTGTCAAACTAGATGTCATTTGAAAAGTTGTCATCATAATTTGATCGGGGCTTAAAATTATGAAATATGTTTTCTAATAGCAAGTTTCTTGTATCAGTAAAATAATAATGATGCATAGGTAATTGATAATAGTTAGGGGTACAATATTAAAAATAAAATGGCGGAAAAGAACTTTATAAATGATCAGAAAGACATTTCATACTGTTTCACTAGTAATCTGAATCAAATTAATCGGATTGAAAAATACATTTTTATGCTGAGTAATAATTTGTTCATTAAAATTGAATTAAGATTGTGTATAACAAAGAGTTTATTCATTATAATCTGGGATAAAATTTTCTAAAAACATCTGGTTTTAAAGTTTAGACACAATAGAGAGCATTGCAATTAACAACATAATACTCATTTTAAGCTCAAACTCATTAGATACGAAAATGAAATCGTTGTCCTGTGCAAACACCACTGAAAAAAAATGTAAGTATTAACTAGAATATCGATAGAAAAATAAATATTCGTCAAAAGGAATAATTAGACTGAGGCTAATTAACATAAATAAGTTAAATATAACTTATTTATATTAATTAGCCTTAGCCTGTTTTCCTTTAATTAGGGTAGTTCATAAGTAAATATAAGAATAAAACAAGCTTGATGGAAGATATCGCAGGGAACATCATATCCAGGTAAGAATTCAGTTTACCCGTTATGCCTAGAAAATACCGAAATCGTTGTTTGATGCTACTTAAGACACCGATTTAGGAAGGCTTATGTGCGTTAAAAATTCCGTAAAGTCCATTTCTTTGTTACTAAAGTACAAGTTGGAAAGGATTAACAATGCTATAAATTTCACAGGTTCCTAATTAATTTTGGTGAAGATTCCTAATGATACAATTAATTATTTTACCCACACAATAATATTATATGAAGTTATCTTCCTGGGTTGTGACCTTTGACACCATTTATATAGTTAACAGAATAATGCCTAATGGTAGTTGTGATGCTTCTTTCAATATCCATTGTGTATTATTGCAAACGTGGAAATCTTTTTCATAGAAAGTAAGCTTAATTTACATGTTCCAAGCGAAAAATCCAGAAAACTATCAAGATTCATCCCTCGAACGACATGAAATATTCGACAATCATCTCATTTGATTGCACATTATCAAGAATCAACCCCTAAAACTTCCACTTTTAAAAATTTAGTTTTATCATAAAGACAACATTTATCATAATATTTCTGCTTATGTATGACTGTCTTTTGAAAATATAATTTTCCTTTTTCCGTTTACCCTCAAAAGATCTCAATATCTATTAATTCATCTCGGATGAATCCAGAAATTTTCCAGCATGACTGCATATAGCTCAGTTTGATTTTTTTTTTTAAAATCCTTTTTTTCTTACTCAGTAGATAACAATTCTGGCCTTCGGTTCAACAGTTCGTCATTTCGAATCGCACTATCTGCTGAGATGTTTGTAATAATTTCGAATATACTTTAAACAGAAGAATCAATCTATCTAGCCTTCACGAAAAATAAATACCGTTGAACGAGAAAATTCCTGGAAATTATTTTAAATAAAAGACCAAAATTAAATATAAACTGAAATGATCCTGTCATAAAATTTTCACATTTTTTAAATATTGAAAATGACATAACTAAAAATTGTATAAAGTTTATATGCGAATTTGAAAATTTTAGGTTTGCAATAAAAAAATGAAAATCTATGATTAAATATGGCTAAGAAATTTGCTCTCTCAGTTCAAAGTTTCTTCTTGTAAAGAAAAATGCCCCATATCTGACTCAAAAACATCTTGGTCCATAAAAAAATAATAAATAAATAAATAAAAAGGAAAAGTAAAACAGTTTCTGAAGCATATTTGAAAAAAGCAATGAACTGAAGCTTACTAAAATAAGTTAACACTTAAACATTTAAACCTTCACCATTGGAAAAGTATTTGAGAGAAAAAAATATTGCTTATATGGCAATATTTTAACACACTGTTAATGAATAGGAATTCCAACCAGCATTCATGAAGTGTTAATATAATATATCATTGCTCCTTATCTTATTACAACTTCAATGAATTCGTTAATTTCCGTTGATTAGTATTATTTTAAACAATTTTATCACACGGCAAGCAAATTAAAGCAATCAGCAAACTAAAATTCTAGGTACTTTAGAAATCAGGGAATAAAATTTCATGAAAAGCAAAGCAAACAACTTACTGAAATTTAAAGAATTTCAAATGAGATTTTAAACAAGTGATTTGCTTTCAGTACGTGTAATTAAAGAATCAATGTGCATTTTTAAAATAAAAAACGAACATAAAAGTTCTCAACAATAGAATTGTTGACCTTACATCTATTGCCAGCAGTTTTCGAGTGAATAATTTTTTAAATTTTCATCAGATAAATGTATAGGATGATCTTTTTTAAAGTGACAGTGTTTGGAGCGACCAGTAGCGTGATCTAATATTGCCGAAATGACACCAAACTTGGTATTTAGACTAATCAAAACATAAAAAAAAAGAATTCCGTAAAAAAAATTTAGTTCCAAAAGTAACCGCTAGGGTATTTTGTGGCGTTGTTATAGCTTATAATAATGAGAATAAGCATAAAACATGGGCATCAAAGAAAAATGCAAATGCAGTGCAATGACAGCGCCAGTAATAGGGTCTATAAAAGCAAGTAGTAGAGAGCTCCGACAAATGATCTCAGCTGAAGTAAACGAGCTCCAGTGACAATGCCTCTCATGTTACCGGAAAGTGCGTTTATGTTGGTGGAGTACCAAATTTGCTTACTCTAAAGGACAACAAAACAAAGACAGTTCGGAATATTCCTCTTGATATGTTACGCATGGCTGTGGAGAACGCTGTACGCAGAATGCACGGTGTTATTTCTGAGAACGGTACTCACATTGAATGTGGTCTAATTCCTCACCGGCGAATTAATGAAGTAAATGAACACACATTAATAATTAAACTGTGCCATTGAGTGTGTTAGTATTTTTCTTTTCTCACATTTTATACATTGTAAAGCGCAATCAAATGCCCTAGCGGCGAATTTTGGAACTAATATATTTTTCACGGAATCTTTTTTTTTTTGTGTCTTAGTTTAAATACCAAGTTTGGTGCCATTTCGGCTATAAGACCACTCTACAGGGCGCTCCAAACACTGTCACTTTAAAAAAGATTACCCAGGACATTTCATAAGTAAAATCGTAAATTATTTTCTACTCACTACGTAGTACAGTCCACAAACATTCATTATAAGAGAAGTGTGTGTGTGTGTGTGTGTGTGTGTGTGTGTGTGTGTGTGTGTGTGTGTGTGTGTGTGTGTGTGTGTGTGTGTGTGTGTGTGTGTGTGTGTGAGTGAGTGAGTGAGTGAGTGAGTGAGTGAGTGAGTGAGTGAGTGAGTGAGTGAGTGAAAGAAAAGTTTCTTTCTCTGATTATTTCTTGAATATGTATGGGATTCTTTTTCCAAAAATGTTTATTTGAAAATCTACAATAAACTGTAGAATGCTCCGCTTTGCTTATTTTTTTTTTAAAAAAAATTCATACTTGAGAGATTTCGTACGATGACAGGAGTTCCGAAAAGAAATTTCCACAATTTCTTTCTAAGATAGCGATGGCTTGGCTAATTAGGCTCTCGTTATTATTAACTAAATTTAGTGAATTCGAACCTCGACTTAACCAAAAATCCATTGTTCTCTTAAGTAGGTTGGGTCATGTTAAATATATCATGGTCGTAATGTCCTTTATAGAATTTCACTAAAACTAAATTTGAGAATTACGGATTTGTAACTTTCAGAAAATTAAACGCTTGCGAATATGCTATCGTTGAACCACACTTTAACTCCCACCGTTAGTTTTCAAAGATTTTATACTGGCCTAAATTAGACTCCATCAATAATATCTTTAAATTTTAAAATTTGCTCTAAAATATAATCTTTATATTACACTCCATAACATTTAACTACAGGTAACCCTCCTATAACATGGTAGTTAGGTTCCTAGAAAATGCCGTGTTATGTGAAATCGTGTTGTATGAGACCCAGAACTAGTACAAAAAGGGGGGTTACGTTCCAAAAACTTATTAAAAACAAATATTTTTTTAATTCGACATAAACAACTTAATTTTTATTAAATAATAAATGTATATCCAACACAAAGTAAGAAAAAAAATATTTTAATCTAACGCAACCATAATTTAATAAATTTATTCGTCGTCACTGCTCAGTACAATCAACCGAGAACGTTTTTTGGGTGGAACGATATCGCCTTCACTTTCAGAACTTTTTTCTCTATTTAAAGTTTTTGTATGTTTTCCTCTCTTAAAAAAATCTGTTATCGAACTTTGCTGACTAGTTCTTACTAGGTCATTGTAAATTTCGCGGTATGGAGTTAAACAGTTTTGCAGCTCCCTTTTGAATTTTCGACTTCTTTCCGTGGAAGGGTCTGTTTTCGAGAAAAATGACTCGAGATTTTCCGCTAAGCATAGGCCTTCTTGTAATTCTTTTAATGTTAAATTCTTAACTGCACAACCTTCATCAGAGCTAGCGTCCTCAAAATCTATTTGATTTGCATCCACGGATGCCATTTCCATCAAATCAGCTTCGTCAACTTCTTCTTCCACTAATAATTCTTGAATGTCTTCAGTAGCCATATCCACAAAACCTTTGCATCCGATTGATTTAGTGACTTTTAATAAGACACCAATTTCGTTTTCTGATGTTTCACGCATGCTTTCTGTTTCAACTGAAGAGGGCCATATCTTCTTCCAACACGCATTTAAGGTTGATGTTTTTATTTCTTTCAGTGACAAAGATATGATTTCGATAAGGTGCTTGATTGAAAATTTCTTCCAAGCTTCCATTACGCTAATTGATTCCGAATCGGTTGCGTCTAAAATCCACTGTAAGGATCTTCTTATATAATACGTTTTAAAGGTATAAATAATACCTTGATCCAATGGTTGGAGCAACGAAGTAGTGTTAGGTGGTAGGAACACTTTTCTGACGTTGGGATGAGTCAAATCTTGTGGGTGGCATGGGCGTCACCCAGACGGAAGAAAAGACGCGGAGAGTCGCCGCTAACCTAGAAAAGAAGTAAAGAGTGAACATGTTTCCGCCGACCGATTCTGGACTAGATATACTCAAATCTTGGATTAGGTAGCTCAATAGTGTGATCATCTAACCTAATCTTCCTAGATTTTTACTTGTTGAGATACCGGAGCATTTGGAAAAAAAGATACAGTCTAAGCACAAATAAAGCTCATGGTAGTTGTAGCTGAAGTGATTGTGAGGGGTGGAAGAATCTTAGCCTATAATAAAACATGTTAGTAGTTCTACGTGCGGTAATGGAGTACATTGCACTTATCAGGATAATAATTTTCAATTATTATTAAATTATAATTTTCACAATTCTTATTTCTACTTTATTATATATATACAGGGTGTCCAGAAAAGGACTCCCTTATTTCAAAATTAAATATCTTGAAAACAAAGATCGATAGAGGAATGCAGTAAACGGTATATTTATTGTGAAAGCTGTAAGAATTTTATACAGCAGTTTGAAATAATAGTTACAAAAACCGTTAACAAATGGCGCTGTAAGCTGTACAGCTCATATCAGCATACATAAATGAAATAATCGTATGAAAACATTCTTTGCAAAAAATCACATCACAATGTTTTCAAAATGTTCACCATTGGCACTACAAAGGTGGCGCAAACGAAGAATGAAATTTGCCATCACATTTCGTAGTGTCTTAACAGAAATGGATTCACATGCCACACAGATCGCCGATTCAAGCTCGTTCAGCGTGGCGGGATGCTTCAGGTAGACAATGTCTTTCAATGTGCCCCACAAAAAATAGTCACAGGGAGTAAAATCCGGTGAATATGGAGGCCAATCTATGCCTGCGCCAGTAAATTTGGATATTCCAAAGCAATGACTCGATTCTCGAAGTATTCATCAAGAAAGCGAAACACTTGTTCGGTACGATGTGGTCGGGCTCCATCTTGCATAAGCCATTCAGTACGTAATTGATCCTCTAACACTTGCTGTGTGGCGATAAATTGTTCCTAAATTGCAACATAACGTTCACTAGTGACCGTTTCTCGAATGAAAAAAGGGCCAATAATGCCTCTGCTGCATACTGCAGCCCGCACACTAACTTTAGGAGAATACAGAGGTTTCGCTTCACACCAATATGGATTTTCGGAACCCCAAAATCGCCAGTTCTGTTTATTCACGAATCCATTCAGGTGGAAGTGTGCTTCATCTGTAAACCAGATGCAGCCAACATCAAATTCTTCACTATCAATCATTGTGAGCATCTGATTAGCAAAGTCAACCCTTTGTTGCACAGCTCGTACGGGTATACCCTGGTGAGTTTGAATTTTGAATGGAAGCATGTGTAGGCTCTTTCTCAGTATTTTCTGCGTGCTGGAATGCTTCAAACCAGTCTCAGATACAAATTTCTCAGATTTCTTTCAAGCAGATTTGGCTGGTATACCAGACACCAGGGATCCACAAAACCGACACCAATGAAACACTATCCACAAGCAACGCGGTACACAGGAAATAAAGAAGATTTAAAATTAAAGGAAATAAAGAAGCAAGTATAATTAATTACAATAACATCTAGTCAAAAATAAATAAATTAATGAATTTGAGTTATTAAAGATATAATCACTACATAAAAAAAACAAATCTAGAAAAAATTTAAAAAATATATTCTAGAATTTCGCTTATTATTGGAAATTTAAATACTTAACATACAATTCTAGGATTTCTATTCCTGCAGAAAATAAAATAAAATTCTTACCTTCAATTTTTCGTCCGGCACTCTACAAGCACAGCAAAATCAAAAATGAATATAAAAGACGGGATTGAAAATCGGGCGCTATATCCATAGCGAAATACAAAACAAATATAAAAGACAGGATTAAAATTCCTGCGCTATATTCACAGCGAAATACAAAACGAATATAAAAGACAATATTAGAATTCCAGCACTATATCCTAACCGAAATAAAAAATGTGAATATAAAAGACAATATTTATATTCCGCGCTACATCCGAAGTGAAATAAAATATGAATATCAAAAAACAAGATTTAAATTACCGCGCTTTACATCCGATAACATCACCGCTAATCGCTTGAGAGCGTAGGAGTGTGGGTTCGATTCCCACCATGGCCCTGGGTGTTTTCTTCGTTATTCTTCTGTGGTTGTACATCTGTCATTGTGCTATTTGTCCTATTATCGACGAAGACTTACAAGCGGATCTCAAGAATCAAGCATACAAGTCTGAATATATGTAATGTAATAAAATAAATAAATAAATACATCCGATAAAAAAAATCCAAAATAAAAATGGCTATCGTTTCCGGGATGTGAGGCGACGAGACATTCCACCGATATATTTAGTGACACATTTGGCGACTAATCGTTTTTGGTGATGTTTTAGCAAAAACATTTAGCGACGAAAAATAATCGCCAAATTTTAACAGATTTGGCGATTTGGCAAAAGCACTTACTTTTGGATAACTAGTAATCAAAGTTACGTTCCTAGAAAATAACATGTTCTAAAAAGCGTTATCAAATAACGGCTTTTTTGAAAAGTTATTCTAAGAAATCTGTTCCCTTTGGCCTTCTTGGAAATTCCATGCAGCGAAAGGAAGCTTTCGTAAGGTGACAAAACTGGTTTTTTGAGGAAATGAGGTGTAGGGTGAATTTTAGTGACTGAGCATAGAAAATCACTTACTGAAAGAAATGATTTTTGTTATATTCTATAATCAATTTTTTAGGAATTCCCTACTTTATTATACGGAAGTTCAACATTTAAGTCTAGACTGATTTTCATTTACTTATTTTTTTAAATAATTGCAATGATTAAATTAAATTTATAAATTTTATTTATTTATTTTTTTTTTACTGTCAATTGATTTTTTTCTGTTAAAAATTCTTAAGTAATGTGTATTTATATAATTTGTTTCCCAATGATATTAACTGCTTGTTAATATATTTTATTACTTTAATGTGTAAAATATACCTAAATTTGAATTTTTTTAAACCAAACATAATTCAGAGTTTCTCACAAAATGAATTTAATTTATTTCTCAATATAATTTCTATTATAAACTCTTACAAATTATAGCTGATGTTTATTTTACACTAATGATTACCACTGAGTATATCACTTATGCTAGAATAAATCTTAAAATATATCTTCTTGGGAAAAGTATTTCTCTAATTAAAGACACAATATAATTAAAAAGTTGAATTTTGACCAAAATTTCTAAATTTTACTATTTATCAACTTATAAATATAACCATGCGATTAATCAATATCCAAATGGCACCACGCATCATTGTTTATGGTAACATCTGTACTGAACCCACAGTTTTCAAATAGTGAAATCATACTAATGATAATTTAACCAGCGATATACACTAAACTAACTTATATTTAATAATTAATTATATTTTACTATTTCATATTATTTTTCTTTTTCAATATTCAACATTTTAATCGAATTTAATTTTCATATAAATCATCTGTGTAATAAAAGGAAAATTGGATATATACAAATGCCATATACTATAAAATTACATATTTATGAACATAAATAGAAAATAATATTTTCTTTAAAAATAAAGAATTGTATATGTAAACCAGAATATTTAACACCTACGAGAAAATATTCGAATATAGAAATTTGCCTTTCTGATAAGTTATAGTATTTTACTTCATATGCATGATTTTACTGTTCTATATGCCTCAATTGTGTATTTATCTTAAATATTTTTATTAGATGAAATTACTCCTCACGGGGAAGTAAAAATATGAGAGCTATGTGGTATTTATAAAATGTGTGTGTGAATTTAAAGTACTAACAAAATTAAACAGTATTTTTATATAAAAATGTATTAAAATTGCTTCTGTATAATAGATAAACACATTACTTTAGTAAATATTTCCGATGCAGTTTTTTATTATTGACACAATACATAAATTTCCAGTTTTTTAAATTATTTGCATATAAAAAGTTAGCTATAAATGAAGAATTTTATCAACTAATATTTTTTTTTAATTTGTATTGTTTGATCTACAAGTATCTTTTGATATCATAAAAGCTCAAATAAATTAAATTAATAGGCAGAATTAACATTTTTACTTTCCATACTAAAAAAGACAGTTATTACTTGTCATTTCTTTTTATGATTGTTGAGGAATATATGTTATAAAATTCCATAGTTATTTACTTATTATGGTCTTTCAAATTAATGTAATTCTTATTCGTTTGAAATTTAATTGAAGAAAAGTTACTTTAATATGTAAATATTTAAAGTAATGTTTTTAATAAATGGACTTAAAATGTCTATGCAAGGGAGTAAACTCGGAAAACACTCAGACACTCATCTTGAAAGACATGCATGCTTAAAATAATAATATAATATCATAGGTTATATATAGAGAAATGACATTAAAAATACAGAAAATAATATCCACATAAAGAAATAATATAGCTATAATTATATATCTATATAGAGAAATACTGTTAAAAATATACTGGAAAGATAATTTGAAATTTGCTGGTAAAATATATATTGCGCAAATGTTTACTGTAAACTGTCCAGTTCACAATGGCCTTAAGAGTTAACTATGGCTATTGGAATAACAGCATTATTCGGGAGTGGAAGATTTTTGGTCTGGTCTAACTTCTGAAGAAAAGGGATGATTGAATCTAATTTGTCAGCGTAGGTACTAAAAGTTTTCAAGTTACTGTCTTATGATACATATAACCCAGTCTCTGTTTACGAAGAATATCTTTCATATAGAACACATTTTAGATATTTAAAGAAATGCTACACAACGGCTTCAAGTTGTTGGACTTTATGATATAAATTGTCTGTATATTGTACTGAAAAGTTTCAATAATTTATTAATTTTTTATATTACTATTTTTTATGTACATATTTTTTATGGTACAAGATTTGTAAAAGTACTAATTCAATTGAAACGATTGTGTAAAACAGTTAGTTTACTTTTAAGAAAATCTCAAATTCTTAGAAATTATTGTTAAATACTTAAAATTTTTAAAATAAGTTAATACTTATTTCGATGAAATTTATGAAAATTTCCTTCAGATCCAAACTGTATTTAACTAAGCAATTTTAATACTCGGTTAAAATTCATTCATTAAAACTTTTTGAAAAATACTGTTGTCTACATTTAAAAAATAAGTAAAATAATGCTTCGTATAAATACCATGGTGAAATATCTTCAATTCTTACTATAAACCAACCTTTTATTCATATTTCTTCAAAGAGCCTGAAGATAATTCAATATTACAAGCTTCAATATTCAAGAGATACTTCAGAATGTTTTTCGAAAATATACTGTTTAATACCTGGTAATTTATTTTAGAGTTATATAAAATTAAAAATGTTATGAGTAGAACTAATAATTATATTTAAAGATTAATATTGAAATTAGATAGGAATAAAACTACAAAACAGATCTTTTTAGAACAATTTTTTTTCAACATAAATATAACTTAACCTCAAAGATAAAAGATGAAAATTTAGAATTTGCCGCTGTTATACGTAGGATATTAATTTTATTTATTTTTAAATATTAAATAAATACAACTACGTTTATAAATTTACAATAATTAATTTAATGTAATTATTATTTTTTTTATACAATGGCGGGCACACAAGGGTGACTGAACCCTATACCACAACAAGGCCAGAAATTTCTACTCATTTATCGTTACCCAGCGAGCACCTGTGAACCAAGTCACGGAGGCGAGTAGCGTTACCCGCGCCATACTACCACAAACCCGTTTATAGGACGGGCCACATTTATACAACACCACAGAAGAAAGGACAGAGAAGGAAAGAAACATCCATGCCCGAGCCGGGATTCGAACCCAGGACCAACAGCTCAGGAGTCAGGAACGCTAACCGCTCAGCCAATCGGTCAGCTTAATATAATTATACACTGCAACATTTACTATCACAATTCTTAATAACTTAACTTAACACCAATAATTCTTTTTTTTTAAACAGAAATTTTATAAATCGCTTTCTACAAGAAATATGATGCAATTCTTTTATCCTAGAGCATCAAATACATTTTTAGGACTGTAAAATTATTACATTAAAATATTATTTTAATATAATCAATTAAATTATTTTAATATAATCAATTAAATTATTATTTAAAATAATTTAAATTTTATTTATATAAATTAATTTTAATAAATTATGATGATGCTTTCTCAATAAATAAAAAAATTATAAATGTCAAATTATAATCCATTTATTATTATTATTATTATTATCAATTTCAAATTATATATATATATTGTTACAAATTTATAAATAATGATTGTATTTGTCTTAAAATATCTCAGACAGATCGGAAATATTCATATTTTGTGCAAAAATTGCGGTATTTAGACTTGTCGTAGTTTAAAAGCGGGTTTCCTAATGATTTGGCAACTTGGCGACAGTTGGCGAGATTCTTGGCGAGTAATAGATACTTCTGAAAACATTCATCACTTAAGCTCTAGGTCGAATATTTATCAAGATAGCCTAGAAGCTTCCAGAATCTTGGCGAAACTGGTAGTCAGGTATAAATACCGCAGCCCGACATGGAAGGGTTGGTTTTGTGAAGACAGGAGTCAGTTTTTGTGGAGACAGTCAGTGAGTGAAGACGATTAGTTGTGACTGCTAGTTGTTCTCTGTCTAAAGTATTTGAGACCTGTGATTGGAAGCTGTTCCTTATTATATCTGACGAATTGTAGCTGTATAATTGTGATTGTTACAGCGGGAATTTCGTATACCTAGTGAAGTTTTTACGAATAAAAGTCTTGTGTTCATTAAGTGGTTGCTTTATTCAACTCTCAATCGACACGAGCCCGTAAATCTCGGTACAACTGGTGTCAGAAGTGGGATTGAAGAGTTGATGCAGCGTGTTACAAGAAAAATGGATATGGATTCAATGGATATGGATATGGAAAAGTCTTCTCGAAAAATTAGCGGAGCAGATGACTGAGATGAAAGCTGGACAAGAAGAGATGAAAGCTAGACAAGAAGAGATGGAAGTTGGACAAGAAGAAATGAAAGCTGGACAAGAAGAGATTAAAACCGAGATGATGAAAGAGATAAAATCTGGACAGGAGGAGATCAAAGCTGGACAAGAAGAGATTAAAGCTAGACAAGAAAAGATGAAAACTGGACAAGAAGAGATTAAAATCGAGATGATGAAAGAGATAAAATCTTTACAGGAGGAGCTTAAAAAGGAACTTAAGGACATTGTAAGTTTTAAAGAAAAATTCTCCAACATCATTCAGAAGATGAATGCAATGGAAGATAAGGTAATTTCAGTTGAAACTAAAGTTCTGGAGATAGAAGAAAACGTTGAAGAAGCATTAGACAATTTGAATGAGGAGATTGAAAGCTTGAAGAAGCAAATGTCAAACAGACATGAGGAACCCAACGTGGCATTTGTGCCTTTCCTAGCCACGATTAAACTCCCAATATTCGATGGAAAATCATCCTGGAAAGTATACAAAACCCAGTTTATGATGATAGTGGAAGCTAATGGATGGAATTCCCGATCCCAAGCTTTTCACCTGGCGGCTTCATTAAGAGGAAACGTGGTCGACATCCTCGAGACGCTTCCGGAGGAGCAGAGGCACGATTTCCAAGCCCTATCGAGTGCGCTTGAGCTGCGGTTTGGAGAAAAGTGCACTAAGGAGTACAGCAGACTACAGTTAAAGTCCCGCTATCAAAAAGAGGGTGAAAGTCTGCAAGAATTGGCTGCCGATATTCAGCGACTTTCCCATCTAGCATTTTCGGACTACACGTCAAGATCTGGCTCTCCATCACTTCATCGATAGTGGGCGGGACCAGGAGATACAGAAAGCACTTAGACTCGCCGATGTCAAAGATATCGGATCTGCCCTAGTCTACGCACGTAAGATAGAGGCTGCCCAGCAGGCCGCGCATAAAGACCGGCTCTCAATTAGAGCCATCTCTGCTACTGATACGGAATATGATCTAAGAAAGCAAATTGAAGATATACAGCGAAAATTGCGTAGCTTAAAATTGAGTAAAGGTAGCAGAAACCCGAAAATTCAGTGTTGGACTTGCGGTGGAGTCGGACACGTCCGTAGATACTGTCCTAAACCAAAAGATGGTGGAATATCTAAAATGGAAATACGTCATCGCAAAGGAACGCTTCATGGAAATACTGATGCATTATCAAGGAAACCGTGTAATGAAAGCTGCCGATATTGTTCTAGAGTAGAGAAGAACTATCAAATAGTAAATCCTTCGGTACGCCAAGTTACTGTTTCACCACCATCGAAACCAGACCCATGGAATGATAAAGGACTTCGAGAAACCCAAAAAGAAGACCCAGATATAAATCCAATTTTTGAATTGAAAGAATTTTCCAGTATGAGACCAAGTTGGCAGGATATCTCCACCTACAGTCCTGCTACTAAACAATATTGGGCCCTTTGGGACTCACTCCATATAAGAAATGGTGTGTTATACAAGAAATGGAAGTCCGATGACTGACGTAATTTCAAATGGCAGCTTGTTCTTCCAAAACCAAGAATTTCAGATGTTTTGAAAGAATTGCATAGTAGTTCAACTGGAGGCCACTTTGGAGTAATGAAAACTCTACAGAAGGTTCGAGAACGCTTCTATTGGAGCAAAACTAGACAAGATGTAGAGAAATGGTGCCAATCTTGTGATGACTGTGCGGCACGTAAAGGACCAAAGAAACGTAGCCGAGGAAGGTTGCAGCGGTACAACGTAGGAGCACCTTTTGAGCGGATATCATTGGACATTTTGGGTCCTTTACCACGATCTTCAAATGGCAACAAATACATACTAGTTGTCATGGACTACTTTACTAAGTGGCCTGAAGCGTTTTCAATCCAAGATCAAGAGGCGACTAAAGTAGCCGAGTTTCTAGTGCAGCAATGTGTTTCCAGACTCGGCACACCCTTACAAATTCATTCAGATCAAGGGACAAATGTCACGTCTGTTGTGTTTAAAGGAATGTGTCAAATTCTCGGAATAGACAAAAAGCAGACCACGCCATTACACCCGCAATCGGACGGCATGGTAGAGAGGTTTAACAGAACTATCTTGAATAATCTCTCACTTATGGTTTCCAGGAATCAGCAAGATTGGGATTTGAAGCTACCGCTGTTTCTGCTTGCATATCGCAGTGCTGTCCATGAGATTACTGGATATACTCCATCACAAATGCTCTTTGGTCGTGAACTTCATATCCCTTGTGATCTTCAGGTTGGTCGTTCACCGGATCCATCTTCATTGCCAGAGGAATACCTTCGAGACCTTCAGGCACGTCTTGAAGATGTCCATAACTTCGCTCGAGACCGAATCAACCTGACGACCGAAAGAATGAAGACAAGGTATGATACAAGAGCGACAGGACATGAATTTCAGGAAGATGACAAAGTTTGGATATGGAACCCGATTCGACGTAAAGGACTTTCTCCAAAGTTGCAACCCAACTGGGAAGGTCCCTCCCTACACAGTCCTAAAAAGACTGAACGACGTCGTGGTTCGCATAAGGAAATCAACTTCTTCAAAACCAAAGGTAGTACATTATGATAGATTAGCTTCTTATCGTAATGTAAAGTAAAAATTAGTAGACCATAGTCTCTTTGTAAATAGATAATTTTAATACTTTCTATTTTTTTGTATTTGTATTTGTATTTTTAGTTGTTTGTGTATGTAATGTGTTCTGTATCCTCTTAAAATGTAAATTCTTTTATATTAAATTTGGCCTTCTATCAGGGGATCGTACTGCCCGGGACGTGCAGTCCTTTAGAGGGGTCAATGTTACAAGTTTATAAAAATGATTGTATTTGTCTTAAAATATCTCAGACAGATCGGAAATATTCATACTTTGAGCAAAAATTGTGGTATTTAGACGTGTCGTACTTTAAAAGCGGGTTTCCTAATGATTTGGCGATTTGGCGACAGTTGGCAAGATTCTTGGCGAGAAATAGATACTTCTGGAAACATCCATCACCGAAGCTCCAGGAAGAATATTTATCAAGATAGCCTAGAAGCTTCCAGAACCTTGGCGAAACTGGTAGGTTTCTCGCCAAGTCAGGTATAAATACCGCAGCCCGACATGGAAGGATTGGTTTTGTGAAGACAAGAGTCAGTTTTTGTGGAGACAGTCAGTGAGTGAAGACGATTAGTTGTGACTGCTAGTTGTTCTCTGCCTGAGGTATTTGAGACCTGTGATTGGAAGTTGTTCCTTATATCTGACGAATTTTAGCTGTATAATTGTGATTGTTACAGCGGGAATTTCGTATATCTAGTGAAGTTTTTACGAATAAAAGTCTTGTGTTCACATTAAATGGTTGCTTTATTCAACTCTCAATCGACACGAACCCGTGAAGCTCGGTACAATATATATATATATGTGTGTGTGTGTGTGTGTGTGTGTGTGTGTTTGTAGATATATATTATTAGTTTGATCCAAATTTTATCAAATGGTGCGTTAGCTTCTTCTTTCAATCTTTTTAATTTATAAATGTTAATTCCCGAAATTTAATATTAAATTTAAAATATTTCACTCTTGCTTTGATATGCGAGCATAATTTCGCATTTCTAAAAAAATGCATCAACTTAATAAAAATTTCGCTAAAATTCATAAAAAAATAATAATAAATAAAGAATGACGATAAATAAACTGTCCCCACAATATTAACATAAAATGTATTTTTAAAAAGTCCCATTCTTAGAAATGTTTTAATCGTTTTTAAATGAAATATATTTATTCATCCACTTTTCAATTAACTTTTCTGCATCCACTTGAGGAACCGAAAAGTATACATTCTTATTTGCTAAACAACGCAACGTGCTAAGATATTTCCCTGATATGGACAGAGGAGAGCGACACAGCATTTTCTGCTGCTAAAAAGGCATTTGCTGATGCAACGCTATTAAAACACCCTGTCCCTGGTGCTAAATTAAGTTTATGGTCTGACGTTTCTAATGTTGCTATAGGGTAGTTCTCTAATGCAATACTCTTCTGGTTATTGGGAACCCATAGCTTTCCTGTCGATGAAATTAAGTAAATCCCAAAAGAATTGGTCAACTTATGATCGAGAATTATTGGCAATATACATGTCTATAAAAAGATTTCAGCACATGCTGGAAGGAAGGGAATTTTCACCGACCAAAAAACACTAATTTATGCTTTCACTCAAAAACCTGACAAATGTTCACATCGATAACTTAGGAATTTGGACTACTTATCTCAATTTTCTACAGATATTCGTCATGTTAAGGGTAGCTCAAATTCTGTTGCTGATGCACTTTCTAGAATTGAGATTGATGCTATCTCTCATAAATCCATTGATTACAAAGATTTATCCCAAACGCAACTTGATCATAAAGAACTGCAAAGTTATTTGAATAATCCCTCAACAAAATTCCTAAAATTGTGCATTATTTTTCCTTAGAAGATGTCACTTTATACTGTGAGTTTTCTTCAGAAACTCCCCGTCCATTTGTCCCAGAGTCTTTTAGGAACATAATATTTGAGAACATACACTATCTTTCTCATCCTGGTGTTTCGGCAACATACAATTTAATAAAAAAAAAGATTTGTTTGGCCTCTTATGGAAAAATTTATCAAAAATGCAGTAAAATCTTGTCTGTCATGCCAACGTGCAAAAGTGGATAGGTACATTTTCATTGCCAGATGCTCAGTTTTCCCAAATTCATCTGGATTTCATAGACCCTCTTAGTCCATCTGAAGGGCAACTATATTGCATGACAATTACTGACCGTTTCACACGATGGACAGAGGTTATACCAACCGCTGACATGACCGCAAAAACGACCTGCAAAGCTTTAGTTAACAACTGGATATCTCGCTTTGGATGTCCTATTACAATTACGACAAATCAAGGCAGAAATTTTGAATCTCATTTGTTCCGCGAAATAACCAAAGTTATTGGTGCTAATCGTATTTGAAGTTCTCCGTATCACCCTAAATCAAATGGAATGATAGAGCGATTTCACAGCCATTTAAAGGCGTCTATCATTGCACACATTCCAACAAACGATAGATAGAAATCTTACCTGTAGTACCACTAGGAATTCGTTCTGCCATTAAGAATGACATTAACGCTTCTAGTGCGGAATTAGTTTATGGAACAACCTTGCGATTACCCTCCGATATATTAAATTATTCAAATGTTGCACAAACACCAGATGAATCGTTTGTATTCAGATTGCGACAGATGATGCAGAATGTAAGCTCTGCTGCACCAATCAAGCGTAGTTTGAGTAATATTTATGTACATCCTGCTCTTGAAAATTGCTCTCGTATATTTTTACGTATCGATTCTGTAAAACCACCACCTTTAACAGCTCCTTATACCGGACCTCATCAGGTAATTAAGAGAAACGATAAAACTTTTGAAATTATTATCAATGGCAAACAAACAACTGTGTCCATAGACCGGATCAAGCCAGCTTTCCAACTTTCAGATAAATTAATATCAGAGCCACCACCTTTAAACTTGGTATCGATAAAGACCTCCGGTCAATCAACAAAAATGTCAACGGCCAGAACAGGTTGCCGCATACGATTTTCAGAGAGTTTGGCAACTAAGATAATGGTTTAATATACATGAAATTTTCTGTTATGTTTCATATTAACGAGTAGCAATTATCACAATGTTTGAATTTGCTCAATTAGCAAAATTGTATTAAACTTTTTGTGTATATTTTATAGTTATTTATTGTACTATTGTAAAAACTGTGTATGTATATATACATATTTTCTTCGCTCCTTCATCGCTGGGGGGATACCCTGTACGGAGAGTATTCTGACGTCATAATTTCGCCTCTTTCTTATCAGTTGAAATTCGGCGCCCTCTAATGCGCATCTCTGGAAGCACAGGTATGTCGTCAACAAGCGTCTCGAGACCGGGCCCGGAACATCGGCTCCAAATGGGAATTCTAACGCATGCGCACTTGAAGAGAGCAGTTGCAATAATTTGGCGGTGTAAAATGTGACTATTGTTCAGACTTGATGTAAGTAGCCCTATGTTTTCTTATTCCCCGGTCTAATTTGAAACGAGGTTCGTGTTAGTCGATTTGTTTATATATGTTTGCAAGTTTTAATATTTTTTCGAAATATGAAGGAAAAGCGTAATAGTTTGCTTATATCTTATCTATTTCTATTTTAAATATGGTGCTAACAACTTTATTAGTATTTTATATGGTGCTGAAGACATTTATTTTTTCGCAGATAAGGTGGATGTGATAATATGAAAGTAACAAAGAAGTGTGAGTTGCATTATCACGTTTCCTTCTTATTTCTGTATTCCCATGATAAAATTAATTTGACTAAATTGTTTTTGACACTATCATGCTTTAATTATAAATTAGCATCTCAAGTTTTTATTTTCCAAAGCCAAAATTAAAATATCTGTTAATTCAAAATAAAAATTGTTAAAAGCATTTTTTGCACACATGATTTGTTTTAATAAACTTTGTATGTAATATAAATTTCAATAAAAAACCGCTGAATAAAAAATATTTTGCTATTTAGTGTGTACATTGTCTATTTTTTAAATTAAAAATTCAAAATAAGATATATCACAAGTTGTAAATATTGAACATCTGTAGTTCAATTTAAGAATGCGACTCATTTATTTGAAATACAAAAATATTTATATTCTTTAAAAACAGGAAAATTTATATATTTCATTTATATGAATAAAAAGACACTCAGTATAACATTTCATTCTGATTTTTGTGTTTTAATAAAGATATTATAAATGGGAATAAAATAAAAAACTGAGGGTGAAACTAAATAAATTTTTTTCACTAAATTTCTCAGAATTCATATAACATTGGGATGACTCCGTGCCCAAAGCCACAAATATTGATTCAAAACTTTTTTCATAAGCAGCTCAATTTTGAGATCCAGATTATTTTCCTATTCTTGTTAGCCGTTTTACTTCTAAAGAATAGTGTACAAACATAAAATTAACTGTAAATGAAAGAGATGAGTTCTCGAAGAAAACTATTTCAGCAGAAGGTACCCAGTGAGGATGTACTTGATGAAAAAATATACTGTTCTCATGATGGTGATGAATTTGAACAGTGATTTAAATAAAGAATCTGAATTAGGAGAAATATTTTTGTAAAGAAACAATGAATCATATAATATTAACTACAATTCTTCTCTTCCTTTAGATAAATCAATATATCAAGCTAAATAAATTTCAAAAAATAAAATTCTTTCTTAAGTAGAAACTTTGTATAAAATACTTTTCAGCTACTTTGTTTGCAATAATGTCAAAAGGGTTTATGCATAATCTGTTTAATAAACATAATAACTTACATATTTATAAACAATAGTAAATTATTTATGAATAAATAATAAATAGTTCTAACAATGCATAGACATTATATTCACAATGAATTAATAAACAAATTCTTTCTTATTTTTACGACAATATAACAATACTAAGTCGTTTAATCTTTAGAGAGGAAAAGATCGTGTAAACGCAATACACACACATCCATTATTTTTATAATACAAAGAAATTATATTCCCGATGAATTAATTAACTAATAATTTGTTATATTTATAAAAATATAACAATACTAAATCGATATATTTTTCTAAAGGAAAACGGAAAGCGTAGCTGTGAAATCCGCCATGTTTAACAATGAGATAAACTTCCTAGCCAGAGAAACTTATCGCTTTCTTTACATCGCCAAATCACTGAATCATAGCCAAAATCTTCTGGGAGCCGAGGCTCCGGGCTCTGGCTCGAGACGCTTTTATGTCGTCATATTTCGCCTTACCGTGATTGGCTGACTACCCGCAGTAGTGACGTCAGGTTACTCTCTCTCTCTCTTCCCCAGCAGAGCATCGTTCCTAGAGATGGCAAAAGCAATTACTTTTGGATAACTGGTTATCAACGTTACGTTCCAAGAAAATAACATGTTCTAAAAAGCGTTATCAAATAATGGCTTTTTTGAAAAGTTATTCCAAGAAATCCGTTCCCTTTGGCCTTCTTGGAAATTCTATGGAGCGAAAGGAAGCTTTCGTGGGGTGACAAAACTGGTTTTTTGAGGAAATGAGGTGTAGGGTGAATTTTAGTGACTGAGCATCGAAAATTACTTACTGAAAGAAATTTAATGATTTTTTGTTATATTCTTTAATCAATTTTTTTAGGAATTTCCTAACTTTATTATACGGAAGTTCAACATTTAAGTCTAGCCTGATTTTCATTTACTTATTTTTTTAAAATAATTGCAATGATTAAATTAAATTTATGTATATATATATATATATTTTTTTTTACTGTCAATTGATTTTTTTCTGTTAAAAATTCTTAAGTAATGTGTATTTATATAATTTGTTTCCCAATGACATAACTGCTTGTTAATATATTTTATTACTTTAATGTATAAAATATACCTAAATTTGAATTTTTTTAAACCAAACATAATTCAAAGCTTCTCACAAAATGAATTTAATTTATTCCTCAATATAATTTCTATTATAAATTCTTACAAATTATAGCTGATGTTTATTTTACACTAATGATTACCACTGAGTATATCACTTATGCTAGAATAAATCTTGAAATATATCTTCTTGGAAAAAGTATTTCTCTAATTAGAGACACAATATAATTAAAAAGTTGAATTTTGAATGAAATTTCTTAATTTAACTATTTATTAATTTATAAATATAACCATGCGATTAATCAATATCCAAAGGGCACCACGCATCATTATTTATGGTAACATCAGTACCAAACCCACAATTTTCAAATAGTGAAATCATATTAATGATAATTTAACCAGTGATATACACTAAACAAACTTATATTTAATAATTAATTATACTTTGCTATTTCATATTATTTTCCTTTTCCAATATTCAACATTTTAATCGAATTTAATTTTCATATAAGTCATCTGTGTAATCAAAGGAAAATTGGATATATACATATGCCATTTACTAAAAAAATTACATATTTATGAACATAAATAGAAAATAATATTTTCTTTAAAAATAACGAATTATATATGTTAAGCAGAATATTTAGCACATTCGAGAAAATATTTGAATATAGGAATTTGCCTTTCTAATAAGTTATAGTATTTTACTTCATATACATGATTTTACTGATCTATATGCCTCAATTGTATATTCATCTTAAATATTTTTACTAGATGAAATTATTCCTCACTGGGAAGTAAAAAGTAAGAGAGCAATGTGGTATTAATAAAATGTGTGGATTTAAAGTACAAGCAATTAAACAGAATTTTTAAATAAAAATGTATGAAAATTGCTTCGGGAAAATAGATAAACTTATTACAACAGTAAATAATTCAGATGCACTTTTTTATTATATGACACAATACATAAATTTACAGTTTCTTAAATTATTTGCATATAAAAAAATTTGTTATAAATAAAGAATTTTATCAACGAATAAATTTTTTAATTTGTATTGTTTGATCTACAAGTATCTTCTAAGCAATTTTACAACTGGATTAAAATTCATTTATTAAAAATTTTTCAAAAATACTGTTGTCTACATTTAAAAAATAAGTAATATAATGCTTCTTATAAATACTATGGGGAAATATCTTCAATTCTTACTAAACCAAATTTTTCTTCATATTTCTTCAAAGAGCCTGAAAATAAATCAATATTACAAGCTGATAGTTCAGAATATTTTTCGAAAATATGAAGTTTAATAACGAGTAATTTATTTTACAGTTATATAAAATTAAAAATATTATGAGTAGAGCTAATTATAGTTAAAGATTTATATTGAAATTAAATAGGAATAAAACTTCAAAAAAGTTCTTTTTAGAATTAATTTTTATCATAATTATAATTTAACCTGAAAGATAAATGATAAAAATTTAGAATTTGCAGCTGTAATACGTAGGATATTAATTTTATTGTGATTTTATTTTCAAATATTAAATAAATACGACTACATTTACAAATTTACAATAACTAATTTAATATAATTATATATACATTGCAACATTTATTATCATGATTCTTAATAATTTAACAACAATAATAATTTTTATTTCAAAACAAATTTTATAAATGGCTTTCTACAAGAAATATGATTCAATTCTCTTATACCAGTACATCAAATACATTTTTAGGACTATAAAATTCTTACGTTAAAATATTATTTTAATGTAACTAATTATATTATCATTTAAAATTATTAAAATTTTATTTATATTAATTAATTTTAATAAATTATGATGACGCTTTCTCCATAAATAAATAAAATTATAAGTGTCAAAAATTATATTTACAATGTATAGATTCTTAAAGTTAATTTCAAATTTAATTATATATATTATATATATATATATATATATATATATATATATATATATATATATATATATATATATATATATGTATGTATGTATATATATTATTAGTTTAATCCAAATTTTATCAAATGGTTCGTTAGCTTCTTCTTTTAATCTTTTTAATTTATAAAAATTAACTCCCGAAATTTATTATTAAATTAAAAATATTTCACTCTTGCTTTGATATGCGAGCATAATTTTAAATTTCTAAAAAAATTCATCAGCTTAATAAAAATTTTACTAAAATTCATAAAAAAAATAATAATAAATAAAGTCTGAAGATAAATAAAATGCCCCCACAATATTAACATAAAATATATTTTTAAAAATTCCCATTTTTAAAAATGTTTTAATCTTTTTTAAAATGAAATATATTTATTCATCCGCTTTTCAATTAACTTTTCTGCATCAACTTGAAGAACTGAAAAGTAAACATTCTTACTTGCTAAACAACGCAACGTGCCAAGCGAAAACTTGGAATGTGTTCCCGAGAAAACTCGATGTCAATGTTAGGAGCCAAAACAACGTAATAACGACTTTAAAATTCCGTTGCGAAACAACGATAACGGCTTTACAGATCCGGAAGTTCTAAAATAGCGATAACGGCTTTAAAGTTACAATACAACGAGAACAGCTTTAATGTTCCGGAAGTTACAAAACAACGAGAACGGCTTTACGGTTACAAAACAACGAGAACAGCTTTAATGTTCCAGAAGTTACAAAATAACGTATTGTAGAAACCTTCTACAGTAAGACCCCGCTTAACGCGGGGGATACGTTCCATCAAAGTAGAGCGTAATGCGAAACAGCGCTAAACGAGGCTATCTTTACATGTAAATATTGGGGTTAAGGGAAGATGGCTAGGAAATTGGTTAGGTATTAAATTTAAAAAGTATGTTTTTTTAATAAAAATAAAACCAAAAATTTATTTCTTAAAGCCCAAATTAATACCACATTATTATTTCTTGCAAAAATAAAAACAAAATATAAATCTAAGTCAGTCATATTTAGTTAGCCTTCCGCGTTTTCAGTGTTCTGCCTTTTTGTGACAAAAGCATCTAATGTTGTTTGCCTTTTTCTTTTGCGTTGTTCTCTTAAAAGTTCTTCATAAACGGATAGAGCATCTCTAACACCACGCCTTACTTTTGAGCTCCTGTCAAAATTCGGATCATTTTCAATGAATTGATCCATTATTTCAGTTATGGTAGACAAACTCCTTTTTACATACGCCATCGAAAGTTCTTTTTGCTCTTCTTCTGAATCACTGCTGTCAACATTTTTGTTTTCTTCTTGTTCAGTTAATTCGTTGAGCTCATCATTAGAAAGACTAGCCGCTGCTTCTTGAATTATTTCTTCGTCATCTTCCCCATTTACCCCTACAAATCCGGTTTGCTTCGTTAATTTCACTATCTCTTCCACTATTTCATCCACATCGACAGAGTGTCCAACGTCATCGCTCTTACTTAAATCCGGCCAAATATTCTTCCATACTCCTTTCAAAGATCTTTCTGTCACCTCATTCCAAGAAAGGCCTATGTTTTTCTACAGCATCCACGATGTTGTAGTTTTTCCAAAATTCTCTTATGGACTGGTTCTCTTCTCCGTCTGTTTTTCCAACATTTGCTTAAAGGTTCGCCGCAAGCAATAAGCCTTAAAATTTGATATAACGCCTTGGTCCATTGGTTGAATTAAGGCAGTTGTGTTAGGCGGCAAGATAACCACTTCGACTGGAATGCATGTTGTTAAGTCTGATAAATTTGTTGGGTGGCTTGGAGCATTATCAATTAAAAGAAGTGCTTTTTGTTCAAGTTTTTTAATTTCGCAATAACGTTTAACAGACGTGCATAAATGTTCAGTGAACCAATCCTGGAAAATTTTCGCAGTTATCCATGATTTTTTTATTAGACTCCCAAATTACAGGTAAAGTTGATTTAGATATGCCTTTCATCGCTCTTGGGTTTTTGGAATGGTAAATTAGTAATGGTTTTAATTTAAAATCTCCGCTTGCGCTAACATCTAGTAGAAGGGTTAAGCGATCTTTTGCAGCTTTAAATCCTGGTGCCCGTTTCTCTTCACGGGATAGAAATGTTCGTTTCGGCATTCTTTTTCAAAACAAGCCTGTTTCATCAACATTAAAAACCAATTCTGGAGGATAGTTTCCTTCTTCAATTATTTTTTTTTAATATCGCTGAAAATTCAGCCGCCGCTTTTGTATCACCACTTGCTGCTTCTCCTGTAATCTTTATGTTGTGAAGGTTATTTCGATGTTTAAATCTATTAAACCATGCTCGACTAGCATAGAAAGTTTCACTTGTGTCAATTGTCTCAGCCTGAATGTAATTAAAAATTCTTCTAGCTTTTTCCATTATGATAGATTGGCTTAATGGCATATTGCGGTCAATTTCGTCGTCAATCCATATAGACAGTCATTTTTTTATTTCCTCTATGATATTATTTCTGGAACGGGTAATTCTAGTTGCAGAGCTTGACGTAGTTGTAGTTGCCAATGACAGTATTTTTTCTTTATTCTTCATGATGGTCCTTATTGTTGAAGTTAGCAAAGTCAGTGAAGCACTAATTAGAGTTTGACGTTCACCAGAATCTAATCTTCTAATCACTTCCATTTTAGTTTTGAATGAAATGCTTTTTCTGGTTGCTTTCTTTTCTTTTTCATTATCACCCATAGTAAAAACTAAAGATCAAAATATTTGACACTGTAATATAGTATTAAATATGTAAATTAATACCTACTTACAATAATGTCAACAAATGTTTCCAATAATAAAATTATGTCTGTACAATACCGCACCAAACAAGAAACACAAGTACACTCTTTCGGATATGTATTTGAAACCTATCGCTGCATAATATTTCGGGGAATCCCCGTATGCTGCGAGCGATTTCGTGGAATCCCCGGGTTGAAATAAAAGAGCGTTAAACCGAAACAGCGCTAAACGAAACAGCGTTAAGCGGGGTCTTACTGTACAATACCGTAACGACTTTGTGAAGTTACCAATACAGGAACGATTTCAGCAGTTACTGGGGAAAAAAACGTTATCTTAATAACATTACTTTTGAAGAGCCCGTTATTTATTAAACGGTTATTAGTTGATAACGGTTCTTAAATAACAGTTCCATTAAATAATGACCATCTCTATTCGTTCCTATTTTGTCTCTGTTCCTGTTAACGGCGTGGTAGCATGTTTTTAATAAAATTGTTATTGAGTTAGAAGGTGTTTATTATTTCTACAAATTTACGCACAGCTAAATAATGATGATCAATACTTTATTACCAATACAGGAGTGATTTCAGCAGTTACGGGTGAAAAAAACGTTATCTTAATTACGTAATTTTTGAAGAACGCGTTATTTATTAAACGGCTATTAGTTGATAACGGTTCTTAAATAACAGTTCCATTAAATAACGACCATCTCTAGTGGCGACTGCGCTTTACGAAGTTAGACCGTAATGCTCAGTTTAGCCAATATTTGAATACATATAACTTTTTTTAAACATGGATAACAAAATGGATTTCTTTCGCAGTGTATTTTCTGAATGGGCAATATTTAGTCTTAAAATGCGTATGAAATTGTACACTTTTCATCCTCGTTCGAATATTTTGCATGATGTCTTAGCTAATCCTGATTGTGAATTGGAAACAGTGAAGAACGTACTAGATACGGCTGACATCAATGCACCTAATAAGTTTGGGTACGTACCTCTGCATGTTGCTCTTTTAAATCCTAGTTGCAAACCTGAAATCATCAGATTATTGATTCGTCAAGGGGCTGATGTTAATGCTGCAAATTATCTTAGAGAAACTTCTTTGCACATTGCTGTGCAGAATACTAATTGCAAAGTTGAAATCATTAATACATTACTTGCCAATGGAGCAAACGTTGATGCTCTAGATGAGGATAGCAGTACCCCATTGCATAGTGCTGCAAGAAATCCTAATTTTAGTATGCCAGTCCTCAATCTATTAATTAATGGAAACTCAAGCTTGATTGCAAGAAATAATTTTTATGAGACTCCTCTTCTGACTGCATTAAAGAATCCTAATTGTTCCATAGATATTGTTAAAATGCTGATGTGTGATTCAATTTTGAATGATGTGAATTTTGAACGTCTTTCACCTCTACAAGTATACTTACGAAATCCTAATTGCAATGTTGAAATTGTGAGACACCTTAAGAATTGTGGGTCTCATCTTTCACGTAGATATGCAGATTGTAGTTCTATATTACATAGTATTGTTAAAACTTCTAATTGTTACTCTATATTATTTGAAGTGTTACATAACTTGTCTACAGCATTTAATTCTGATGATAGAATTGACATCAATTGTACTGATAATAAGCTCAATACGCCTCTCCATGTTGCATTAGACTTCGAGTATACTAATCCAAAAGTTATTTCATTATTATTGAAATATGGTGCAAATGTAAATATTTCAAATTATGAAGGAGAAACACCATTGCATAAAGCCTTACATTTCTACTACAATTTGCAAATAATTAAAGAATTGATAAAATATGGAGCCAGTATATTAGAAACAACTGGGAAACTTAACTCTCCTCTTAATATTTTGTTGAAAAAACATAAAAGTAACCCTACCCATTATCTTCCTTGTGTGGAGCTACTTCTAAAGTATAGCATTAAAAAATGTTTTGAGGATCATGATATGGAACCAGATTTTCAAGGTTATAATTTGGACATTATTTTATGTCCAGATATAATGTACACTAAACGTGGTAAAGTTATATCTAAGTTCATTGATGCTTGCTGTCGTGAACTTGTTCGCATGAAGACTGATTTATTAAAAAATAATTTTTCCCTTTATGATTTCATTTCTAATAAAAACTGTAGACATTCAAATATTAGTGAAAACATAGTAATTGTTTTAGTTTATAATAATTACCCAAATTATTATGACATTATTGTTGACCTTCTTGATGATGCAGAATTACTGGCAATGATTGAAAATCTAAAGGTTTATTTTACTTATCCTGCTAAAGAAGGTTTCAGGAAAGGTAAGCAAATAATACTAAACCGAGAATGTTTAGACCGTATTGTGCCATATTTAAGCAAAGGAGATTTGTTAAGCCTCATTGTTGCATTTTATGAATCTCTTAATCATTCAATTAGAAGATCTGGTTGCCAATCATAGAGCATCTAAGAATATGAATGTAGATACATGGAAAAAGAGATAGAAGAAAAGGAATGTGGTTGTTTTAAATGAGGAAGGCTCTATATTTTTGTATTTCAAGAACAATGTTTAACTTTGGATTATTGCATTTTTATGAATATTTTTATAAAATAATTTCCAGCAGAATCTTTTTAATGTTTTATAATATTTCATATTTAATCTTATTAATTTATTGCGAAAATCATTCTAAATCTAAAATTGGTTATTTTTTACAACAAAGTATCAATAAGCAATGAAGTAAATAAAATGCAAAATAATTCAAAAATGCTTGAAATAAAATTAGTTTTTTATAATCTAATTTCTTTTATTAAGATACTTTATAAATTATAAAGCCAGATTAATGATTCTTCATTTACAGTGTAACTACAATATTATACATTGTACATATTTCTTAGAATGGTTTTTGTTATATCATTTCATGTTTATTTTCATTACTTAAATTGCTTAGTAAAAAGTAGCTTAAATGTTTTCTTACTTTTTAAGAGCTACAATTTATAACTGTGAATATAATTGTTTTAAGAATGAGTTGAAGATTGTTATTTCAAAAAATGAATTCAAATTATTTGAATTCATAAAAATTAAACAATTTTATAAATGTTTACTTCTTTTAAATTGATCTCCATATAAATATATTGTAAATTTATTTAATAACTTAAAATAGAAAATTTTAAAAAAGGATTTATTTTGATAAATGTTCCTGTCATTTTCAATTCTGTAATATTTTTACTGGTTTATTTACTTTAACTTTGAATTACTTGTGTTGATTGTGTTATATGAAGGAGGATGCAATGAAATAGTTGATCTGAAAATTTTTATTTTCTGATTTATTCCATTTTGCTTTATTCCAGGCCACTGTGATAGTAATTTAAAAGTAATATAAAAAACATTTGTGTATTAAAATATAAATACATCTTTTGTGTACTTTTGAAGATTTTGGGAATACAGTGTAGAATAACTTAAAAAATTAAAATATGTGTGTGTTAGTGAAAGAGGAAAAATATTAAATGAAATATAAAATGCGTATTTACATTCTACTTCAAATATAAGTGGTCCTTAATTCTGACTATTAACCTTTTAACTGTCAAATTATTTTGATGATTTAATAATTTTGAATATATAAATGTAATTGATGATCTCAGAACATAAAGTTCCATCCTTTGAAACCTTCTAATATATATTCAGGTATAACAATACAATGATAAAAAAAAAACGATTAATTCTTGGGCTTGACACTTACAGGTAAATGTTAGGAAATTAAAATTATTATTATGCATATAAAATATTACTTTTCATTTGATTTTATTAAGAGAAAATCTTGAGGAAAATATTGGTTTTCATAATAATTTCCTATCTTGAAATGTTTTAATATAAATTGCTTTTACAGATAATAAACTTTAGTAATGATGTTATCAGAATATGTTAGAAGTTACTTTATAACCTGAAGTTATCTTGCTTTATGGAATTGTACTTTTAACGATTAAAAATTGAATATATTTGATATGCTTTTAATTTACAGGAATAATCCAGTTTAATAATTATTCTTTCATTACCAGATATAAGCGCCTGATAAAAGTTAATCACTGTTGTCTAGAATTATTTCTTGCATTACATTCTAACTGCTTCTTTTATCTTCAAATTTAGAAACTCAATGCATTCTTATTATATTTTTATAATTATAGTTGGTTAATTATTGATAAGCTCACCTGAAGAGTAGATATTTAATTTAAATACATAGCTGCCAACTTGTACAGTTTGGCTGTACAATGTACATTTTTTATATGAATTGTAACATCTTTCACACGAGTGTTTCAATTGAAAAATAGTAAAATTAGTTTGAAATTAAATCCTTCGTACCAGTTTCTTGAGCTATTCAATATTAATATTCCTAAGATATAATCTACTTAAGGAAGAGACAAAAATGATTTATATTATAAATTTCTTTTTATTAAAAAAAGTAAAAATTTTACTATGTTAATTTAAAGGGATTCTTTAATTTCAAAACCTGTACTCACCCACTTTTAATTTAGTTTGACGGTAGCTATGTTGGTTTCTAAATTTGAAATATAAGATGTAGCGCTTCTATGACCAGCTTGATTCCAAATTTTTTATTAATTGAATGTCTAAAAAACTAGTTGGGGCTAAAGTTGAACATTGTATCCATTGGTTAATCTGACTGTAGTGCGACAAGTAGTTTTAATTACTTAAAAAATATTTTATGACATAATTTTTAAATTTATCACATAATTAATTTCTTCCATTCAAATATTTGTTTTGAACGGGTGAAATAAATTGTTACATGATGTTTTCAGAATATGTGAATCACAATATATTTGGGGAAGGTCATATATATTTTTAACAGATTTTCTTTGATTGGCTAAATATGTCAAGACTTTATGTTTCTTCTGATGGAAAGTATGCTTGTCGATGGATAGCTTTTTTACTTGACCAGCATACTTCTCTGTACCTGCCTCAAAGTTGTGCTCCATAATGCCTGAGTCTGTCGAGAATATATTTTTATCTATCCTTGACTCAACAGTAAATAAGTATTAGTATAATATCTTCTTACTAAACATGTTTCCTAACATACATCAGTGCAATATTAAATAATAAAAAAGCTAGTTTATATTAATTATTATATTCACTAATAATTCTGATTAAAAGGATTTATTTTCTCCTTTTTATAACCATGTTACATCATTGTGTGAATCATTCCTTAAATATTTTTTTAATAATACACAAACTCTTAGACTGATGAAAGATTATTTGCTATAAATGTTGCAAATAAATTAATTATGGACCAAGTCTTTCTATTCAGTACCTTCATATCTTGTTGATTTAGTTGAAACAAAAGGCAGTAAAAAAGCAATTATTATGTGCACAAACAGTATATTGTTAAAGACCATTAAAAAATGTAAATGAAAAAGGGCAAAGTTTTATTAAATGTAAAGGAAATTATATCATGTATGTGATCTTCCAAACTAGTTCATGTGTGTGATACTGTTTTCATAAATGCAAAATCGATCCCAATAATGCATTATATCCTGCAAAGAATATTTTCCAAACTTTAAATTTATGATTTTTGCAAATATGCCTTTTAAATACTATCATTAAGTTAAGCCTATTGAAAGTGATCTAAATTAAATATTTGTGTTACAACTGACTGAAAACAACTGCAAAGTATTAGCTTTAAACAAATTTTTCTATAATCTTAAATTGATAAAAGTTAATGTAGTTTTTAAAAATTGTGAATGATTATTTGAACTCTAATTACATAATGTATAAGGATATGTTTCACCAAAATTTGCACATTTTATAGGATACACAATTTAATTTTCTAGCTTTAATTTCTCTTTGTAAATGAACCATAAGTTCATGAAAATTTGTGTACAAATGCATTAAATCTCTTATAATTTTCATAAATCTTTGAAAATCATGCTGTTTTGCTTTCCCTTGATGATTAATAGATCAAGATTTTTATTGATTAACTTTTCTTCATTTTTGCTGAATCAAGATGTACAAGTGTTTAAATATAGGCACACATACAATAAATTTTCAAAATGGAATTTGCAGTATCAAGTTGACCAGAAAACCTGTTAACAAATTGGTATTTTGCTAAAAAAAAAAAAAAAAAAAGATTTCTTATTTATTCTGCAACATTTTAAAATAAAATACTGTATTCAATGGGTTCCTTTACTAATTTTTAAAAATAGTTATCATTTGGGAAAATTCTACATGCCAGTAGGTCTGCCAAACCTGTAGATTGCTGCACTAAAATTTATTTTCGCTATTTCATAATGTAAACTGATGTGTGCATGCCTTTAATTTATTTGAATTATAGTAACCCTTGAATTGTGTTACTGTTTTATTTTATTTATTTATTTTTGGCATTTATACTAGAAATATTTTTGAAGTGATATAAAAAAAACAAAATTTTATTTTTGAAATGAATAAAATTCTTTTTTGTTACTTGTTGTGTGTATATATATAATTTTTTATACAAGTTATGATTCGGTGAGTACATTTACTTCATGTGTTATACGCTTAAAATTGACATTGTATGCAATTTATGAAATAGTGGAGAAGATAAACATACATTTAGGTTTATTGCAGTTTTTAACTTTTGTTCATTAAAAAATTTGTATTAAAAATGTTATTGAGTTAGCTTTATTGCTCATTTCTCCCCTGCTACTTTGCATTTATAAGAATGTTTTTAAAAATGTGTGCTACTACCTAGTTAGTTGAAATCAGACTTTTTCTAAAACATTTAGATTTACCAGCACAGCTGTTAATATATGTTTGGTATTGTGATATGTGGTGTATTTTTATTCTTTTGATCAATTAAAAAGAAAAATATATATTAATCAACTACGAATAGTAATGATTTTATTTGTTTTCTAATGTGTAAAACTTGCGGAATTAATTTTCTAGTATTTCAGTACTAAATAAAGATAAAGAAATATTTTTGAAATTGAAAATATTGCAAGATTCTGATATTCGAATTGAGCACAATCAAGATTTTGATAACTGGAAATCGCCTAAAACCTGAACTGAATTGTAGGACTTCACCAAATTTGGTTTAAGATATTCATTTTCTAAGATATCATGCATAATTAATTTTGGTTTTCCATTCATTATAATGTGATAAATGCATTAATACAGATTATGCTCATTATAACTTCCATTGTAATACACAAATTTCATTTTATACTGTTTCTGCTAGATCAAAATAACTTTCATTATGTTGTGAGTGTTATGTATGTTTGTTTTGTTATGTTATGTGATGCTTTTTTAGGTTCCAAACAAAGTGCCTTGGATAAGCCGATTTTATTAAAATGAAAAACCTAAACAACTGTTTAATAGAATAATTATCTATCAACTTCAAGTTTGTCAATGTGCTTAAATATTGAACTTAAAATGTTTGCAGTTTATTTCAAAAATAAATATATTGTAATTCTTAATTAAAATCCAAATAACACACATTTGATTGAAGGAATTCAGGTGCCACACAAAAAGGTATAATTAAAAATAATATATTAAAAATAATTAAATTGTTGTGGGATGAAAACCAGTAATTAAAGGTTATTTGTGCCCAAAGATGTATTAAATGTTGGTCATTTTTTAGAGATATTCAATCTAAATCTTTCTTACAATGTAGAAAGGAAAAGGGAACTTATTTTTGAAAAAAAAAATTTAAAATTAAAACGTACTGGTTTATAATAATTTATGTAACAGAACAACAAAAGAAAAATATTTTAATAAATCTTTATTAAACATTTATTTAACATCAATATTAGAAATCTTTTTAAATCAACATACCTAAGTACACAAATGGAATTACAAACATTCAAAATATAAAGGAACATTAAATTACCTTTTGTTCTAATATTTACTCATCTTTGACAAGCATTAAGAAAACTGAAACCTTTCAGCAGCTCATAAAACATCAAACTAAGGTTATGTATACATCATTTCAGCCATATGAGACATTTTTTTAGGTATATATACAAAATTATCAAAGTAACCTGCCAGTTCATCTACTGTTATATCATCTGTATGTTCTTGAGAGTTATGTTCAGCACCACATTGCCCAGTAAATGCTAATCTGTTATCTAACAAGTTTTTATTTGAGCATGTTTCAGGTGAAACATTTTTAGTGACTGGCAGATTTTCTTGTAGACCAGGTTGCAAGTTTGTATTTATTTCAGATCCAGGTGATTTATCTACAGTGAAATTGCTCTTATTTGGGAAATTTTTTCTTGCTAAATGGTGATTTTTCGCAAACTACACCGTTGTGACGCTTGCAATGTTCTGCGTTTGTTAAATTTGTACACCCAGCACTCAAATCTTATCTTTTATTCGATATACGTAGCCTCTCCAGTAAATTTATTCAGAAGTTTTCCATGACGACATAAACTGAAAAATGTATTTCATGAATGACAAAAAGAAATTAAACATATTCATTTTAATAACTCATTAAAGTTTCTTTGATTAATTAATAGAAATATAGGAAATCATAACTGTTACATTTTTTTGTGAAGACATTCATAAATACATTTAATTCTAAATAATTTAATATATTATATAATTTTGGATGAATATATAAGCAATGAGGAAGTAACTTATGGAGTGATTTACATAATATTTATTTATGTTGGCTTGCTAGTAAAGTATTTTATTCATAGCAAAACAGTAAAACCTCATTAATCCAAACCAATAGGGGATTCAATATAAAAAATTATTTTCTCCATTTTTGTTACTCTTACCAAGTATACATTGCATCCAATCAGAGAATTTTCAGATATCGCAATATTTACCTGAACAATAAAAAATCTTTAATCCGCTACACCATTTTAAATGTTGATTTTAAAAAATATGTATGTTGAAATTCAGAAATTTTTATTGTAACTTTGTAGCACAGACAACTCTGTAAAAAAAAAAAGATCTCATACATTTTGAGAGGAGAGGATTCAAGAGATTTTAGGAATTAAATAAGATTTAAGTGTTCAATTGACACACAGTCGTAAAAGTAATATTACATTTCCTATACGTCTATTTTATTCTTCTCTCAACTAAGAATTATTTTGCCTTTTTACATTGGAACAGCTATTTCACTGTATACAAAAATATTACTAGAAAAATTTAGAAATCTTTTCCTATAAGGAAAGAGCTGCAATCAGTTTTAGATTTAATGAGATCATTAGAAAATGTTTTTCTTAAAGTCAAATATGTGATGAAACGAATTTTACAGCACACATAATATGAAACTTTATTAAAAGCAATTTTTTTTAAAAAGTATAGTATACATTGTTAAAATAATATCACCAAATTAAAATGTACTATTATTAAGCTTTTGAAAAGACAGTGTATTCTCAAGAGTTGCACAAGAGGCATGCCACTAAACAGTTTCACTGTTTATGTAAATAGCTTTGTATTTCATGGTTTTCATCCTAATTTGCAATGCACATGTATACACTAATGGTATTTATTTTAATTATATATTTATTAACATAAGAGGTCATTGATCATTTTTTATATGAACTCTTTACACAGTGGTAAAAATTAGCTGTTTTACTGATGATTGACGTTTTAGTACAAGAAACCATGAAACAGAAATTTCTTCAGAACTTTTTTAAGTCAATAACTTAAGATAAAATTTCATCAAATAATTGAAGAACCTGCAGCTTTAAATATAAAAAAAAAAAAACAGGCTATTTAAAACTGTAAAATATTTTATATATATTTTTTTTTTTTTTTAAGAATAGAAATTTGTTCTAAAGTTTTGCTTTGTAACATTACAATTGATATTTTTACAAAAAACTCCTTCCATTGCGTACAACATAAAGGAGAAAACAATTTTAGAGGCTGGGTTTCATTTTAATACCAGTGACCTTCCTAAGGAGGAATATGGGTTTAAGAGGACATAACATAGAAGATCAGAAGCTGTAATTAGGATTCTTGATATTCTCTGAGTTGCTACAGTAATTGACTTAATTTATTCTTTGTTGACTAGTGGGGACTGACAACAGCAATGAGAAACTAATTTTGAATGTATAATTTATATATGTTGATACATAAATCACTCAAATACAGTTAAAAAGTTATATAACTTTAAAATATTTCAGTGTTTAAATAAAATCCAAATATGTATATGTTAAACAAAATTATAAATATCTTTCATCTATTAAAATAAGCCTTTCATAATTTCTTTTTACTGTAATTTATTTACATTTCAATTAAATACAAAAAATTTAGCATATTTTGAAAATTATATATATGTCATGATAAAAGTGATTAATTGGCGATTATGTATTAAACACACAACCAATGATTATTCATGATCACTAATAAACTCAGTAAATGTGATAAATCTTTGAAAATTTATGAATTTATCGGTAATTATATATGTATATATAGACAACCCCATTCGTAATGGGGAATGTGATAAATTCTGATCATTTTATAGAGAAAGGACATTTTATTTTCGTACTCAGAGTTGGAGTAATCAGCTTAATATGACTTCATTGAGAATTATGGACTTGCAACAACAATGAAAAGCACATTTTGAATGCATAATTTATATATGTTGATAAATAATTCATCCAAATACAGTTAAACAACCGTATGGAAATATTTTAGAGTTAAAATAAAATTTAAATATATATTAAAAAAACTATAAATTTCTTTAGACTATAATTTATTTACATTTCTGTTGAATACAAAAAAATTATCATATTATGTAAATTATATGTATGTAATAAAAGTGATTAATTGGTGATTATGTATAATAACCAATGTTTATTCAGAATCACCAGTAAACTCAGTAAATGTGATAAATTTTTGAATATTCCTGACTTTACCAATACTTTATTTATATATGTATATATAAATAATATCAAGCGTTTCATTTTTAAGAATTTGAAGAACATTATGATGGCTTATAATAAAATTTTATTATAAGTTCTGTTTTAAGCCATCGTGATGTTCTTTTAACTCAAAAATTTAAATAACAGTGCTTCTTTTGTATTTTCACTTCACTAGACATATTAAGACAGGTGCATTATATTAATAATAATAATAAACAAGTTTTATACCTGATGTGAAAGCTATTGAAAAATATCAAAATAATTTTTGTTTTGTTAACTAAAACACGTGGAAAAAAATATAATTTAATTATTGGAATTTATAAAATACAGTTCCATGTCGAAACAAAGTAAATCTGAGATTTAGAAAAAAGCATTTATCTATATTTGCTTTTGCTACTAAGTTTACTTATTTTAATACATTAGACTATTATGATATTTAGAATATCAGTTTTCAAGATTTTTCACATTCGCAATTTTTCTTGCAAATACATCATGAATTTCAGAAAGAGATGTTTTCTAACACAATCTAAAAAATATTATTGCTTGATATGGAAAATCCTTTAGCAAAATTAATTTTTCTCCACAACTAGTGAATTGATTTCTGATATAGCACTAGGAAAATTTTCCTTGTTTTGTTCCTAAAAGATAAAAGTCCCCGTTTTGAATGTCTAATATAATCGCTAATAAATGACGTAGATCTCTTCTTGTTCTGCCTACATTTCGCCCTCACTGCATCATCGCTATTACCAGAGGAAGATTTGAAACCTTCAACGTATTTTTTGACTCTAATGTTCCTTTATTAATTAAATAAGAAAAATATTTAGTAATTAGTTGAAAAGTATTCTGTTTTGTTATGTAGAAAGAGTACTTTCGTTGCTTACAAGTATTTTTGTTGTACTTACTTTCATTTATTTGTGTCTTAAAAAATTATTGTTTTTAAAAAAAATTTTAATTGATAATTTATTTTATATGCGTAAAGTTTTAATATTTTTCCTTTGTTTAATACAATAATTTATTGAGTGAAATGATTATCCATACGTGTTTTACATGATCAAATATAATAATAAATAAAATTTTTTGTTTTTTCTTATTTCTAATAGCTTACATTTATTAGTAATAAAATGTAATAGAACTATTTCATCTCTAAGAAAGAACTTGTATATGTTTCGAGTTTTATTATAACAAATGTAAGGTTTAAAAAATAGAATGTTGGCAAATATACAGGTGTAAATTACGCGCTAAATAAATATTTAAAATTAAATAGTACACTTGTTTGCAGTTGTTTTCATCATGGATGATTTTTTGGCGCCCTAGAAAGTTTGTTTGTGTATTTTTCAGATAAATGGATATTTTTACATATAAGTGTAGGATCCTTCTAACAATCATTGCAATTACTGCTGAGCAACTTTCAGAAACAAGATTTCGTTTTTATTATGATGTTGCTAAACTTGTATTTTCAATCATTTAAAAAGATTGCCCCCCCCCCATTGAAGAATTGTGGGATTCTTCGGGAACGAGCGAAACCAGAGGAGGAGCTCAAATTATATAGCTAATTTAAGCAAATATTATTGTAAATTACTACATTGTTTACTATAATTGATCTTAAACAAAAGAATTTGAAGGAAAAAAGGGATTCTATTCCAAGGTTTTTGGCACTTAATTTTGTACAACCAAATAGATTAGAAGAGCGAATTAATCAACATATCTATTTTCTTAACATATCATTTTTCTAAGATAGTAATATATTATTATTTTTTGAGCAAAGTGCACGAAAATTTTATTCTCGTTACTTTATAATGATGATAAATACTACTCTGCTTTATCATATTATAAGCTCATGGACATATTCAACTATTATTAATTCAACGACCCAATTATAACTATAGATACATTTATTGTGTATTTTAATTTTTAACGTCTTGACAATTCTATTTTTGCCGACTTACTCGATGATTCTATAATTCAGTGAATAATGTGTGTATGTGCAGAATTGTTAACAGTATTCAATAAAATTATTGAAGCAATGGATAATATTAGAATTTTATAACTGCATTACTTGCAATTTATAATAAATCCTTTTTATATTTTATTTGCTGTTACTGTATTGTTCAAATGTGATATCTTAAATAATATAATTTTTATGTAGACGATGTCAATGCTAGAAAAAATTAGCTGTTTTCAAAATCTGAAAAGAAAGCTAGAACAAGAAAAAAAAGAATATAGAATGATGATGAAATCACATTTAGTAAAAGAATTTCAGTAGGATAAAGCAGAAAATAATGATGAAGAAGCAACATCTGATTCAGATTTCATCTCTTCGGTACCTAAACTTTTACAAGACTTTAAAGTCATGAGAATAAGCGTCCAAGTACATAAGAGCTTCAAAATACATGCCCATATACAGTCAGTCACAAAAGTCTACGTACATACTCTAATTTTCGTATATTTGGAAAATAACTCATAATTTCGAAAATTCAATTTTATTTTCACAATTATTTCTCATGATAACTCAGAATAAATAAATAGAATAATCAACATATTTGTTAAAACGTAATGAAAATAACAAACGTTTCAAATTATGTGGTCACGAAAGTCTGCATACAGAGACAGGAAACTCAAAATTTTGGTAATAAACAAAAATAAAAATACCATTAATACTTGGTAGGCTTTCCCTTTTAAGCAATGACTGCACACATTCTGTTTGGCATCGAATTCATCAGGTTCTTTGTTGTTTCAGATGAAATTTGGGACCAAGCCAACTGCATAGCTTTCTTTAAGGTTTCGACGCTGGTAATGGGTTGTTGTCGTATTTTTCTGTCGACTTCCTCCCAAATGTGTTCAATAGGGTTAAGGTCTGGAGACTGTGGAGGTGAATGCAACTTTTGGCCGTCTTGTAGAGCAGCCATTCCTTCACAATCTTTGCTGTGTGCTTAAAATCGTTGTCTTGTTGGAAGACAAACTTGTTCCAAGTCCCAATTTTCTGACTGATTCATGTGGTTGCCTTGCGAAATCTTCAGGTATCCAAAACGATTCGTAGTACCCTCGATGAAAATCAGATTGCTAATTCCAGCAGCTGCAATGGCACCTTAAACCATCACACTGCCTTCACCTTGTTTTACGGTGGGAGTCAAATTCTCAGGGTTCATTTCTGTGTTTTTTTCCTCCAAACTTTTCCGCGTCTATCATTTCCAAAAACGTTGAACTTGCTCTCGTCGGTGAACAAAACTGTTTTCCAAAACTCAAAACCCTTGTCAATATGTGCAGAAGCAAAGACAAGTCTTTTCTTTCGATTACAGGTGATACGAATGGTTTCCTTCTGGGAGCTCTGGCATTGTAGCCGGCCGATTAAAGAATTCTACGAACATTTTCTGGGTGTACCTGCCTTCCAATTTCTGTTGCAATTTGATCCGCTAATTTTGGGGCACTAATTTTTGGATTTTTCTTCACTTTTCTTACAAGGGCTTTTGCTTCTCGATCATTGAGCTTCCTTGGACGACCACATCGAGATTTGCTGAGCACATGTCCGCGTTTAACAAAATTTCTGTAGATTGTTTGCACAGTCGACCAACTTTTGTTTACAATTTTGGTAATATCGGAGTAAGATTTCTTTTCACATTTCAATTTCACTACCAAATTTCGAAGTTCTAAGGATTCTCTTCTCAACCAATCGTGTGTATGCAGACTTTTGTGACGCGCTAATTTTTACATATTCACAAAATTTCCCAGAAGATGATAGTTTGAAACTTTTTTAATTGTGTAAATCACAATTTTTAGTGAAAAAGGAAATATTATTCGATTTTGCAAATTGAAATATAACTCGGTTTTGAAATGTGCCCTTTTTTAAGGTTGTATGTAGACTTTTGTGACTGACTGTACAATATAAAGCACCAAAAGTGCAACAGAAATTTACTTTGTAATCCCAAACGTTCCAGTTAAAAGATGTTGCTTACTTTAAACTCAAGAATAATCTTCCTATAACATTGAATCAATTTCACACAGAAATGATTATTCGTTGAATTCTATTATTTCAGAACGAATCGAATCTAAATGCTGCTGTAACGTCAGACAATCGTCTAATACCAAAATTTTGGTTTTCTAGACGAGTCGGTAATGAAGAAGAAACAGAAATTAACCATCTTGGTTATTATATTCACCTAAAAACAATGCAGCATATTGCTTTTGTTGCTTATTGTTTACTTCATCAAATCCTGCTACACAATCATCTTTCGTAGCATCATCTGGTTTTAAAACAATGGAGAAAAATAAACAAATTGATTAGTCATGAAATATTTCTAAATCATCGAAAATTATTCACAAATTGGAAAGACACAGAAAGACGATCAAAATTAATAAAACGGGAATCGATACATTATTTGAAGCAAATATACAAACCGAAAAGGAACATTGGCCAAGTATATATATTGCATCGAATGTAAGCATGCATGAAATATTTTATTTTACAAAATCTTTCTCTACGAAGTCATGTTGAAAACACAACTCTTAAAGATAGTAGAAATATTGGAAATCTGTTGTAGCGCAGTTTGATCCACAACTCGCAACTCATCTTAGAAATGTCTTAAAAACGTCAAATACTATCTCACATCTGTCACCACAAATTCAAAACGGATGGATGCATCTTCTGGGATCCACAGTTCACAATCGACTAATAAGTGACATCAAGTGAAATAAATTTTATGGACTTTTATCTGATTTGACTCCTGATCTCTCTCATCGAGAACAAATGTCCCAGGTTTCAGGTATGTAGATTTTGATTTTGCCAGTAGATTTTCAAAGAATCATTTTTGGGATTTATCGAAATATATTCTAAAGACGCTGCCTTAATTGAAAAATTTTTTAAAAAAAATTAAATTCTGATCAGATTTCCTTAATAAACTGTGTATCTCAATGTTATGATAATGCTGCCAGGTCACATACCTAGAGTTCTACAGAGAATTATAGGAAAAAGTAAATATAAAAAATTTAAATCGTCAAGGATGATTCAAACTAACCATATAGTGGATGTTTTGTCTTACCTTTTCCATTTTGATTTTTCTTTTGTGCTATTGTTCCTGAGTTAATGGCTTGAATCATTGAAAAACCTCTTCTGAAAACGATGCTTTAGACCATGCTTGTCTAAAGTGCGGCCCACGGGCCGCATGCGGCCCAAATGCCTTTAAAATGCGGCCCAAGTGCAAATTATGAAAATATTTAAATTTACACATTTTTATTAAAAAAATAAATGTTGCAATATTTTTCATATAAAATCGATTTGCTGACATTTATTTTGAAATAAAAATTTAACTATTTAACCCTTTGAATACCGAGGCTTGAATTCTTAGGGGTACTCAAAATACCAAAACGCCCGAAAATGTAGTTTTTCGTTTCCGAAGATTTCCTCCTCCCCCCGGTGTAAGAGTAGAAGCAATAAAATTTCCCAGGGTTCGTACAATGCAGTGTTGGACTGCATTGTTCTTCCCTGGTCAACTCTTATCGCTATTCAAATTCTCCCTATTGATCCGGAAGGAGATAAAAAAAAGCAATGGGTTTTCGGCACGCCTTCCACTGTCAACGTACAATGGCAAGCAGTGGTTAACAAACATGCAAATAAACATGGCATTCCCGGGCGCTTTTGGTATTTTGCATGTACGGGTGTTTGTGCTCTTTGGTATTGAAAGGGTTAAAGACAGCTTGTGTGGCCAGTTCTATTACTCTTAATGCCTGAAGTTTTCAGAGGTCGAAACTAGAAAATGGACTGTTACTGGACCTTATTCTCTTTTCCTTCCTTCCGGAAATACCATTTGAGAACATGAAAGAAAAAGGTGGGTCAGAATGTCATCTTGAATTGATGTTACTTTCTACCTCCCCGCATTGAGAGAAGTCCAAGCAATAAGTTATCAGAAAGAATAGAATAGAACTAAGAAACTGTGCTTCTAGCATATACACCAGTACTTTTAGTCACATACAGTATCATGTAGAAAATAATTTTGAAGGTGTCTGTGGTTTTTTTTGCTTGGATTTATGGCACTGGGTCCTCAAGGGACAAATTGTGCGCAACACAAGGTGTAAACATTTTATTTTCTTTTATTTATTTATTTTTTTTAACTATTTCAAATTTAACATAGTACGTGTATAACAATATAAATGAAGAAAGGGTAGACAGATAACAAAGATAAATCAACAAGTGTATATGATAGGTAAGAAGTTTAAAACAGGAATCAAATATGACAATAAAAACCAATGTGTTTTAAAAAATTAAAAATTTGATTATGAGGATTCACGCCCAACAAGTCCTTCATACAAATAGTATCAAAGGTGTCTGTGGAAATGAGTTTCAAAAATATATATTGTTGCCAAGAAAAGAGAGAACATCACCTCAGAAAACCGCCCGAATAGTGATTATTAATCAAATTTGTATGCAGTATAATTAATTGTATTTTGATTTTTGGCCAAAGGGAGCCCTCACAAAAAAGTGGCCATCAAACGTTCGCAAAATTTCGCCAAATGGATCCGGCCCGTTGGACTTCTTCTCGCTGAATCCCGTTCTGTGCATGATCTTGGCTCATGGTCACCTGCCTGTTCCTACATCAGGCACCGACTTGTCCCAATCGCGCATCTGCTACAGCTGGGAGTGTTCCAGAAAATTCTTCGTGCTCTCCGAGTCTATAAAAGGGATCCCTGACCAATCCATGATCAATTTTCAAGACAGCATTACCAGACATCAAATTAGCTAGTAGAGAGATTTTATTTCCTCTACAAGAGTATTATCCATCTCACTGCTCAAATCTGACTCTTCCGGCACCTTGTTCTACTTTTCCATCCACCACCTGCCTTACTTCCATTACTGTGCTGGTAGGTGCCTTGTGTCCCAGTTTCAATATTCAGTTTCGATTTATAAAATTTACATATTCATTTGAAATTTCAAAATTTATATATTTATTTTTACTATTTTGTTAAAATATCGTGTAAAACAATCTCATAAAAATTTAATATTCTTTGAAGAATTACAATATTTGTATGCAATATATTGCATTGTATTTTGATTTCCTAATTTTTGAATCAAATTCTTTAAAAAGATATGAATAAATCATATTCATTATGGATATTTGCTTATAAAATTTAAATATATAATTTTTTTAGATGGCCTCCATGTCATTAAAAAAAACAATCAGAACCTAAAAAAAGAAAAATTGAAGATGAAAAAAGAGTTTTTAATAAAAACTGGACAGAGAAATACTTTTTTATTGAGGAGAATTATAAAGCACTTTGCTTAATATGTAGGGACGTTGTGCCAGTTTTTAAAGACTACAATTTGAAACGACATTATAGTCAAAAGCATGCCACAAAATACGATGTATATCTCGGCGTTTGCCGTAAAAATGAAATCACAGAACTAAAAAAGGGCTATCGTCTGAACAAATTTTTTTAAAAAGACAGCTACTCAAAATAATGACATTGTAAAAGCAAGTTATGTCGTAGCAAATTTAATAGCGAAAAAATCAAGACCTTTTATTGATGGCGAATTTATAAAAGAATGCATAAAAAGCGTAGCAAACATAATTTGCCCTGAAAAAAAGTTGGATTTTTCTAAAATCAGTTTATCACACCAAACTATAGCCACAAGAATTGAGGAGTTGGGGAATGCAGTTGAAAAGTCTTTAAAAAGCAATTGTACTAATTTTAAATTTTATTCGTTAGCCATGGACGAAAGCACTGACGCTTCTGATACGGCACAATTGGCAATTTTTATAAGAGGAATCGATGAACATTATAATATCACGGAAGAAATGGCTGCTTTGGTATCGTTAAAAGACACAACCAAGTCTGTAAATTTATTCCATGCATTAAAAACGACGATGGAAAGGTTTTCCTTATCCATGAAAAATTTATCAGCTATCATAACCGATGGAGCACCTGCCATGGTTGGTAAAAATGGGAGACTCGTTAAAATGGTTAATAATGATGTCGTCGCTGCCGGCAATACGATCTTGATGGCATATCATTGTATTGTACATCAGGGCAATTTGTGTGGAAAAATTTTAAAAATGGAAAGTGTGTTAAGCGTTGTTATAAAAACCATTAACTTTATAAGAGCAAAAGGACTTAATCATAGACAATTTCAAGAGTTTCTCAAGGTAATGGGCACTGAATTTGCAGATGTTATTTATTATACAGAAGTAAGATGACTCAGTAAGGGGAAAATGCTCAAAGGATTTTACGATTTAAGAACTGAAATAAAAATATTTATGGAATCAAAAGGGAAACCTGTGACTGAATTTGAAGACGAAGATTGGGTTTCAGATTTAGCTTTTTCAGTAGACTTAACAGAGCATTTGAATGATTTATATTTGAGACTTCAAGGAAAAAATCAAATTATTAATAATATGTTCCAAACAATAACAGCGTTTGAAAGTTGAAATTTTGGCACAATCAAATAAAAGTGAAGGATTTGACGCATTTCAGTACTTTAGCTGCACATAAGCCTGTGAGTTGCACAAAATATGCTGCATTAATTTTTGATTTAATTTAAGAGTTTGAAAGTAGATTTCAAAATTTTCGAAAAAATGAAGAGCATTTCAACATATTTTCTATTCCATTTTCTCTAGAAATAAATAAATTACCTTCAAATCTTCAAATGGAATGCATTGAACTGAAAAGTGACATTCAACTGAAAGAAAAATTTGGAAATGTTTCTTTACTGGAGTTTTATGAAGATTACCTACCCCGCGATAAATATCCTAATTTTCACAATCATGCTTTATTAATGTCTTCAGCTTTTGATAGTACCTATATTTGTGAACAATTATTTTCAAGAATGAAGCATACAAAAAACAAAAATAGGACAAAGATTACCGACAAACATCTTGAAAATGCATTAAGAATTGCACCTCGTCTATTGAACCCGATCTCGATTCGCTTGTTCGACAAAAGCAAATTTATCCATCTCATTAAGTTGATTATTTTTTCCATCTATATGAAATCCAAACTAAATGAAACGAAACTTTTACAAATTTAAAATAAATATGTACCTATACATATCAAATTAAAAATAAAAAAATTATAATAAAAAGAAGTTAATTTATTTTAATAAAACTACATAAAGTTAATTTTTATTTCAATTTTTTGAAAAAATATTGTATGTGCGGCCCAGCAAAAATTTTTTTTTGCCATGCGGCCCACGAACGGTCATAGTTTAGACACCCATGCTTTAGACCTTATATAAGAAATCATTTTATTAACAAACGTCATCAGGCAGTGGCTGAAAACAACTGTTTTTTCACGAACAAAATATTCCGAAGGGTGTTATGCTTTATTATAAAATAATTATTAGCAACATAACCTATTATAAATTAAAAATATTTTTTAAAATCTTTTAAATGCAATACACATGATTAATTTATTAGCAAAATATATTCCCTGTGTATGATAGATTTAGAATATTTAATGCATTTAATGGGTGATAATTATTTTGCATAGTTGAAGTGGAAAGACAAATAACAAAATAGAAAATAATTTATTCGAATCATAAAACTCCATGGCACGACAGCCCATGTGGGCCAAGGCCTACAGTGCCCATAACTGTTTTCATGACCGAGGGCCCTGGGATGCGAAGCATATGTCCCAGTTAGGTGGTCAGCCTAACGTAAGACTCCCAGTGTTTAGTTCCCAAGCATGCTTGGTACTCAGTTAATCGACCCACTGAAGGGATGAAAGGCTGAGTCAATCTTGCCCAGCCCGAGGATCGAACCTCGGACCTGTGTCATGGGAGCGTGAAACGCTGCCACTAAGCCACCGGGCTTCTTATTTCGAATCATACTTTTTTATATTTCTGCTAAAAAGCAATACACAAATTTAGTATGTGTGTGAAACACAAACATCAACATAAATATTTTCTTTAAAAAAATAGTGTAAGTTTGGCCTTTTGAAGTGTTATACATACTCTGACTAAAGAATGAATATATATATATATATATATATATATATATATATATATATATATATATATATATATATATATATAAACAAAACTACTTTTTCACACAATAATTTTGCATATTAGAACGCAAATACATTAATATACTTTAAAACAAAGCTAAATTATATATATAATTACTACATTTTTATTCAATTTATTTCAAGGCATTCATAATAATGGATAAAAATAAGCTATTTCAATATACTTAAACATATTTTCAAAATTATTTTAGTTATAAAAGGAGATAAAGATATTAGATACAATTTCTGATTCAAATTACATTAAAAAAATAATTTTTTTACGAAGTATGAAAGTTTGAATTTTTTTTTTCAATTGAACATTAACTATAGAATCATTAATTTTTTTTCTTTTTTGCAGTAATTTTTAAGAAATATATTTATACATGATTTCACTATGAACAATTTTACTTCTTCAGCTGTATGTCTATTTTCACATTTTTCAAAAGGTAGGTAAATTTCAGATTCATTTAGAATCCTTCAAATTACTGAAAATGCATATGCCCTGTGATTAAAATGTTTAAGGAACTCCTTTTCATATTCAACAGATAACAGTTTACTTATAACTGAATAAGAATAATTTATTATATAGTTACAATATGGTCAGAAGGATATTTTAATCCATATCTGTCCGTATTTTTTATAAGTATTGAAGAGTTTGGAATCTTTTTCCAGAATTAACAATAGAATCATTTAAAACCAGATAATTCTTACAATGAAATAAATTAAAATGTTTTATTCAAGAATATGTGCAGTAACCAGCAATATACGTAAAATTACTTTCTGAAAATTTTAAATAAGTGTTATCTTTTTCGATGTATTTATTTTCAAATTATCATCTTCCTCAACATAAGAAAATCAACACTATTATTTAAAGACATAGAAATTTTTTATGGTTATTTTATGCAAAAATATGAGGTATTAAACTACGAATTCTCAGTTTCTTTTCTGTCTCAAAAACTTGTGAAATTGATACATTGTATTGACCAACTGCAAGTAGTCTATCAACACCAAACCTTTCTTCTGGGGAATCTGAAATCTTCCAGTTTAGATATAATTAAGTTTAAATTCATTTATACAACATGAAGCTATTTCTACAATGGTATGTGTTGTGTGTTTTAATACTTTGTGTTTTTCCTTTGATAAATGACCAATGTCTGATTCTATTTTTTCCCATGTATCACCAAAATGTATTCAAATATTCCATTTTCAAACTGATGCAGATGATGTCAATGGTTCTTGATACATTGTATTTTCGGCTATATTTATAAGCAAAATGAACATTTATGATGTCTCACCAAGTAGTAATAACTTTTATCTACTAAGCTGTTGTATCAAAATTTGGAAAATGGAACTGCAAAGTTTAGCCCTCTGCTACTAACACACTCACACACACACACACACACACACACACACTATATTTACAACCAGCTTAACATTCTGACGCTCTAAATTTGTAGGGAGCAAAGATTTTGCAGTTAAAGTGTGACATGTTTTTACAAGTTCCTTTGACTCAGCTTCATGTACTTTTCTCAATAATGTTAATGATGCAGGTGTTAGTTTTTAACTTGTCACCAGGTCTTTCAAAATTTGGATACATACAAACTTCACAATTTTTTTGGTTAAACGAATTATTATGTATGCACTTAAATAAAATTATACGATCCCATATAAAGAATAAATGTTTTGTTAAACCAAAAGGGTCTTTATAGACTATATAAAGTTTTGGGGGATTTCAGAAAAATGATACAGTTTGGCTATTAATTGCATTATTGTCACTAGATATGCAAAACACAATAAAGCCAATCTTTTTTTTAACCCAATAAGTACTTAAGTATCCGTTTATAGAGTAGGCAACCATTCATATAAAGACAGGATAGACAGAGAAAAAGTACATCCCTGCCCAAACTGGGATTCGAACCCAGAACCTCCCTATCCGCACTCAGGCGCTCTAACCACTAGACAGTGTGGGCGGCAGATGATGAACCAAGTATCGAGAGAGAGAGAGACACAAAGATACATCTTTTAAAACAGATAAATCTTTAAACCATTTCAAAAATTCACTTACATAATCTTGAGACAATTTTTCAACCCAAAAAATTTTCATTTTTCCCAATTTTTCAATAACATTTTAGGAAGCAATGTAGCCAGTATTAATAATCCAATAGGATCGATAACTTTTTGTATCATTGATAAATTTACTCTTTTTGTAATTTCAATATCACAAATCAAGGCATTTAAATGCGTGCAACATTTTAATGCATTGTTATCCTAATTCCAAATTGCTCCATAAACAGTAGTATTCTCACTCTCTCTCTGAATATTTATCAACATTTACACCAGCTACATTGCTTTCAAAATTGCGTAAATCAAAACATCCATTCATCATAATTAATTTAGCATGTTTTATAAATTGCTCTTGTTCATAAATATTAAAATACACCAGATACACAGTTATCTGTATAGAAGGAACACTTAAATTTCTGAGTTACATCATAATATTTACGTTTATAGTTTTCTAATAAATGCATTATAGAAGCATTAAGAAGGTAAAGGATTGTAGTCTCCAAAGACAGCCCTACAATGTCTGTAAACTAAGTGACCTTCATTGGACGGGAAGAAATATAAGAAAATATGATGTGGTGCTGTAGACAACATTAAAAAAGTCTTTCAATATCAGCACTGTTACCAATAACATACATTCTAAATCTATCAAGAATATCAGGTATTAATTCCATAAGGTAAATTCCTTTAAACAGACATTCATTTAAAGAAGGTTTTCTTTTCTCAAAAGCAGAAACATCAAATACTGTATGCATTTTAGTAGTCATGCTGGCTAATTTAATTACTGGTCTGTGGGACAAATAATGACTTTCATTGTTTATCTCAAAATCATGCACGCGTTCAATAATTTTTAATTTTTCCCAATCCTGAAAAACACGCTAATAATAAAAAAAGCTCTTTGCATCCTAATCTTTTAATAATTCACGCGTGTTTTCCTTTTCCAAACTAGTTCTTCATTATCCGATAGATTCATATTATTATTTTTCCAGCGAGTTCTACTTCATATCTTCCATCAGGAATAATTTTCATTTTATTAAATAATCTAAATTAAAATCACTTTTTTCTTTTTCAAGTATGGAAATTCCTGGAAGTTTAAGTTTCCATAATTTACTTAAAGATATCTACGTGGAATGCATCTATAGGGATTTTGAATTATTATTTCTCTTACATGAATTATGTTTCCAAATACAGATAATTGCCGAATACAGATAATGTTGATAAATTGCCGACTTGACCAGAAAACACTTAATGTTGTTTTAGTTTTAATTCAGTTCCTCCAAAGAGAGCATGGACTACACCGTGACCTTCGAGACTTACTTGAAGGTCACGACTACACCCCCTGTTGGCATGGGTCACCGTCTCCTAGGCTCTTTTCGCTTACCTTGTAACTCCCTCGTGATCAGCCAACACCCCCTAGAATAATGTATTCTAGGGGGTGTTGGATCAGCCCCCGAATAATTTTCTGGCGACCTTGACCGGTGCAAACTTGTTAATCTCACCGGACCTGTTTTTTTTTTTTTTTTTTTTTTGTAGTGCAGTAGAAGAGCAAAAATGCTGTAATAAAGTTGGGCTTTCGTGTTTATTTCTGAAATATTTTGTTTTCCTTATTGAATCATATTTTGAAAATACTTTTATTATTATATCTAAGTATCTCCAGCATCGGGTAAATGCAAACTCTACGAATTATTATTTTGAAAGTATTCCTTAAAAACCTTTATTTTCGATTTTGAACGTAACAATACTTCTTATAATGTGGGTGTCACGTAAATTTTTTAAAAAAATACACATTGTGATTAAAATATAATAAATTGTACAGAAAGAAAACATTTATTATGAAAAAGATTTGCTAGAATTCTCCCTATCAGAAAGTGCGATGAATGGACATAGAAACACAAGATCGATTAATGGCAATAATTCCGAGTAACTAGTGAAATTTGTCGCTTATTCATTTTTCAATAACTTTTAAAACGAGGTTAGGCATATTTTCAAAATAAAATTTGCTTCGTTAATAATTAACACAAAGAAATGGATTATTTTCGAATTGCGCATTAAAATATTTTTTCTTTTGTACAGCTCATTCTTTGTTTTTATCTTCCTTTTAACACGTTCATCGCCTATTTTTTATTTACCTTCTTTATTAGTTTTTAGTTTGCTTCCACATGATGATATACAGGTTTAAATATTTTCAGAACGAAATAACTCAGGTCAAGACAAAATCTAAAATAATGATAGCAACTGTTTTTGCATCATTGTTTCAGATTTTGTCTTGACGATGAACCGAATTTGTTCTTGAATGCAAATGGACAAAAGTAATTAAAAATGAAATAATTTAGCTCTGTTGTTGCACCATCTATTATTTATTTTATGAAACATAATCTGTAGTTTTTTTCAAAATTTTATTTTTAACTTTTTTTGACGGAGAATTTTTTATTAGATTAACCTCGACGGCGTATAAAACGCATAGCGAAATTCGAAAAATTTTAGCAGTGAATTATATACAGAAAAAAATATAGTATTTAAATTTTTAATTGAAAAATTGTTGTAAATTTTACTCTAAGTCATCATGATGTTCTTCAAATTCTTAATGAAATGTTTAATATTTACTAAAAAAAATAATTTTAAAATTAAAAAATCATTTTAGTACAAAATAATTGTAATTTATCACATTTCTAATTATGAATTGGGGATTGTATATGTTTACTAGTAAAATTAATAAATATTTAATTATTTATCACATTTACCAAATTTGGCGGTGATTATATAAATAATCACCAGATTAATCATCTTTATCGTAACATTTAAATATACAATGATCATCTCCATTTTACAATGTTTTATATTTTCGTCAATCAAAATTTCTTTTTTAATTTTTTTCATACGTGTATATGCATATGAATATGATAGACAAGATTTACATCTTGTTTCAGAAATGCGGATAATATTTTATTCAGTTCTTTTCAAAAACAAATTGACATAATTACATGTGTCTAATTTTTAACATCATTGTATTTTAGTATGTGGCAACACAACTTGTCCCAAAAAGAAAGATAAACTAACAATGCCTGCCTGTATTTTTTGTAAATAATACTGGCTTTGAATACATCTTGATTTTGCTGTATACTGAGATGCGAATTATTGTGCTTCATACTTAAATATAACCTTTTATATCTCTTTTCATATGTAAGTAAATATTATTCTTTCATAATGAAGATTTAAATCGAAACAATCTGAACACACACATACAAACTATATTGGTTACACCGGACTTTGACCGAATTTATTTTAATGAAGATTATTATTTTACATTCCTATTTATAAAGGTACGTGATATTAAATTACAATGTATTAGAACAATTATATTTTATTTTTCAATATGAACGATAATAATGCAAACGAAATTCAGTCCGAAAACGAAACTGTTGAATTAAATCGAATTGCAATAAAACCACTTATGTTTTGTTGTCAAAAACCTAAATTGTGGTTTTTCCAACTCGATGCGCAATTTACAAACAGAGGTATAAGTCTAAATATAACACTGTTAATGCAGCATTAGATGAAAACATTTTGGAATATGTTGTCGATATTCTCTCGAATTCTCCAGAAGAGTATTATGCTTTAATAAATGCATTACTCAGTAGATCGACTGATATTGAAAAATCACGCCTAAAAAAGTTACTAAAGAATCTTGACCTTGGTGATAAACACCCATCTGATTTATTACAACTAATGATAAGTCTCGCTGGTAATTTGATTTCGGAAGAGGTAATTAAATCACTAGGGCTCCAGAGGCTACCTCCACAAACACAAGCTATTTTGTCAATTAGTAAGGATCCGCAAGATATTATTGCAAAAATGGAAGACAAAATTATTTCAATCAATAATACAACCGAACTTTACTCTTTTAAAAAAAACAGTACCTTGTTCCAGTAAAGCAACAATATCTGAAAGCAGTAGAATAGATATTTTAGAAGCAAATATTTCTTCCATATTTAAGAAATTTGATTAATTTTCATTTCAAAGTAGATCACGAAGCAAACCAAGATATTTCAAAAGACAAAATAGATCTATAAATCCATATCAAAATCAAGAAGCTACAAATTTTGTTGGTATCACTTTAAATTTGGAAAAGATGCAAATAAATGTGTTGAGCCGTGTGAATTTAACAAATCTATCACTCCTTCGGAAAACTAGCAGGCCAGTCGATTGCAGAGGCCAACGATGATGGCCAATTAAACTGTCGCTTATTCCTTTTTGATAAAAGCAGTAATCCTCATTATTTGATTGATACTGGTACAGACATTTCTGTCGTTCCTCCTCCAAAACCAAATAAACTTTTATCAACAGAATTTACACTTTATGCCGCAAATTCAACTCCCATAAAAACTTATGGAACTGAATTCCTTAAACTGGATCTAGGATTAAGAAGAAAATTCGAATGGAACTTTATCATCGCAGGCGTTTCAAAACCAGTTATTGAGCTGAATTTCTTAAAAATTTTGGTTTACTTGTTAACATTAAACGTAAGCGTTTGATAGACCCATTAACATCACTGGTAGTCTCAATTCGAGTAATAAAAGGTCCTTCAACGTTTTTAACACCTTTAGACTGCAGTCAACTTGAGCCTGATATCCGGTCCTTACTAAAGGAATTCAAAGGCCTTACATACAGAAAAGTAGGAAGTGGAACAGAAGAAGTCAAGCATAATATCACTCATTTTATAATTACAAAAGGCCCTCCAATCGCTTCAAAAGTCTGCAGGTTGGCCCTTACAAATTTAAGATAGCAAAGGCCGAATTTGAACATATTCTCGAGCAAAGCATTTGCCGACCTTCGAGTAGCAGTTAGTCCAGCCCTTTACATCTTGTAAAGAAGAAAAATGGAGATTGGAGACCATGTGCTGATTATCGTAAACTCAATGCAATAACACAGGCAGATTGTTATCCAATGCCTCACTTACAAGATTTTACACATCAATTGAAAGAATGTACGATATTTTCAACCTTGAACTTAGAATGTGCTTACCATCAAATCCCAGTCCATCAAGCTGACATAGAAAAGACTGCAATTTGCACTCCATTCGGACTTTTCGAGTTTCCTCGAATGACATTTGGATTAAGGAACGCTGCACAGTCCTTCAAGCGATTCATCCATACTGTTTTGAAAAGTTTCGACTATTGTTTCGTTTACATTGATGATATTTTGATTGCTTCAAAATCTAAAAAAGAGCATTTAGGACATCTAAAAGAAGTTTTAAATCGCCTTTCAGATTTTGGAGTAGTAATAAAAATTGCAAAATGTCAATTTGGTCAAGTTGAGCTAAATTTTTTAGCACACTATTTCTGCAAATGTTATTAAAGTAGCTGCTGAACGAGTTAAATCAATGAATTTAATAAACCTAAAACAATCAAAGACTTAAAACATTTTTTGGGTATGGTAAATTTATATAAAAGATTTTGGACTCACGCTACAGAATACCAATTGCCACTAACTAAATGCTTGATAGGCAACAAAAAGAGCTCAAATAAAACCATTGAGGGGGATGGTTTTATTTGAGACACAAAAAGCGGACATAGCTTTCCAGAAAACAAAATGCACCTTGTAGATACTGTTCATTTGGCACATCAATCAACTTCAGCACCATTGACATTGTTTGTGGACGCTTCTGATTGTGGAATTGGAGCAGCGACTCAACAGAAAATTGGTGATTCTTGGCAACCATTAGGTTTCTATTCATTAAAACTCAATCCAACGCAGCCAGGGTAAATTACTGGCTGCTTACTCTGCAGTGAAGCATTTTCATTACCTTGTAGAAGGCCGACCATTCACAATATTTACAGATCATAAACCTTTAATAATTGCCTTAAATCAAAATCCAAAAAAAGCTTCACCTCGTCAGTTAAGACATTTAAATTTCATCGCCGAATTCACAAATGACATACAACATATTTCTGGATCAGAAAATATAGTTGCCGATGCATTATCAAGATTATGTAGTCAATCTGTTCTTTCAACCATCGACTATGAAGCAATAGCTATAGCTAAAAAATCATGTGAAGAATTACAAAAATTTCTAAAAAACCGAAGTTCTTAATCTTTAATACTATCTGAAGTTCCAATAGTTGGCTCCTATCGGGTAATTTACTGTGATTCTTCACAAAAAAGTATTCGCCCATATATACTCAAACCATTTCGAAGAATAGTTTTTGAAGCAACTCACAATATGTCCCCTCCAGGAAATCGTTTTACAATGAAGTTGATGACACCATAATATATTTAGCCTCAAATGCGGAAAGACATTCAAAATTGGTGTCGGAGCTGTTTTAAGTGCCAATGAAACAAAGTTACCCGCCATATTAAGACTCCTATTCAGAATTTTCCTTTGGTCAGTCAACGCTTCAATGGAATTCATATAGACATCATCGATCCTCTACCAATATCAGAAAATTATCGATATTTATCACCGTAATCGACAGATACAGCCGTTGGACAGAAGCCATTCCAACATCTAACATCGAAGCAGAAACCATAACCAAAACCTTTTATGCTGGTTGGATTGCTCGTTCCGGTGTCCCATCAGACATCGTCACTGATCAAAATACGCAGCTTAAATCATGCCTTTTTCAAGGTCTATCAAATATAGGATTTCACAGAAAGCGCACAATCGAGTGGTTTCATCGAGTGATGGCACAGGTCATTGAAAGCTGCTTTAATGTGCCACAACAATGTGTCATGGATCCGTTCACTACCAATTTCTTTCTTTAGGTTTGAGAACGGCCATCAGTGACACTTTTGATACAACACCTGCAGAAATGCTGTATAGTGAGCAACTTCGTCTACCTGGTGACTTTATTCAGCCTACGCCAATATCAACAAATCAGTCAGAATTCGCTACTCAGCTTAATAAATTGTTTTCCACTAGTTACCCAGTACCAGCATCTAACCATAGTTAAAAATGATATTTTTATTTTTAAAGATCTTTCTACACGTTCACATGCATTCGTACGTAAGGATGATGTCTCATTAAGGAAAAATAAATAAAAATTTCCATCGATCGTCTTAAACCATGCTATTTATTAGTTGAAGATCCAATTTTAAACCAAAATATCAACATTTCACCCACTACCGCCACTTCTACTGACTATAAAACTAACACCTGTGAAACCAAAAAAGTTGCGTTTTCACCAGATGTGCAAATTTTTACAAAAAGTGGAAGAAAAGTTAAAATGCCTACTACATTTGCAAAGTCTTTCCAAACTTTTAAACTCATTTTACGTTCACTAGTTCACTGGTGGGGGAATCCTGTGACAACAGCAACTTGTCCCAAAATAAAAAAGATAAACAAACTATGCCTGGATGTGTTTTTTGTAAATATTATTGGCTTTGAATACATTATGATTTTGTTGTATGCTAAGATGTGAATTATTGTGCTTCATACTTAAATATAAAAATATAATGTTTTATATTTCTTACCATATGTAAATAAATATTGTTCTTTCATGATGAAGATTTAAATCGAAACAATCTGAACACATTCACAAAAATCATTAGCGATATGAAAATAAAGATCTAGTATTTTTTAATATTTTGAGAAACTATGAATAAAAATAATTTGTCGTTTCGGCATTCAGCATCGAAATAGCATAAAGAATTTTCAAATACATTGAAAAATAAATTTTCCCATTTCGGAAATTAATTTATATCCATGTATACAATTATTGATGCAAAGATATTTAATTCTATTGTAGAAGTAAAATTTTAAGATTTTAAAAAGTGAAATAACAATCCAAATAGAAAAAAAATTTTTTATTGACAAACATGTATCAATATGAGAAAATTTAGTATTCGTAAAATTTAAATGATTAATATATTTTCGCGAATTATAAGAATTTAAAAAATTGTAAACATAGTAGAATCATTACAATTATTCAGAACAGTTACATTCTTATTTAAAATTAATAATATTAATTAAATAATAATATAAAATTAATAATAATTAATATAAATGATATTTTTGAGTATTTTCATTATTTTTTAATAAATATTAACAGAACTAATAAAAGTAAATTATTAAATTCAAAATTTAAGAAAGTTAAGAATTTTGAAAAGATTAAATAAAATTTTATTGAATCAAAATTTAAAAAATATTTGTTTCAATAAAAATTATTTTTTTTAAATTTGAAAGAAAAAATTGCATTAATAACAATATTAATTTTAATTTGTAACAAAATATTTATGAAATGGGAGCTGGTTGCCCAACAATTATTTTTATTTATTTTTTGCAAACAAGGATCAATTAAAAAAAGTACTTATGGATTCAAAGTGAATTTCCAGTATTACAAAAATCCATGTCCAAGAGAGAAATCAAATTCATGTACCATTAAAAACTGAAGCTTTTTAAAAAAGCAATTTTTTAAAGTAATACAATCTCTTAAAGGTGTTCAATCAAGTTAATACAACAGTAATACAAAGAAACATAGATTCAAGTTACATAAATTTTATTATATACAAAGTTTATACATTGCTGGACAATTGCTAAGGACGGATAACACTATCATCGATAGCAACCACAAAATGAAAGGAAGCAAAATGTGGAAAATTAGAGTAAGTGCGGGATATAGTAAGAAGTATGCGTACACTCTAAAAAAAGCACTGTAATTTTACAGCAAAATGTGCTGGCGTTTTGGGCGCCAGTACAATATGCTGTAAATTTTGCAGCATATTCGTAAAACTTTTACAGCTCTTCTTACTGTAATTTTTACAGCACTTTTCACTGTAATTTTTACAGCCCTTTTTACTGTTATTTTTACAGCACTTTTTATTGTTATTTTTACAGTACTTTTTATTGTTATTTTTACAGCACTTTTTATTGTTATTTTTACAGCACATTTTACTATGTATTTTGCTGCATATTCTACAAAACCTATTGCAATAGGTATTTACAGCTATCGTCATGTTTTCTAAAGATAATAGAAGAGTATAAATCAATTTTGAATACACAATAGCTAATTTCCTAATTATGGGCCAACTATTATTAAGAAATTTTTTATACAATATACAAAGCACAAAATCATAGCTTATGTTATATTGCAGAAGATGTCATTTTTCAGAACATTTTGTGATCAATAATTTAACTTTCAATACCTAAAAAAATTGTTTAACTTTCTTACCTCACAATCGTAACTTTAACAGAAGTTTGAATTTTTTATTACATATTATTTTAAAAAAGATTAAGAAATAACAGTTATATTGAATACGATACAAAGCTAAGCATAAAATTGATTTTTGATATATCTGTGATTCTACACAGATTTAGGATAAAAAGGAACATTACAAAACATTCCATTTTACTAAAATTACCAAAGGGAAATTAGTTAATGATATAGTATTTTAATTATACTGTAAAGACAATAAAAGTTTTCTTTTTGATATTGTTTAAAGTAATTGACTTTTTCCATTATAATAAAAGCAAATAAAGATTCTGAGGAAAAAAAGCAATATAGTTGACAATACACAGATAATTGAAAAGAATTTTTTTATTTACATTTTAATAATATGCATTTAAAGTTGGATAAATCATTTAAAAGTGACAAAAACACGTGCTTGGATTCCATTCTTGACATATTTTTTAGATTTCGTTCCCCGGGAGGGATTAAAGTTGAACAAGCACCTGAAAAACAAATAAAAAAATAGAAATCAGACGCATGAATAACTAATTTGAAATTTCAAGAGCTGAATTTTCAGAGGAAAAGTTGTTTAATAGTTCAATAAAATATTTAGAACTTTTTATTGTTTCATATAACTGATTGAATTTCCCTAAAATATACTTCTTTTAATAGTTAACAAGTGGTTGTTACATTCATGCAATCGCAATCATTTTGATAATGAAAATTATCTCAAGGGATTTTAGCAATTTCATGATAAGAATTTTTGGTAATGAAGGTCTCACTTCTTATGAAGATGATAAAATTTGTACTTTAATTACATCATTTTTACTGATGTTTTCTATCTCGAAAAACTAATTTGTAATTTATTTAATTAAAAGACAGTATAGAATTTGTTTTATAAGGATTCATTTATGTTATCGCGAAAATTATATCCTCTGAGAAGAAAATCATAACATTTCCAATTGGAACTGTGAATTACAAATTTTTAGAAATAAAGTGTGAAACATGCCCACATTTTAAAGATAACTTACAAAAGCCAATTTTTAGTTAAAAAAATTAATTTTGTAAAGAATATGGAAACATTTCTTTTGCATACATATATACACAATTTAAAAATATTTCCATCAAATATAAACAGAAAAATTAAAAAATGCTATAATGTGTCAAAGTAACAATAATTTATGAAATAACATTTTATAAAACATTTGCTTAAAACTGAATTTCTTTAACTCGTAAATAGTTACCTCAAAAGTGAAATCTAAGTTGTCTTAGAGTGAGATCAAAGTTGTATTTCCCTCTAAGAAAACTTTAATTTCAATAAGAAATTACATGAAATAGTGCAAAATTAGGAAATATAAAAAAAATTTGCTGTTCATTAAGTCTGCATATTTACGGCATTATATACGTACTTAAAGATAAATAAAGGAGAATACAATTGAAGTTGTATCAAAAAAGATATATTTAACTAAAACAATTTATTTAGATTTTCTTAGAATTTTATATATTCATATGATTTATTTTAAATAGAATGTTAGCAGAGTAAACAGTATTTGAAGAGGTCAATAAATGTAACAACAAATTTTTGCTTTTGAGTTAAAACATTTCAAACCTTATGAAATATATAAATAATACATACCACAAATTAATACACATGGTGTGCAAGGTAAGTCTATAATATCTACTGCATCCTGAGAAGATGTGGAAATCTAAAACCAATAAACAAATTCCTGATTAATTTATTTATGATTAATTTTTATATTCATTTCTAAATTTCTTATTTATAATTTACTAAGCAGTAATTTTTTTTAAATAAAGTTTTGAATACTTTACTGCAATACTTCTAAATATTTTTTCAAGTCTTCTCCAAAATATGCAGATAGAAGAACAATACACGCTCCAACATCCTCTTTTCCATCCAATTCCTCAATAGTTAAAGATTGTATTTTACAACCTCCAGGAGGAGAAGTTTTTAAGAAATTAACAATTCTTTTAATTTTGTTAGCTGATGCAAACTTAAGTCTTTCATTTAAATCTACAGCAGTTAAACACTTAAAATGGTCCAAAATGCTTTGCTTTAAAAATAAGCAAGGCCATCTTTCTTTTAATGTGGAAATATCACTAGGTGTGTTAATATCTTTTCTTTGAAATGGAAAAGTCTCATATTAATTTTACAACCTCTTCAATTATAACATCAAAAAACACACTGTATTTTGGCTTCTTGTCGGACATCACAATGAAGGAAAAATAGAAAACTTTTAAAAATGCACACGTGCTTACAAAAACTCTCTCTCTCTCTCTCTCCTGAAACCTATTCCAGCTTTCAAATATGGCTGAAGTTGATATGAAGAGGCTATACTCTGATAAGTCTTACTACTAAAAGTTATTTGTGATTATTCTATTTTTAAAACTTCCTTTACAAATCAAACACTTTCTTCATAAATTCTTATTTTCTCAAAACATAGATATATTTAAAAAATTTTTTAAAAAGTGTGACCATATTGGTATTTAATGTGCACAGTAGTATTTGAAAAATCTTGAGCACAATATATTTTAAGTATGTTAAGTAAGAACAAATTACAAAGTTTTCACTCATGTATTTGTTTCTTAATTATAATTTTAAATTAGCTTTTCTTTTTATGAATTTCAGATTCCTTCACTAACATGTAAATAAATCATAAATAGCACTACAAATTTTGCATTTTTTAATAAAATTTTTAGTAAAAATTAAAGTAAAATTTGCAGTAATAATGTAATTTTTTACAAAAAAAATGTGTTGCCTGAAATTTTATTTTATAAATATCAAACAACCAACAAGATTTCTCAAACAGGCTTTTAATTAATGTTCTAATTAGTAAAATAAATTTAAAAAATTAATCATGGTTATAAAATAATAAACTTTACATTTTCTAAATAAAATGTGTGTGTGACCTTAATTCGAATAGTACTTCCTAATATGTATTTAATAAAGGAATATTTTTTATATATCTGTTATAAAATAATGATTTTAAAAAAGCATTGCATTTTTCATTGAAATGCATTTTTACATTTCATGCAAATTCTAAACAGAAGACCATTTATTCTAATAAATATCATTATTTGTAATATTATTTTATTGAAAGAGTTCACAAACATTTATGCCTAAAAAATGATTATTTTAATGCATGTTACAAAATGGAATTGAATTAATGATCATAGTTAGAATGCAATTTAACGCGATCTGTATTAAAAAAATAAACATTTTTAATAAAATTCTAATCAAAATATTATTAAAAAATATAAAAAATATATTTAGTTAATATACAATAAATTATATCATTTTACAATGAAAGAAAAATCAGGAATTTTCAACAACGAAATAAAATAGAAATTCCGTTAATATATTTAATAATATATATCTAAAAGAATATAACAATAGATGATTATTCAATTTTAATTTCGAAAGAAATATATGTAAACAATTTTATAACAATGGAAGCACTTAAATACAACTCTAATTTCATCAAAAATTTGATAATTAAAGTACTAATCAATTATGCTACCAAACTACTATAAAATGTTTTACATATTAATAAAAAGTAAGTAAAAAATATTGACACTGAATTAATACTAATAAATGTGATCATTTCTAAATTCAGCTTAGAATTTTTTGAAATGTTCAGTCAAATTTATAAGAATTTATATAAATCAAAGTTAGCTAACAACTTGCATAATAAACAATATGAAAAGTATACGTTACCTTTTATTTGGTGATTAAATTTCAATAGAAATTCAACTAAAGGAAAAATTATTCTCAAAATATCACCAACTTCACTAAGCGAAAACGAGGGCAAATAAATGGCGAAATTAATTTGATTCATTTGTCACAGAAACAAAAGAAACTTTTATCCCGCTAATTCTATGCGCATGCCCAATAACAAACGATTTTCTGCGGCTGAATTTTACAGTAAAATTTACTGTAATCATTAGTGTTCCTATGACAGCTATTTAAATAACAGTGATTTTTACTGTATTTCTTCCGTTTTTTTTACAGAGTATGCAAATTTTTTTTCACGTCTGTTCATCACGTGATAGCGTTCATAAGAGCTTTAATGATTTTGATGCGTGTGGACAGTTGTTATTTCAAGTCAAAGATTTACAGGAAAGATTTAATAGACGAACTTGAAATTTTTGGTATGTCTTCCGGACGTCACTTAGATGATTTTATGCGTGGCCGAATTATTGGAAAGATCGAAGAAGGGCGAAAAATAACAGTTGTTGCCAGGGGGTTCGACATCACTCACAGCGTTGTTTCACGGCCGTGGAAGTCATTTAAAACTACTGGAATGTGTAGTAGGCGGCACGGGGGAGGTCGTGTTAGAAGTACGACCCCTTGCAGAAGACAGATATATCGTCTTATCAGCAAAAAGGAACAGGCACACCACAGCTCACATGGTGGCAAATCAGTTTCTTGCTGCCTCAGTAAAGCAGATCTCCCGAAACACTGTTGCCAGACGTTTGGAGGGAGGAGGACTAAACGTCCGCAGACCTGTTGTGTGTGTCCCATTGACCAGACAGCACCGTACTACCCGTTCGCAATGGTGTCGTAAGCATCGCAATTGGACTGAACAGGACTGGATTTGCGTACTATTCTCAGATGAGAATAGGTTCAGTCTGTCATCGGATTGTAGACTCCAACTGATCTGGCGTGAGAGTGGTACTTCTTATCGTCCAAAAAATATCCAGGAAAGGGACCGATATCCGACATGCAGTGTCATGGTGTAAGCCGGCATCATGATCAATGGCCGCACCCCCCAACATGTGATGGCGAATGGGGCCAACGATACATTAATGAAGTTCTACTTCCTCATGTTCGTCTTTTCCGTGGTGCTGTCGGTGATAAATATGTTTTTTATGGACGACAACGCAACATGTCATCGAACACTCGCTGTTCAGGATTGTCTAGACAGCGAGGGTATTCAACACCTCGTATGGCTATCACGTTCTCCAGATCTAAACCCCATTCAAAATGTGTGGGATGCTTTGGGGAGGCAAGTTGCTGGTCGAAACTATCCTCCGACAAACAAGAACACCCTCATTTGTGCACTCCCAGAGGAATGGGATAAATTGCCTCAACAGCTGCTGGATAATGTGGTGCAAAAAATGATACGACGTGTGGAATGTTGCATCACACTCCACGGTGGACATATCCCGTACTGATACCTTTCTTCAAGGTGCCTGCTGACTTTTAGATGCATTTTTCCATTTTTCCGTATGCAGTATCAAATGAAAATTTTTTTCTTTCAGATGTTTCTCAGCTTTTGTACTTTCCAGAACAATAAATATTCTTTATTCTAATGGCTAAACAGTTTGGCAACTATATTTTATCCTACTAGGCCTCATGTCTCGCTTAATGTTATGCTACATTGCAATTTGTGATCCGTCCTTAGCAATTGTCCAGCAACAAGCAGTGTACAAATGAGATATTCATTAAAATTTGATAGTTTTTTACTAAAATAATTTGTTTAAAAAATGCTTAAGCAATAAGTGGAAATGTTCATTATTTTTCAATAAATGCAGTACAGTAAGACCCCGCTTAACGCTTTTTCATTTTAGCGCTCTTTTATTTCAATTCGAGGATTCCCCGAAATCGCTAACAACAATACGGGAATTGACCGAAATTGTGCGCAGCACTAGGTTTCTAAATAACATATCCGAAACAGTGTAGTTTTGTTTCTTGTTTGGTGCTGTGCTGTACGGATGCATTTTTATCATTTGAAAAATTTGTTGACATTATTGTAAGTATAAATTTATATAATACTATAACGATTAATTTTCAGTGACAAATATTATGTTGTTTAGTTTTTATTATGGATGATATTAAAAAACAAGAAAAGAAAACAATCACAAAAAGCATTTCACTAGAAACTAAATTGCAAGTGATTAGAAGATTCAATTCTGGTGAACGTCAATCTCAAATCAGTGCTGCATTGAGTTTGGCAACTTCAACAATAAGAACAGTTCTTAAGAATAAAGAAAAAATACTGTCATCGGCAACTGCAACTACGTCAAGCTCTACAACTAGAATTATCCGTTCTAGAAATAACATTATAGAGGAAATGGAAAACGAATGTCTACATGGGTTGACGATGAAATTGTACTCAAAATGCCATTAAGCCAACTTATAATAATGAAAAAAGCTAGAAGAATTTTTAATTACATTCAGGCTAAGGCAGGTAGCATAAGTGAAACTTTCGGTGCTAGTCGAGGATGGTTATAGTTTTAAACATCGAAATGATCTTCACAACATAAAGATTACAAGAAAGCCGCAAGTGGTGATACGAAAGCGGCGGCTGAATTCCCAGTGACATTAAAAACAATAACTGAACAAGGAGACTATCCTCCAGAATTGGTTTTCAAGGTTAATGAAACAGGCCTGTTTTAGAAAAGAATGAGAAAACGAACATTTCTATCCCGTGAAGAGAAAGGAGCATCAAGATTTAAAGCTGCAAAAGATCTCTTAACACTTCTACTGGGTGGTAAGGGAAGCGGAGATTTCAAATTAAAACCATTACTAGTTCACCACTCCAAAAACCCAAAAGCGATGAAAAGCATATGTAAATCAACTTTCCCTGTAATTTGGGAAAACATGATAAAAATCATGGATAACTAAAAATATTCCAGGATTAGTTCACTGAACATTTCTGCCGTGTGTTAAGCGTTATTGCGAAATTTAAAAACTTGAACAAAGAGCACTACTATTAATTGACAATTCTCCAAGCCACCCAACAAATTTTTCAGACTTAACAACATACATTCCAGTTGAAGGGATTTTCTTGCCACCTGACACAACTGCCTTAATCCAACGAATATACCAAGGCGTTATATTCAATTTTAAGGTTTATTACTTGCGGCGAACATTTAAGCAGATGTTTAAAAAAAACAGGCAGAGAAGAGAAGCAATCAATAAGATAATTTTGGAAAAACTAAAATATCATGAATGCTGTAGAAAACATAAACCTTTTTTGGAATGAGATTACAAAAAAGATCTTTGAAAAGAGTAGGGAAGAACATTTGGCCAGATTTAAATAAAAGCGGAGACATTGGACACTGTGTCGATATGGATGAAATAGTGGAAGAAATAATGGAATTAGCGAAACAAATCAGTTTTGATGAGGTAAATATGAAAGACGTCGAAGAAATAGTTCAAAAAACAGCAGCTAGTCTTTCTAATGATGAGCTCAAAAAATTAACTGAGCAAGAAGAAAAAAAATATTGATAGTAGTGATTTCGAAGAAGAGCAAAAAGAACTTTCAATGGCGTTTGTAAAAAGGAGTTTGACCACTATAAATTAAATTATGGACCAATTTATTGAAAATGATCCAAATTTTGACAGGAGTTCAAAAGCAAGAGGGGGTGTTATAGATGCTTTATCCACTTATCAACAACTTCTAACAGAATGCAAAAGGAAAATGGAAACTGCATTAGATGCCTTTTTGACAAAAAGGCAGAAAAATTAGAAACAGAATTGACTGAATGATCTGACTGACTTAGAATTTTATATGTTTTTATAAGTATATTCGTTTATATTGTTTTATTTTTCTAAGAAGTAAATGTTTGGTTTTATTTTTATTAAAAAAACATTATTAAATTTAATACCTAACTAATTTTCTATCCATCTTCCCTAACCCCATTATTTACATGTTGAGGTAGCCTCGTTTAGCGATGTTTCGCATTACGCTGCACTTTGATGGAACGTATACCCCACGTTAAGCGGGATCTTATTGTACATACTTTCATTGAAAAATATCTCATTTCTTTCCAAGTATATAAACAGTTCATATTATATATTTTAAATGTTCAAATCATAACTTAAATCTGAAGGCAAAAAACTTAATTTATATATTTGTAATGAGGTTGCATGTATGTTACTTAAATAAGTTATATAAAACTTAACAAAATTATTAATACAATAAAATAAGAATTGAAAAACATTCAGCATCACAGATGTTGCCAACGAATACAATGCTGCTCGTTCAGATTGTTGGCGCGTTAACATTCAAAATGTTGCCGCTCTCTCTTACAAACTTTAAGTATTAAGTAGTGCTGCCACACACTCCCCCCGCAGTATTTTACATCATGTGAGAAAACGTTTAGGAAAATGAACATGTCCTGAACGTGCGACAACAGGTTGCTTAGGTGTGGAATTAGTATCCTGAACAACCTTACTTCGGCGACTCTATCTGCCATTTTAACGAGATTTTCGAGCAGTTCAGAGCTTACAGAAAGAATACTCTGAATATCCGATGGCAGGCACTGAAACCATAAGTTTCTTAAATCGCTCGATAAAGCCGTGCCAGCTAATTCACGCATTTTTCTGAGCAGGTTGTCGTTTCCCAACTGAAGGTCTGAGAGTAACTTTCGCATCTCGTGATTGTCGGAATTTGAAAATTCCTGAATCAGACGTTGTTTTAATGGGATATATTTACACTTATCTGGCGGAGACAATAAAATATCTGGCATAGCAGAAAGCTTTTCCGGATCTATTGCCGAAACAATGTTGTTATATTTCGTAAGGTCAGATGTTTTACCGGATAATTGGAAATTGCATTAAGCTTGAATGAACCAAAGTTTCATATTATTTTTCCATACCAACGGTAACTTTATACTAAGTTTAGAAATTTGTGGCTCGGAAACAATTGGTACATTATTCTGCATATTAAACATGCAATTAAAGAAATCAGCTAAAATTAATTAGATCGTTCAAACTCTACCAAAATCAGAGAAAAGAAACATTTGACTTATCATGTATATGTTGGAACTGGCATCTCAAAAATGGTAAAATCCTTTAAGTCATCAGTGAGGTTGCATATATGTTACTTAAACAAGTTAGTTAAAACTTAGCAACATGTTTATTATTATAAGAAAATATAAGAACTGGAAAACATTCAAACATCACAGATGCCACCAATGCTGCTCGTTCAGATTGTTGGCGCGTCAACGTTCAAAGTGTTGTCACTTCTGGCTTACAAACTTTAAGTATTGAGTAGTGCTGCCACAGTCATATATTTAGTCGCATCATTTTTTGGTACATGCATTTAAAAATAAATTTTTATGTAATATTTTGATTGATTTATAAAAGTGTTACTTATTTTTAATAATACAAAAAATCCAATATTGTTGGTTTGATTTGTGAAATTTTTATATTTTTTTACTATATCAATATAAAATTTAATTTCCTGAATAAATGGCTCAAAACTTTAAATTTAAGCTTATCTCAGCTATTTGAATAGCTTTTCTAATATATCTTCTTCTTCTTCTTCTTAGAGTTGGGTTTGTATGTCATTGGGCACCTTTGCTTTTATCAGCATTTTGTACTATTAACTCCAAATCCGATGTTTCCAAGTTCCAGTTGCTCGGGTCACCCACTTTATTAATAAAGTCCGATAACCCTTTAATGGAGTCTAGGTGTAATTCTCTAGTATGAATGATGCCTAAAGAAGTTAATCTAGGGAGGGCAAGAGCCTCGCATTCGTAAATGATATGATTGGCCGTTTACTCTTGTGTATGACATTTCCTGCAGATAGAGTCTTGTTGAAACAGTCCCATTTTATGGTGGTGTTTTCTGAAATAGTAATGCCCAGTTATGAAGCCTATGATTAAACGTATCTTCTGCCTAGAGCATCTTAGAATTTCAGAGGCAATCCTCGCTGATGATCCACAGATCATACATTTAGCGTGGGTTTGACCCGGAGTGTTGAGCTAAGCTTCATACATCTTCCGTTTTTTCCCATCTAAGAACACTTTCTAATATATACACAGATCAAATGAAATTATACACAGTAACATTGTCAGGAAGGAGAGAGTTTACGCAAAGAGATATATGTAAACTCTTAAATTCTGTTGTGAAGTTGAAATACTTTTGGTGATGCTAATTACACTCTATAATGGATGTTTTGAATTTATTTTTATGAATAATTAAAAACTAGTTTTTCCCCATTCTTTTGCTTGAACTTTTTTCATCATGAAGAAAAAAATATTATTTCCTAAAAAAATTCCTGAAAAATATATGATAAATTTTCTGGTATTTCTAGAAAAATACCTGCTATGAATGTGTACGAAAAAAAAAAAAAAAGCAAATTGGGTGAATCCTCTGTTTCCTGAATAATTATAAATCATTATTTCTTCCAAACAATGACTCATAACTCTTAAATCTGTCTTTCACAAAAATTTTATTAACACTTACAAAAACGTTTCAAGTGTCCACGTAAATCAGAATAACGTACATCAAAAAAATGTGGCGGTAACAAATCAAATACGTGAATCAGAAAGGAAATCATAAATATATGGAGTATCAAATTACATCAGTTGTATACTAACTGATAAAAATTTTTGTATTTTTAAAGAATTTCGGAGATTTTCTGAGACATGTATTTTCAAGCTTGTCATTAGGTAAAGAAATACAGAAATGAAAGGAATTTTGATACAATCTGCAGTTCGAATACAAATGGCTAACTTATTACAAAAGTTGAAGTACTGCATTTTGCTAATTGTACTGTATTATTTGGAATCAAACAATACAGTAAAATTAGTAAATGCAATACAGTAAAATTAGTAAATTAGTAAAACTACAGGATAATCAAACAGTCAAGCTTTAGAAGTTAATCAAGTCTTTTGTTTCTAAAGTAAATCAATAAGACTTCTTTTGAACACAGATACAAAAATACTCTGACCTTTTTATTCTGCAGATAATTTAAACAACATTATACAAGAAAGTAAACAAGCTGTAATAGAGCTTTTTGATACTCTACTGGTGTTTTATCAAGTAAAAATAAAGAGGGAAAAAATGTATATCATAAAAATAATAATTTTGGCTGATAGAAATGAGCGCTTAGTTCTAACATTGTCGATTTACCGAGATCAGTGGCATTTGGGAATATGATAAATTACAAATATGGGCCTCACCCTACGAGTCAGTATGGGTGCCAAGTGTGGCAAGTTTGTAGATTACAACGTCAGAATGTATTCCATAGGCGATTCTATGATTTATTACAACGTGCATGATTCGTTTGTAGTTTTAGTAATCTTTGAGAGTTTATGCTGTCTATTATTTTATTAATCTATCCAGAAAGTTCTTAGATCTATCCAGGAATTCTTATGCATATCTCATAAATTTCAATTGGATTTTTTTTAATTATTTTTTCTTATTCAATATGGTTTATTATCAAATGTTTCCCATTTTTACTTGACTTCTCTCTCGAATATCCTGACTTAAGTATATATGTTTCCTATAATATATTTGATATGGAATATATCCTTACAAGTAATCGAATTGACAAGCAATTGATAATAATTCTGCTCTTCGGTTTAACAGTTCGTACGTTCGAATCGCACTACGATCTGGGATGTTTGTAGTATATATATATATATATATATATATATATATATATATATACATATATATTGGAATATACTTTAAACTGTAGATTCCAAACTAACTAGCTCTCGTGACCGATAAATGACCGTTGTATATAAAAAATAAACATTTCTTTTAAATTATTTAATATAAAAAAAGCCGTATTAAATATAAACTGAAACCATGCTGGAATAAAATAATCTCTTTTTTTAAGATATTGAAAAAGACGCACATAAAAATAGCACCACAGTTCATTTGCGAATTTGAAAATTTTAGGTTTGTCATGGAAAAATTATAATCCGGGATTAAATATAGCTAAGAAATTTGCTCTCTCAGTTCAAAGTTTCTTCTTGTGAAGTAAAATGCCCCCTTCTGACTCAGAAATATCTTGATCCATAAAATAAAATAACATAACTAATTGTTTATAAAAAACTGGAAAATTAAAACCATTCCAGAATTTTAAAAAAAGCAATGAGAGGTGAAGCTTACTAAAATAAGTTAACACTTAAAAATTTAAACCTTCATCATAGGAAAAGTATTTGAGAGAAAAAAAAATAGTGATCAGACGTGGTAATATTTTAACAAACTGTTAATAAATAGGAATTATACATTCCAACGAACATTCATGAAGTGTTAATATAATATCATTGCTCCTTATCTTTTTACATTCATTATTATTTTTCTGCTTAAAAGTATTATCATTATGTATGCTTAAATGATAGTTATAATGTAAGCATACATAATGATAATTAATATAATTATGTATGCTTAAAAGTATTGTTTTAAACAATTTCTCATTTTATCACGCAGCAAGCATTAAATTAAAGCAATCAGCAGACTAAAATTCTTATGTACTTTAGAAATCGGGGAATTATTTTCTGGAAATCAAAGCAAGCAACTTACTGAAATCTAAAGATTTCAAATGAGATTTTAACAAGAGAATTGCTTTCAGTACATTTAATTAAATAATCAATGTGCATTGTGAAAACGAACGAACGTTGAAATTCTTAAGTATTGAATTGTTGACCTTACATCTATTGCCAGCATTTTTCGAGTGAATAATTTTTAAAATCTTCATCAGGTCAATGTACATTTCATAAAGAATATCGTAAATTACTTTCTAATAACTATGTAGTACAGTCTGTATTCATTATAGGAAAAGAAAAAAAATCTTTCTCTGATTGCATTTTAAATCCGTATGAGAATCTGTTTCAAAAAATGTTCTTTAATTTTAAATTCTACAATGAATGATACAATACACTGCTTTGCTTCGTAAACAAAACTCTTTTTTACAGATTGGAGAGATTTCGTATAATAACAAGAGTTCCGAGAAGAAATATATTTCCACAATTTCTTTCTAACGCCGCAATGGATTCGCTGATTAGGGCGTCGTTGCTATTAACTAAAGTTAGTGAATTGAAACCTCGATATAACCAAAGATCCGTTGTGTTTTCTAAAGGCTCCTGGAGCACGTAGAATATGTCATGGTCGTAATGTCCTCTAAATTAATCATGTCAAATATACGGCCCCCGATCAATAAGGCCCGCGATCGCAATGTGTCACAAAAAGAAGAATCATGTTTTTTTTAGACCATTTAGACTTCTTTAGACTCCTCTATGGAAGTTTTAAATTTGCGCACACTACATTTATAAGTAATTTCAAGGGCAGCGTCTACCTAGACAGGCGAGAGAGATAGACAGTAACGTCATCTCTTAGTAACAAGCGGAAATACCCTATTATTTAAGTTAAGAACAACAGAATCTTTCACGCGCTTCGAATCTTGACTAGAACCTTCCTTATCCATATAAAAAGAGTGCGTGGGCGCGAAGTGAGTCAGTTGAGTTAAGTAATCAAAGCAATACGGTCGGAGAAGGAATTTTGTTGTACTGCGAAGTAGTGATTGTGAAGGTGTGCATTTGTTTGTGTCGTGCGCGTGTGATATCCATAACTATTACGATTTTGGCATAATGTCACAAAAACGTAAAGTTGATAGTAAGTGCAGAGTTTTTCAATCTAAATGGGAAATTGCATACTTTTTAATAGAATGGAAAGGTAAACCACTGTGTTTGATTTTCAATCGAACAGTTGCTGCTTATATGGAATTTAACTTGAAGAGACACTATAATGCGAATCATAAATCAAAATTCAATTGTTACACTGAAAAATAAGAATGAACTCATTGTCTTCTTTAAAATCTAAACTTCAAGGTCAACAATCACAATTGTTACGTTTCGTTTTTATTTGAATAATTCCGAATTCGATTTCTCGATCATGTATAAAAATGGAATTCTTTTCAATGTAACATAATAAAATTATGGGCCGAAATATCTACGCGATATTTAAATTGAAGACAGAAATTATCAATAATGAATTTGAAAAACAGAAGTTGAAAAATATTTATTGATAATTTCTGTCTTCAATTTAAATATCGCGTAGATATTTCGGCCCATAATTTTATTATGTTACGTTGAAAAGAATTCCATTTTTATACATGATCGAGAAATCGAATTCGGAATTATTCAAATAAAAACGAAACGTAACATAAGTGGCGCCCAACGTGGGGCACGAAGATTGAAATTAAAGTTTTATTGAAGAATGGATTTGTTGAAACAGAAACGAAAAGGGCTTCGAGCATCCTTTACAGTCTGCGGGAATAAAATTCAAGAAGAATTCCTGAAACCAGAAGTAGATAAGAATGTTATTTCGGTTTTATCCGCGCAGTTAGAAGACAAATTTCAAAGATTAGAAGTTTCTCAACAAGAAGTAGAAAACGAAATTTTAACTTCAAAAGATGCGGAACGGTTATATGAAGAAGATTTCATTACAGCAGAAGAATATCGTGATAGATATATTGAACTTTTTGAAAAATGCCGTAAAGTAACTATGAAAACGGAAGTCTCTCAAGATACCTCAAATAAGAAACAATTCAAGCTCCCGAAGTTAGAACTAAAGCGATTTTCCGGTGAGACTCGAGAATGGCTTGGTTTTTGGAGTCAGTTCTCCAAAATTGATGATGATGAGAGAATTCCACCAGAAGACAAGTTCCAGTATTTGCTACAGGCAATAGTGCCAGAATCGAAAGCAGCAAGATTAGTAGAAAGCTTCCCGCCAACAGCGGATAACTATCCCAAAGTCATAGAACAGTTACAGGATCGCTTCGGGCGGAGTGATCTACTTGTACAAGTTTACGTCAGAGACTTGTTAACTATGGTAATGAGAAATGCCTCTTCAAACCGAACTAAAACGGATTTAGCTGTTCTTTACGATGAACTGGAATCAAAACTGCGCGCGCTGGACAGCCTAGGAAGAACCCAAGAAAAGTACGGGGACTTTTTAACTCCCCTTGTGGAATCGTGCTTGCCTGAGAGTGTCCTAATAGCTTGGGAAAGAAATAGAAGTACACTTGACGGAGGAGTACGTTCGTTAGAAAATTTGATGTCTTTTCTGAGACAAGAAGTTCAAGGACAAGAAATGGTTGTGCTCGCCCGTACCGGGTTTGGAGCTCCCCGAATCGACAAACACAAGGAATCCCGTGAAGGGAATATTACTACAGCTGCCGCCCTTGTAAGTACATCAGAAGCAGAAAATCAAGGTAAGAGGAATTTTGATTGTCTTTTTTGCAATAAGAAACACCCCAGCCAAGATTGTTTTGCTGCTAGAAAAATGCATTTTGATCAAAAGATTAAAATTCTTAGTCAGAAAGGGGCCTGTTACTCCTGTTTGAGAACAGGACATACCTCTAAAAATTGCAGGGCTAAGGTGAAGTGTTTTCATTGTAATAAAAATCACTGTACTCTTATGTGTTATTCAGATAAGGAGAACAGTCCTGCCAGTAAAAACGAAACTGTATCTACAACTGTATTGTCAAATAATTCTAGAGTAGAAAATGTTTATTTAATGACTCTTGTTGTTAAAGTTATGAATCAAAAGAAACAGTGTTTAGTAAGAGCAGTCTTGGACACAGGATCCCAACGTTCTTACCTCAGTTCAGGAATAGTTAAACAATTAAAGTTAAAACCCAAAAGGTCATTATCTTTAATACATGGACTTTTTGGTGGTCAAGAAACGAAACCCTGTTCTCATGAAGTATACGATGTGAAAATTGCTAGTTTGAAAAATGATTTTTCTTGTAAAATTGAGGTTTTATCTGAAAACAAAATTTGTGGTTTTGTTCCTAAACTGACTGATATGATGACTATTCATGAACTGAAAGAAAAAGGGATTATATTGAGTGATTTCGAAATCCCTAATTATGATATAAATCTTTTGATTGGATCCGATGTGGCAGGAATGTTGTTAACTGGCCATTCTGTGAAGTTAGAATCAAGTCTAGTTGCTATTGAAACCCGGCTGGGGTATACTGTTATTGGAAAGCAGAAATTAAATGATAATTATGATGTAAATAATGACTCTGTTTTATGTGCTTTATCTTTGCATGCTAATAATTTATCTGTTAGTGAATTTTGGAATCTAGAAAATCTTGGTATATTAGATCCTTCTGAAAACAGAAACATAAATATTGTACACTCTGAGTTATTAAAAGATTTTCAAGAGGGTTTGGAAATACTCCCTTCTGGTAGATACCAGTTAGGTTTGCCTTTTAAAACAGATACTTCAAGTTTGCCCGATAACAAGGAACTAACTTGGAATAGACACCAAAAAATGTGTAAACGATCTAAAGATAAAAAATTAATTAAGGATTACGAAATGGTGTTTAAGGAATGGGAGTGTCTTGATATAATTGAAAGGGTACCCCAAAATGAAATTATAAGCGACAGGCAGTGTCACTATTTACCACATAGGCCTATAGTCAAAAACGAAAGCACTACTACAAAATTAAGACCAGTCTTTGATGCCTCTAGTGGCAAGCCGTCCTTGAATGAACTTTTATATAAAGGGCCAAATCTCATTGAATTAATCCCAGACCTGATTGACCGATTTCGTTCATATCCCATTGGCCTGTCTGCAGATATCGAAAAGGCTTTTTTGCAATTGTCTATTGCTCCAAGGTACAGAGACTTTTTACGCTTTTTTATCCGTGCGAAGATGAAATGGTCATTTATAGACACTGTAGAGTAGTTTTTGGGGTTACTTCCAGCCCTTTTCTCTTAGCAGCATCCATCTCCCATTTGCTTAACAACACCTTTGTAGAAAACAACGAAATAATTGAAAAATTAAGAAAATCATTTTACGTAGACAATTGCCTTTCTGGTGTTTTTAATATCAAAGAACAAGAGCAATTTATTTTAACAGCTATAGAAGTACTTTCACGTGGATGTTTCAACTTGCGAGGGTGGGAGAGCAATGTCAAGTGTAAATACATTACGAAAAGTTCTGGCACCACCAATGTTTTGGGAATTTTATGGAATTTGGACCGTGATACTTTGAAATGTAACTGTGATATAAAGGTTGATCCGTATGTTTTAGAAGTAGGTGGGAAAATAACTAAGAGAGTAATTTTGGCTACGATTCAGAAGATTTTTGATCCCATTGGCTTATTGTCAGCGGCAATTTTACCCATAAAAATTAAATTGCAAGACATGTGGAAATTAAAACTATCCTGGGACTCTCCTTTACCCACTGAAGATCAGAATAGCTTTAAAAGATGGATTAATGATCTACATTTACTAAATAATGTTGAAATAGCCCGCTATACAGAAATTAATGACTCGACACAAATGCATGTATTCATGGATGCTAGCAAAGTAGCTTATGCCGCTTGTGTTTTCCTTAGAACTATCACTTCCAATGAAGTAAAAATTTGTCTTTTAAGAGCTAAATCACGAGTAGCTCCTTTAAAACCCATCACCATCCCAAGATTGGAGTTATTATCCTGCGCCATTGGATTAAGATTAGCTCATTCGATCAAAACAGCCCTCCAATGTATTTCTTGGAAATTCAACCATCCAACCGCGAGTTGGTGGGGTGGTTTTTGGGAAAAACTGATTAGAGTGGTTAAAGATCTTCTTAAAAGTACCCTCGAAAAGACTGTTTTTACATATGAAGAATTACTTACAGTACTCTCAGATTGTGAATCTGTTATAAATGCACGTCCACTCACATATCTTTCAGAGGACGTTGAAGATCTAAAGCCTATAACACCAGCCATGATCATGTTAAACAATCCCAAGATAAAGAGTGTAACCACAAATATTGATGAAGTTGAAGCCAAGCATTTTCGAATCAGAATTAAACATCGAACCAAAGTAACTGAGCAGTTAAAGCTGCGTTTTCGAAAGGAATACCTTGGTCAACTTATACAGCGTCTAAACAGAAGGTGTTCAACTCCAAAAATACAAGTTGGAGAAATCGTGTTAATCGGAGACGACAATAAAAAACATTTGAACTGGCCTCTTGCTAAAGTCATGCAGTTGATTCCTGGCAAAGATGATATCGCCAGAACTGTGAAATTGAAAACACAATCCGGTGTTTTAGTGCGACCTATACAGAGGATTTTTCCCCTAGAGATTTCAGCAACTACTGATAAAGAGGATGTCCCAACTACATCAAATGTGAGAAGAGATTCCTTTTCAGATGCTGAAGGAAATGATTTGTCACCGGTATCAGAAAATGACATTTCCAGTGATTCTCTAAGAACAATTTTGCTCAGTGATGATAAGGACTTACCAAAAACAACCAGAACTGGACGATTAGTGAAAATTCCTAAAAAACTGAATCTGTAATCTTATAATTGTAACTAACTTTTTTCTTTTTCATTTAGGTTTTGTTTTCTCCCGAAACAAAAGGTGGGAGGATATGTAACAGCCAATCGCCAGAGAAGCGAGTGACGTCACCCATGTGACTGCTTGCGTTATTGTGTAATCTAAAACCTTTTTTTTCAGTATGCATCCGGCACTCGCCGAGCAATGTTTTGATTTAGTGAAGAAATAAATATATTTGAACTTCTGTTTTTCAAATTCATTATTGATAATTTCTGTCTTCAATTTAAATATCGCGTAGATATTTCGGCCCATAATTTTATTATGTTACGTTGAAAAGAATTCCATTTTTATACATGATCGAGAAATCGAATTCGGAATTATTCAAATAAAAACGAAACGTAACAACAATGCTTACTAAAGCTAATACTGAGAGCGAAGATGCCCTGAAATTAAGTTTTGATAATTGAAATAGAAATCGCGAAGAGATCAAAACCTTTCACCGATGGTTATTTTATTACAGACTGTATGTTGAAAGTTGCCAATGTTCCATTTCAAAAACCAATAATTCAAAATATTTCGCTGTCAAGAAACACTGTTGCTTCAAGAATAAATAATTTATCTCAAAACTTGGTTTTTCAACTGAAGGAAAAAATTAAAGAATTTAAAAATTTTTCACTGACTGTTGACAAGAGCACTGATACTGTTGATACAGCTCAACTTGCTATTTTTACACGAAGTATTAACAGTAACTTTAAAATAATTGTAGAACTATTAAAGTGCATTCCATTGACAGGTACTACAACAGCAAATGATATTTATTCTGCAATTGAGCATTTGATAGCAGAATATGAACTCGACTGGAATATACTTAGCAGCACAACTACGGATGGCGCTCCTGCCATGGCTGGCAAACATTCAGGTGTTGTAACTACATTAAAATAGAAAATATCACGGAATTTTGTGGTATTTCACTGTATAATTCATCAGGAATAATTAGCATCCAAATATTTAAAAATGGACCATGTCATGCAACCTATAGTTAAAATAGTAAATATTATAAGGAGCAGAATACTAAATGACTGACAATTTATGCAACTTTTACAAAATTTGGACGAAAACTTTTCTGATGTCCCTTATTTCCCCGAAATTCGTTGGCTCAGTCGAGGAGTAGTTTTAGATTTTTTTTTGCATTACGTGACTCTATTCAAGCTTTCATGTTAGAAAAAGGCAACTTAATTGATTACGACAATGACTAGTGGGTTGATTATGCCTCTTTGGTAGATAGGAATAAACACTTGACTGATATGAATGTAAAGTTACAGGGTAAAAATCTGATTGTCATTCAAATATATTCATCCATTCACGCCTTTGAAACAAAGTTGTGGCTGTGGGAAAATCAGGTAAAAAATAAAACTTTGAATCATTTTCCTCATATAAAATCATTTGGCACGATGAACCAAAAAATCTTATCAATATTCTCAACTTCTGCAAAATTTGATCATGGAATTCAGCAATCGTTTTGAAGACTTCCACAAATATAAATGAACTGGAATTCCCAATTTTCAACAATCCATTCAGTTATGATGCTTCACAGGCACCAGTGCATTTGCAAATGGAGTTGATAGATCTTCAATCGGACAGTATTTTGAAAGAAAAATTTACAGAGATAACGCTCTTACATTTTTTATTTGCATTTATTTTCAAAATGGAATGCATAATAATACATTTTAAGCATGACAATTATTTTACTCATGTAAGATGCAACATATAGAATGACAAAAAAATGACAAAAAAATCCGTATTTATTGCATTAATTTAAAATAGCTCCCTTCTAATTTAGTAATTCAAAATAAAATCCCATGTTATCATTGTGAGCTATGTATATAATGTAGAGAATCATATAAGCCAAGATAAGTACTATGTTGGCAGCCTAAATTGGATCAATTTCGGCAACCAAGCTTGGTCCTATGTTGGCTTCTCAGATTGGTCCAATGTAGTTTGCCAAGCTTGGGGCCATCTCGGACACTGGTCCTTTATAACGAAATGTAGACCATCCAGGATTGGCCCAATATAGACCGCTAATACTGGATCTAGACAAAACCATGATTAGCCAATATAGGGCCAGGATATTTTAATACATGGGTGTATATGCAGTGTATTCATCAATATTTTTTACCCATGAATTGTCCAATGTTAAATAATGCCGACAGAAGTCTAAATCTAATTTTAAAAAAGTGTGAATTCAGACAATCGTATCCTGTCAGGCGATGAAATAATGCTTTGGCTAAAGTAAGTAGAAAATGTGAAATATTTTTGGCAAAGTCAATTATAAAATTTTAACTCAAGGATATGTTTAGATTTTCAAAAAATTATAATAAAGTAGATAGTAAATTTAGTAATTAAATATTGTAATTTATTGAAGAACTCGTTTTATTTCCTTAATAAATTGTGAAAATTACTGAAAAGGAAAATTTTTAATACATTGATATATTTAGGCAAAATCTTTGCTCCATTTTTTATGAATAACCAAACCAATTACCTTACTTCACCGAATCATTTTAAAAATGTATAACAGCAACGCAAGCAAAATAAGGTATTTAGTTAAATAAGAAGTTATCACTGATATATCTAATAAAACTCTTAAAATATTCACTATAGCATTATGTATTTATCTCTGCTAATATTAATAAATATAAAAAAGGAATAATTTCATTATTTGTTTCGTACGATATAAAAGTATCAAGGGTGACTTCAATATATACAAAATAGAAATATATATTTAAGTAGATGTTAAATTCGCAATTCAAAATTAAATCTCAGAGATAAAAACACGGAAATATAAAATGTAATTCTTAAAAAGATTAAGAATATTTTGATGCAGTTAAAATTATGTAATAATTGTAGAGATGAAGAATAAAATAGCATATTAATTAGTATATGTTAAATATGTGTATACTGTATCTACAAAAATGAAAACATTACATATTCATAAATTCAGAGCACTTTGACAAAGAAAACCTAGAATTATTGAAAGATTATTTTTCTTAAAAATATGTGATGAACGCATTTTTAAAATATCTTTGTAAATTTTCACAGTGTAATAAGTTTAGAAGTAAAAATTTTGTCAATCCCTTCAAATAAAATTACTACATTCAAATAATCAAATAGAATATACAGTGAGTGTAAAAAGTATTCGTACAATACGACAATTGATTTAAAAAGAGATCCGTTCATAAAAATTATTACCATAAATTCCATTTTAATTAATTAGAAATATATAATAGAACATATTTTCACTAGTTTCATGTGAAATTTACACAAAAATAATTTTATACTTGAATAAATATTTACAAAACTGAAACAATCCAACAACTTGTGGTGTAAAAAGTATTCGTACATCAGGCATATATTGGCCAACACAATCATAATATTACAGCTGATACCTTGTAGGATATCCTTTAGTTCGAATAACTGCCTTGAGTCTCTTTGGCATCGATTCCACCAATTTTGCTGTTATTGAGCTTGATATGGCGTCCCATTCTTGATTAAGAGCTGATTCCAAATCATTTTTATTAGAAATATGTCTGGATCAAATATTTTTATCAAGAACGTCCCATAAATTATCTATGGGGTTGAGGTCCGGCGATTGAGGAGGAAATTTCATGAACTTTGGGGTATTATATAGTATCCAGAGCCTTGTGTTTAGGGCTGTGTGCTTGGGGTCGTTATCATGCATGAAAACGTAATCACCATTCAAGCCCATTTTTGTTGCACTAGGTCCTAAATTATTGTTTAAAATGTCAATATAAAGTTGATGATTCATAATGCTTTTAATAAAGACTAATTTGCCCACCCCAGAAGCACTCATACACCCCCAAACAAGTAGACTTTCACTCCTATGTTTCACTGTTGGCACTAAATTCTTAGGATGCATTTCTGTATTGCGCTTTCTCCATACCATTCGTCTCCCGTACGATCCAAATACGGTGTATTTACTTTCGTGTGTAAAGATAATCTTTTTTCAGAAATCTGGACTTTCATAACGTATTGCTTGGCGAAAGACAATCGCAGCTTCCGATTCTTCTCACTAACAAAGAATTTTCGTCTCGCAACATGGCCATGGAAACCTTCATTTCTGCATGCATTTCGAACAGTACTTACAGAGACTGCTGATCTCATGTTCTTTAGTTCTGATGTTAATGTAGGAGCACTTATTTTGGGATCCTTCTTTAATGAATGTACCAGAAACCGTCTGTCAGATGATGTTAATAGACATGGTCCCCCAATACGAGAACTGTTTTGAACCGTTAGAGTGGCAGCAAACTTTTTATGATTGACTACACAGTTGAACGGGGTCTACCAACCAGATCAGAAATCTTGTTGTACGATTTACCATTTTTACGGAGCTTTAAAATCTGTGTTCTCTTTCTGAAACACTTGTCTCTTTACTTTCACGACCCATTACAGAATTTCTAGTTTCTCACTACATTAAAATTTCCACTGAAGAACCTTTTAAGTAACTTACAAGATGACGTCAATTAACTACATCTTAATGGCTAAACCAATCACAAAATATAACTAAAAAAATTTGCATTTCTTTTAGTGTACGAATACTTTTTACACCACAAGATGTTGGATTGTTACAGTTTTGTAAATATTTATTCATGTATAAAATTATTTTTGTGTGAATTTCACATGAAACTAGTGAAAATATGTTCTATTATGTATTTATTATTAATTAAAATGCAATTTATGTTTATAATTTTTATGAACGGATGTCTTTTAAATCAATTGTCGTACTGTTACGAATACTTTTTACACTCACTGAACAAACATTTACCCAATTTTCATGTTTGGTACCATTCAGAAAGAACCAATTTACAGTGTAGAATAAGATACTCCTTGATATGACAACATTTAGACAAAGAAAATTTGCCAATTATTGACAATTACTGCAATACTCATGTTTGAAATAATTTTTTCCATAGTCCTAAGTTTATAAATTGTATTTAATATAATGAAGAAGTCAATAAAAAGTATTACATTGAATTATTCTGTAACCTGAGTCTTAAACATATTAACATGCATCTAAAATTTAAATATCAAAATATAATTCTGCTAGAAAAAGAATTTATCTTTATGGAAGAATTGAAAATATTCAAATTAACTGCATAATTATGAAATGGTATTAAAATTTGTTTTTAATTCAATTAATGATGAATGTTGAGTCTCTTATACTGCAAATTTATCAATTAGACAATAATAATGCTACTTAAAGAAAATAGTTAATTTTCTTTAACTGTTTCATAGTCAAGCCTAGTTTTTTATAATAATTTTCGGAAATATCATTTATTGATGTGATTGAAAAATATTACACATAATTATAGATACGTAGCATTAAAATCAAAATTTATTCATTATGTCACTATAGACTTATCGCGGAGGGCTTGATTAAGACTCCTGAAAAATTTATTTCTTGACAACATGTGAATTAAAAATTCACCTTAATTCTTGCATTGTGGGCTAGTTTAAGGAAGTAAGTAAATATGACTGACAGGTATAGCTACTGTCACAAAAGGAATGCTACCTGCTACATATAATGCATTGGAACACTTCAGGAATCATGCCATTATTTAGATCAATATTGTTATGCGTACTTACAAGCCACTTTAACATAACATTTTGTATAGCTAATAAGTCTGCTAACGCACACAATTTGAAAATATACCTTTTCTGTCACGAAACCTTTCTGCATCAATTCCCCCAGGTGAGAGGATTGGTATATGTGTGCAATCAATACTTCTAATCACACTGGGAAACTGGACTATGAGAAAGAATTTTTCACTGTGATCTGCAATGAAACGTGTAATAGTTAAATCTTTAAAAAAATTGCTAATAAAGTTTATTTAATTTCAATAAGTTCTGAGAGAATTGAATATGTGAATTGTACTAACATATTATCCCGATACATAATAATATTTGACAAAAATGTGCTGTCAAAAAATACCAATTATAATCATTTTTTTAACATTTGGGAGAGAAAACGAGATGTTAATTTACAGCTTCAATAAATAGTTGAAAACTTTTTTTAATTAAAATTTCAAAGGTTTAATCACATAAATTTAAAGTTTGCAGTCATTAAAAATTAAACTATAAAATGAAGTTTAAATAAATGCATATGGTCACTAAGCTACAAAATTTGGGGACAATTTTTTTTTTTTTTTTTTTTTTACGGAAATGGTTGACAGGATAATGCGTAAGTAACAAAGTTTAAAACAGAATTAAACACACACACACATTTTTATGTAATTTTGCATCATTTAATTAGATATTAAAAACCATGCTCTAACCCTAATTAACTCTTTTATCTATTACTTCCTTTTTAGAATTGCATATGTTTATCCATAATGATCATAAATTAGTTTGCAAATTAAACATTTCTTTCATCAAACATTTTAAAAAGATAGAAGATAATGGAATGAAGACAGTGCTATCTGTGGAATTTTAATTAAATGCGGTCGCAAAAAGCAATAACTTTGCTTACTTTGGAGACCATTTTTGAAATTGTTGATTGGCTTACCCCGGCTATATCACCAGTTACAAGCTAGAGACAATTTGGCATCAGATTTGTCCGTAAATTTTCCTCATTCTTCCATGATAAGCCATTATGGGTCCTAGAAGGTAGCCAAGTTACCATCTTGGGCATGCCAAGATTTTGTCAAAATATATCATATGTTGAGTTAAATCCAATATGGCTGCCTATTTTCTATGCTGTTTAGTTGCATTTTTGTTTATCAAGAATTTTCTTACTGATTGAGATTAAAGTTCTTGAATTTTAATCATTTAGAAACTTCGATAATTGAATTTAATCGCAAACGTTTTCAATTTCAATTAATTTATCAAGATGTTTTCAATAAGTCACCGTGTTGGGGAGTTTGATTTTTCTTACATTTTTAATAACAATTTTGATTAGCATGAAAATTTTTAATCTATTTGAACTTACAATTATAATCAAAATGAAAATATTTCATATTTTTATATTTAGATACATTATATTTTATTTCTTACTTGCAATTGTTTTGTATATTATTAACCATGAAATTATCCCAAAATCCGATGTTATTATTATACATATGGTAACTTAAGTATTTATCTACATTTATTTATTCACATTTTTATTATTTATTCATATTATTTATTCACAACGGATAAATTTCCAATTAATGTTTTTACTGAATATTATTCCAAAAGAACTATTGTTTCGAATTATTTAGCTTCATAGCACTTTGAAAATGCCCCTAGAATTCATTGTTTTATTTTCTGTGATGTACAGGTAATTATGTATGTAATATAATTCTACTGCGTTTTATAATATCATAATATGAGTACTTCCCATTTGATTTATTCATATACTTATGTAAATTTATATTTTACGTATGACATTAAAAGCCGATTTGCTAATATTTGTAAGTTTGTTTTTTCTAACATTTGTGTTAAAGTTTGGTTACCATGAAAATTTTTATTTTTTAAAAATTTGTCTATTTTAAGAATCTTATTCAACAGCCATAAGTTTTACTGTGTTACAATTTATATGGTTTCACAGCGCTATTCCTTGGAATTTATTTTTTACATTATCTTATTGCATTTATGTACGGGGAGTTTTTCATATTTTTATACTGTGTATTTAACATCTTAATACAAATAGTTTCCATTCGATATACTTCTTCAGTAAAGTTAAGTTTTTCATTTGAAATTTTGGTTAGAGATTTCTTTCGCAAAACATAATTTGATTGCTGAGTTACTTATTGGTAAATTACTTACATATATTTTGGTACAACGGATAAATTTTTTAATCTTTAGGCACCAATTTTCTTTTTCTTGTATATATTACAAAGCAGCTTTAAATTAATATACTTGTTTCATTATGCAGGGAAATTCAATTCATTTAAATCAAATGCTTAGGTATCAAAAAATGTATATAAGAATTAGCTTACTAAATTTGATTTATATAAAGTACTAAAAAATTTCAGTGGATAAATAAAATGGTAAAATTTTTTTTAACTCATATGTGTCATCAGTAAGTTACACCATTGTAGCTTTTTATATTGTTGACTTTGGTTATTTCAATTTTTGGATTTTATTTATTAAGAATTAAGTATGCCATAGATTATTCAACATGTTTGGAAATTATGAAGCTATTCTTAATTTCAATATGATACATCATTTACTTATTTGCATGTTAATTTCCATTGTAAATCTTTTCAAACAGTAGGTTTATTTGTCTATAACTTACAAAGTTTCACTGCACTTTAGAATGGATGAAATGTCAAAAGTTATTAACAAAAATATTCAAAGTATGGCTTGTCATCATATACCATTGTATCTTGAGGAATACATGTGTTGAAAATCCAAAGACTAGAATTTTTGATGCCGAATTAAAAGCAAGTGCAAATTTATAGAAACAACAGTCCATATGCAAGTGGTTATATTTTGATTACAATCATAGCTTCATTTTTATTGAAGGGGCTTGGAAATAAAGACGTATCTTTTTCTCTTTATAGTGGTCCTGTTGCCTTTATAAATTCTTAATTCATTATTTATTGATGCACTCAGTCCTAGCCAACTTGTAATGTTTTAAAAATGTAGTACACTCATTTAAATAAGTAAATTGCAAAATAATAATAAAAATATATAATTATAAGTTATTTAAAAACTAATTATTTATAAAAGATTTGATTAATGGTAATTTTACATTTCTTTTTAATAATGTAATATAAAGCATCCTATTTAATGTTAACACTTGAAGAATGCAAAAGTGTTTATTTTGTTCTAAGTAACTTTCACATTAAACGAATTCTGGCTTAGCACATTATAGAACTTGTGAATATAATCTAGATACATCATATTTAACACTTATACCAACTTTCCACCCAATCAAAATAAAATATCTTCTTAGTAATCTATCAGTATTTATGTTGGTCATTAATTAGTAACTGTTTCTAGAATGATGCTAAGTGCCTTACATTTGTAACTTCTAAGTGAGACACATAAATTTTAGTTTATTTTCATCTTGTATTGACTGAACTTTGAATTGCACATAGCCATATTTATCACTAATTTATAATTATTATTTCTCTTGAAAATTATGACAAATATTGAAATAGCTTGCTTTACATTTTCAACAGAAATTTGAAGCTGGTGTAAATTATTCTTTTCCAAACTGTATGAAATGTTTCTGTTATGGACATGGGTCTCAGTATTCTATGCATAAAACTACATCTATAGATCAGTTACATAATTTATATTATTATGATTAATTATTACTTAAAAGTATCACTAATGGTAGTTTTATATTTCGCTGGTAACATATCATGAAGTTGTATCCAATTGAAAGTTGTTTACATGAAAAATTGCCCACTTTTATTTTTTTTTTATGTTTAGTTACACAATATAAGAACATTACATCTACACATCACGAGTTAGTGTCTCATTAATTATGACCGTTTCCAGAATAGTGCTAAATTGTTTAAAAATTTTCCTCGTATGATGTTTTTCTTTCAGCTGCTCATTCCAATATTTTTCACAGTTACAAATATTCTTAAAATGAACAGTTAAGATAAACAAATATTAAATTATTTTATTATAAGATCAAATGCTTCTAGTTTAAAGAGTCAACTATTGATGTCATATTCAAAAAACAATTTTAATCTTGAAATTTTTAAAATTAAAAAACTATTTTGAGTAAGAAAAGAATTTTGATTACATTTTAAATATAATGTATGGATGTCTAAAAAGTATCATTATTCTAATAATTTTCTATTAAATAAGTTTCACATATCTAATAAGTTTTTATTGTTAAACTTATAGGTGCTGTTTGAGTCTTGACCAATTATAGTGAAGAGGCAGCTTTAGTGATTACAGTGAAGAGCAGAATGTTTAAAGCTGAATGTTAAAATGGAAGTGTATTACCTAAATTGCAAAAAAATATATGCGTTTTGTTAAATAAAATATTTTAAAATAAACTGTTCTACTGTTTGGTTAATATTTTCAGGATAGAATATTTCAGCACCTGGGCAACTTTTATTAAAAATTAATGAGCTATAGTAAATACAAATAAATAAAAATAGAAAAATAAACAAATAATGCACAAGTTTGTTCATATTTATGTAGTTCCTTAGGTTTAAAAAAGTAATATTTTAAAAATTTGACAGCGAGATGTTAACTAAAGTTAAAAAGTTCAGAAACAATTACTTGTTAATATCAAACTGAATATTTTTAATTAGGTCTAATACTTTTTGTTTGCGATAGTGTTATAAGTCAGAAATATTAATAAAATTAAGGATTTTTTTCTTCATGAGAGCCATAGGAAGAAGAATGATTTTATGTGCGTAATTATCAACTTAGTTTCTTGTACAAAACAATTTTTAATTTAATTAGAATTCACTTTATGGAAAAATTAATTTAGTAAAATAAAAATATTGTAAAACAACAATGTGATTATACACAGAAAATGAAAATTTTAATATTTTTTTAAATATTGTTTTTATTGTTAAATTTATAGATGTTGTTTTAGTCTTGATAAGTGTTCAGCAATACAGAAATGTAACTTACTTTTAATACCTATATGATAAATTGACCATGTATTCACAATTGGTAGGTAGTAAATAGTTACTTTTTTACTTCACTTCTCTTACTTTTTTGCATGTTAATCTCAACATAATGTGATTTTCATCATATAACAATAATTTGAAAATTTTGCTAAAATTTTAAGTATTGTTTAAAAGAATAACAAATCTTTCTCTTGTGTTTATTATCAAAATGGAATGCAAAATAATTATTTTCAAGCATGACAATTATTTTACTTATGTAAGATGCAACAATACAGGTTTAAATATAAAAAAAAAATCGCATTTATTCCAGTAATTTAAAATAGCTTCCTTCTAATTTAGTAATTCAAAATAAAATACTTTTTTATCAATTTGAGCAACATATAATGTAGGCAGACATATAACCCAAGATGGGACCTATCTTGGCTGCCTACTGGACCAATTTTGGTAGCCAAGCTTGGTCCTATCTTGGCAGCCCAGATAGGTCCAATGTAGGTTGCCAAGCTTGGTCCTAGCTATAGGCAACCCACATTGGTACTATATAACGAAATGTAGACTATTCAAGATTGGCCCGATATAGACCGCCAATACTGGACCTAGACAAAGCCATGATTAGCCAATATAGAGCCAAGCTATTTTGCTACTTGGGAAAATAGTTGAAATAAATGAGCTAGAATCTACCCCTATGGAAACCTTAATTGTTTAAAAGAATATTACAATTAAAATTCTAATTTCGGTATACCGTGATCAATAGGTCTTCATAAAATCGCTACTGACATTACATCAGAAATTAAATTAACTGTATTTGAAGTTAAAAGGTTTTTATAAACAAAAATCAAAATTACTGTACTCGTTCTATTCTAATATCAATTTTGGGAACATAATTAGCTCAATCAGACTATATAACACAAATCATAAAATTGAAATTTTCATCAATAGACCAAAGTAATGCAATAAATGTTTTTAATTTAATTACAACAGTAATAATTGTAATTGTGATATTATTTTTGCGCTAATTGAAACAAAAAAATATGGGGACTTCAATCAAAATAAAGTTATGTGTAGGAATTGCAATTTAGGACATTGAGAAAATGCTACATATATTTGAAAATAGGAAGTATGAGAATGAACAGCAGATATAAATCCATAAATCACTTCCCAAATAACGAAGCTTACAGATCCTTTTCCAATAGCACTAAAATTTCAACGTGATTACTGGATATGTCAAAATTTAAATGTTCAGATAAAATATACACTACTGGCTATTAAAATTGCTACACCAGGAAAGCGGCACACCACACACGTGAAATTTGCATGGCAGGTAGAACTTGCCGTGATATGCAAATGATTAGATTTTCAGCGCATTCATACCAAGCAGGCGACAGTAGCGACATCTACAATGTGTATAAAACCAGAGATTTGACAGCAGTTTTCTCATACTCAATTTCCGTTTCAACGTTGTTTTCGGCAAAGAAAGTTGTTGTAATGCCTCGTGTAAGAAGAAGAAATGCCTATCAGCACGTGTCTGACTTTGATCGAGAAATTATTATAGCCTACCGGGATTGCGGTTTATCGTATCGCAATATTGCTGCTCGCGTCAGTCGAGACCCAATGACTGTTAGCAGAATATGGAATCGATGGGTTCAGGACAATCATACGGAACGTCATGCAGAATCTCAGCGACCCCCCCCCCATCACTAACAGCAGAGAAGACAGACATCTTATTCGCATGGCCACAAGGGATCGTACAGACACATCACGAACCCTGAGTCGAGAAATGGAGTCATTTGCAGGGCAACAAGTTTCTGCTCGAACATTTCGACGACGTTTGCAGCAGCATGGATTGTCTGCACGGAAACCATAGCTTCGGCTACCATTGACGCTGTGTCACAGACAGGGGCGCCTTCAATGATGTGATCAGCGACGAACCTGGACGCGGGAATGGCATCACGTCATCTTTACAGATGAATCTCGGTTCTGCATACAGGAGCATGAAGGTCGCATCCGTGTTTTGAGGCATCGTGGAGAACGCGCATTGCCAGCTTGCATTGGACATCACCATACTGGCCCATCTGCTGGAGTGATGGTATGGGGTGCCATTGGATACACGCCTCGATCACCTCTTGTTCGCATTATCGGCACTTTGAACAGCAACCGTTACATTTCCGATGTGTTAAGGCCCGTGGCTCTGCCCTATCTTCGAGGCCTCCCTAATGCTTTGTTTCAACAGGATAATGCACGACCGCATGTTGCCCGTACTGTTCTGAACTTCCTTGATACAGAATTGGTTCGAATGTTACCCTGGCCAGCACGTTCTCCTGATCTGTCACCAATTGAGAACGTGTGGTCAATGGTTGCCGAGCGATTGGCACGCCATCACTCACCATCCACTACTGTCGATGATTTGTGGCATAGTGTTGAAGCTGCATGGACTGAGATCCCCGTACATGCCATACAATCTTTGTTTGACTCCATGCCTAGGTGGATAAATGCTGTTATTGCAGCCAGAGGTGGCTGCTCTGGGTACTAATTTCTCAAGATCTATACATCCTAATTTTCTGTAAATCTAATCACTCGTTCTTTCCACTATAATGTATGTATCCAATAAATATCGTTCTGTTATTTGCATTCCTTCTTGGGGTGTAGCAATTTTAATGGCCAGTAGTGTATGATGGAATCTTTCTTTCAAAATATCATCCAAAGCGTATTCAATATTATAGATTTCAAAATAGCAAAAATGATAGAAATTTTCTCAAGTTTAACAGAAATTTTAGCTACAAAAATGCAGATGGATATCCTAATCACTATGGATGTAAATAATACTGGTTAATCCTAAAAAAAAATGAAAAGTAATTTAAACAAATGAAATAAAATATTTAATGCGATTTATATATTTTACTATAACCAATAACGATTTAGATATCGAAGACTAACACTCTTCAGCCGCATATTAATATCACAAGACAATTTAAAGGTCTTCCAAATCTACCAGGGACATTAACTTTAAATTAATCAGAAGATAATTCTAATCGCTTTAACCATTCTTCATATTATTTTGGACTTAAGGTAAGTAATATGAAATCTATTTTTTTATAATTTGAGTTTGTTTCAATATAATCTAGAGGAATTTATGAAATTTATTTTTAGGTTAGCCTTAATTTTAATATTTAATTAACATACTTTTTTTACTGTTGAATTAAAAATCTGAGTGATTTTTTTAAATTAAATATCAAATTTTAAGTCCATAATTCAAAATTTTGCTTCTGTAGTTTCTTAAAAACGAAAGTAAGCATAACACTCTTAGTTCGAGACTATAAGAATGTTTACAAACAGAACAATTCGATAATATCAATACTTGTATGTGTGTATAATTGTTTCGTCCCATTTTTGAATAAAATAATTATTACACTCCGGCTGCTTCAATGAACATTACTATAAAATACACTACAATAAATTGGTGACGAGGATAAACAAAAAAATGTCATGGATGCCGAACAATTTTCAACTTTATTAAAAGTAATTACAACAAGTAATGATCGACTTGCCGATCTTATTTTGAAACAAGAACGAAGTACGGACATAACAGATCATCAAGAAAAAAGTACGATAACATTTTTATCAAATTTTGAATGTTTTAATTCTTCAACAGAAACATTTTTGCAATATAAACAAAGATTTCAAAATTATTTACAAATCAAAGATGTTTTCGAAGATAAAGATTTGTGTGTTAAAATACTACTGAACTGTGCATTGGATCTGAACATTATAATCTCTTGTGTTCTTTAACTGCACGTAAAATTCCGAATGATTTATCGTATGATGAAATAATTTCTGTTTTTAAAAAGCATTTATGTCCTAAATCTAATATTATTATCGAACAACACAGATTTCTATCTCGTTTTCAAAACGAAAACGAAAGTGTTTCTGATTATGTTGCTGCACTTCGAAAATTTACTTCTATTCGAAAATTTACTTGTGATTTTAATTGTGAATGTGAAAAATCTGTTGCTAATTTATTTTTGAAAGCACAGTTTATTAGAGGATTAAAAGATGACTTTATTCGAGAGAAACTTTTAATGGTTTTAGATCTAACATTCGATGTAGCAGTTAAACAAGCTTTAGCCTTAGAAGCTTCGAAAATAAACAACCGTGAATTATCGAAACACAATTTTTGTGGAAAATCAGACGAAGAATAAAATTTTAAAAACTCGAAGTACTTTTAAAACAACTCACTTTGTAACAAAGCGAGATTTTTCTCAAAAACGAAACAGGTCAAATTCTCGACATAGATTTTCATCAACACTAATTTTTGTGAACTTGGTATTTACAATACATGGTTACGATGCGGACGTTCAAATCCCCTTTCTAGAGAATGTTGTGCTGACATAACAAAATTATACTGTACACTTTGTAAGCGAAAGGGACATGTTCAAAAAGTCTGTTTATCAACACTGCTGAAAAATAGAAATGCTAGTGAAATTCAATCTGTTGAAAAAGATGAATATGTTACAGATATTGATGCAGTCAATATTTTTTCTAATAGGACTAAAGTTGTTGATATTTTCAAATTTACAACTGACTCTGAAAAATTCTGGGTTAATGTGCAGATAGATGGGAAAATACAAAAATTTGAAGTCGATTCCGGCGCAGGATTTTCACTTTTACCTAAGCAAGCTTTCGATTTACTGAATTTAACAAAAGTTTTACAACCTATAGGCGTGAAGTTTCGATCTTACACTCACGCAATTTTCGAACCATTAGGTTTTATCAAAGTTTTAGTCAATTATAAAAATCTCACAAGTACAGAAACTTCGTATATTGTTCCAGATATGTTTACACCAGTGTTAAGAACATGGATTCGACATTTAAAAATAAATTTATCTGATATCGATAAGTGTATAATCAACCTGAAGAAATTCAAATAAATATTGTCTATATTTCTAATATTATTGACGACATTATAAAACCATTTTCTACTGTGTTTGAACAAAAAGTGGGAAAAATACCTAATTTTACGTGCTCATTAAAACTCCGAGAAAATTCGAAACCTGTATTTTTAAAAGCTGGAGAAGTACATTTTGCCTTACGCGAGAAAGTTGACGAAAAACTTAAAATACTCGAGCAAGATCAGATAATTACAAAAGTAGATTGTAGCGACTGAGGTTCGCTTCTTGTTTTGTTATACCCAAGCCTGATGGTGGTGTTCGATTATCTGTTGACTATAAAGTAGCTGTAAACCCTCAACTACAAGGATTATCCAATCCCAAAGATAGATGAAATACTGAATAGTCTTCGGAACTCTAAATTTTTCTGCACTCTAGATTTATTCAAAGCATATTTACACGTAGTGGTTGATGACGAAGGCAAGGTAATTCAAACTATATCTACTCATCAAGGAACTTTTCAAATAAATCGTTTATCTTTTGGTATCAAATCTGCTCCAAGTGAATTCCACAGAATATTAGATCAAATTTGTATTAATGGTTCTATACCAGATGTATCTACATACGTTGACGATATTATAGTACATTGAGAAACTTTTTCAGAAAGCCATGATCATCTGATCGAAGGCTTGAAACGTCTTCAAAAATTCAATATGCATGTAAATAGTTCAAAATGTCATTTTTTCAAAGACAAAATTTCATATTTAGGCTATATAATCCAACATAACGAAATATCAAAATGCCCAAAGAAAACAGAAGCCATTATTCATGCTCCGCGACCGAAAAATATCGAAGAATTGAAACGTTTCTAAGGAAAGGTTACCTATTATTCTAAATTTCTCCCAAATGCATCATCTCTGATTTATCCTTTAAGACAACTTCTAAAGAAGAATAAAAAATTCCACTGGTCTTTCTAACTGTGAATCTGCCTTCATTAAATTGAAAAGTGAGATTTCTAGCGTTAGGGTTTTGATGCCATACAATCCAAATTTACCCATTGTAGTTGCTTGTGACGCCAGCGCAACAGGCATCGCTGGAGTTTTATCCCACATAGTAAATGGTATCGAGAAACCAGTAGCCTTTACACCTAGATTCCTAACAATTTCTGAACAAAATTACAGTCAACTAGATCGTGAAGTATTAGCCATCAAATTTACAATTCAAAAATTTCATAACTACATCAATGGTAGAGAATTTACACTAATAACTGATAACCGTCCGTTATATAAAATTTTTCATCACGATAGTAAAATACCTTCTATGACATCATCCCGATTACTAAGATTATCTTAGTAAGATATGCAGCATTCAAATACACATATACTTCACCCACTATTCCAAATGAATATAATTATAAAGTCCAACATAGAAAAAGTGAAGAAAATCAGAATGTCGATTATCTCTCAAGAGCATTAAAACTTAAAGATCCAAATATCTTACAGGACGATGATATTATTCTCTGCCAGACTTAACCAAATTACAACTTCTTCCATTACGTTTGATACAATTTCTAAAGAGACAGAGGAGGATCCAGAATTGTCAGTTTTAAAACAAGAATTTTTATCAGGTAACAAATATGATTATGAATACAATCAACAATATGATTATGAATATTCATTACAAGATGGAGTAATTTTTAAACGACATCGAGTGTACATTCCTGAAAAACTTCGAACAGGGATTTTAAAAGAACTTCATCACTCACATTTAGAAATAGTCAAGATGAAGAATCTAGCCCGAAGATACTGTTATTGGAAAAACATCGATCAAGATATACAGCAATTAGTTCGAGAATGTAGAAGTTGTGCAGAAGTAAAAGATAATCCTGAAAAAATATCAAATCATCATTGAGAAGAGCTATCATCAAATTTTGAACGAATACATGTTGACTACGCTGGGCCTTTTTTGGGATATAATTTTTTGATAGTAATGGATGCAAGGTCAAAATGGCTTGAAGTTAAAGTTCAACAAAGCTCTCCATCAGCTATTTCAACAATAAGATTATTAAAGGATATTTTCAGTGTGCATAGATTGCCTCATTCCTTGCATCTAACAACTCATCTATATTTACATGTACCGAATTTACAGAATTTTGTAAGGAAAATGGAATTATTCATAAGACAATAGCTCCAGGTCATCCTGCAACTAACGGATTAGTTGAACGTAATGTAAGAACCCTTAAACAGAAATTAAAGTCAATGTCCAATGAAAAGAACTGAATACCCAAGAAGGTAAGAGAAATTTTATTTCGTTATCGAGCAACTCCATTACGATCCGGAAAAACTCCTTCAGAATTGTATCTTGGACGCAAAATTTGAATTAAACTAGAATTATTACGTCCACCTAGTAAGGGATTCAAATACACATATACTTCACCCACTATTCCAAATCCTAGAATTTTAAGTGTGGGAGATCGTGTACAATCACGTACTTATGCCAACAATAAGCTATCATGGAAATTTGGCATCGTTAAACAACGAACTGGTAAATTACACTATTTAATTAAACTCGATGAAGGGAAAACTATAAAAAGACACATAAATCAATTGGGGAAAAGTGAGGTTCCTAAAATTCTAAGAGTTACATTTTTCCCAAAACCTGATGTCATCTATCCGCGGAAATCGCTTCCTATTGGAAATCATTTCGAACCCATGTCATCAGAAATTCGAATTGCGAAGAATTATGGTAAGCCAGTATCTGATGTTTCTAATGGTTCCGTTGCTCTACGAAGTCCTCTTATTCGAAGATCAGCAAGAATACACGACAACCACCACGTAATCTATCGGAGTACGTAATTAAAGTGTGGGAGAATGTAGTATTCTTAAAAACGAAAGTAAGCATAACACTCTTAGTTCGAGACTATAAAAATGTTTACTAACAGAACAATTCGATAATGTCAATGCTTGTATGTGTGTATAATTGTGTCGCTCCATTTTTGAATAAAATAATTATCATACTCAGGCTGCTGCAATGAACATTACTATAAAATACACTACAGCTTCTTAGAAAGAAAAAATCATATTGCTCAATTATTTTAATGTATGCTAAACTAATATTTCAACTGAAGTGCTATTAAAATTTTTACTTAAAAATTAATTTTTATATTGTGAAGTTTAATGGAGAATATGTTTATTTCCTGTACCAGATTTGGAATTCTTACTTTCTTGGAGAACCTCCTAAAAGATTGAAATTTTCTATTAGTTATCTACTAAAGGTTCTAGAAGTTGAAGTATGGATTCATGGTAAGTACTTTTTTATTTTAATTGAAAAAAGATGTCTAAGATTATGTAAAATGATTTAGTATGAATTCAATACATCTTTGGTGATTTAGCTTTTTGTATGCTCTGTGAAGCTGATTTTCTATGAATGGAAGTTTCTGTAAAGCGTAGAATAGAGGGCACTACTACCGTGGAGATCTAGAACACTTCCAGTACGAAACTTCCTGCTTACTATTCCATTATTGTCTTATACCATCGTGCTTGTTTTCTGTAGTTTCCATTACTTTTGAGAAATATTAATTTAAAAGTAATTATCCTATAAATTTTTTTGAAATGCAGAAAGCAAATAAATTTTATAGTTGTTGCGTAACATTTGGTTGCAATATGCGAGCTGGAACAAATTTATTTTAGCAATTGAAGATGTTCGAATTTCCAATGGAATCCGATTTAGAATCCTTAATTTAATTAGATATATATTAAATCAATTCTTAAAAATAAGACTTAAATTTTAATTGCAATGAAAACCAAGATTTGTTTAAAATATTAATAAACAACAAGTAAATAAACACATCATAACAATTTTGTTCTACTCATTATTGATACCAATTCACTCGTATATTCAAGCATGATCAAGAAAATTTTAATGAAATTTATAATACAATAAAGGAAAGCATAAATAATACCTTGCTTAATGTTTGAAATGATTTATAGTTCAATCGCACGCAAAATATATTTCCTGAAATTTTGGAATAAATGCATAAAATTAAAAATTAATTAGAGAAGAAAATGATTAACAATTGAGATAAATAATAACAAGAATTTGAATGTAGGTTACGATACAACATTCATCAACAATTGATCCTAATATCGCCAATTAATAAGAGCGATTCCTTGCAAAATATGGTAATCCATCAAGATATAAGATTTAAGTAAAAATTAAAAAAAAATTTTTTTAATTTACGGGATCACCATTGATTGCACTCTTATTAAAAATTATGATTTTAACGGAAAAATAAAAAAATTTTCGAAAACAGAAATAAATATCTAAAAATATTTAAATAGAAATTTTTGCAATTGCATTGATTTTAAATGGGAAGAGAGAAAACCGGAAGTATTTGAGATGGCTTCCGGTCAATTGAGGTTTGTTTTTGTTTACACTGAAAACTACATCCATAAGATTTGGTGTTCACTTAATTTGTAAACAAAATTTCGGTTAGACTATACTTGAGGGTGCCCCTTGAATTATCGCCAAGCTGGGCGATGTCGTTTTATTTATGGTAACCCTACACGTTATTCTGAAATCCATTCATGACTCTGATTGGTTTAGATTTAACCGTTATTTTTGAATGTTTAACGGTATATGTAATTGAGGTCAGTTACTTCTACGGTGGATGTCAACTGGACCAGTTGACCAACCCAAAATTAATTATATATGATATCTTAGAAAATGAATATCTTATACCAAATTTGATGAAGTCCTACAATTTAATTCAGGTTTGGGGCGATTTTCAGTTTTCACACCAAGTGCTTGATATCTGGCCAACTGAAATTACATAACTTCATGTCATTTCCAGTTATCAAAATCTTAGTTGCGCTCAATTCGAATATCAGAATCTTGCAATATTTTCAATTTTAAAATTATTTCTTTATCTTTATTTAGTACAAATACTAGAAAATTAATTCCACAAGTTTTACACATTAGAAAACAAATAAAATCAACATCATCATATAAAATCAATAATCACTATTCGTATAATAAATAAAATCAACATCACTATTCGTAGTTGATCAATATATTTGTTTTTCTTTTTAATTAAACAAAAGAATAAAAATACACCACATATCACAATACCAAACAAATATTAAAACCTGTGCTGGTAAATCTAAATAATATTTTAGAAAAAGTCTGATTTCAACTAACTAGGTAGTGGCACACATCTTTAAAAACATTCTTATAAATGCAAAGTAGCAGGGGAGAAATTGGCAATAAAACTAACTCAGTAACATTTTTATGAAGATAAAATTTTTAATGAACAAGAAATACAAACTACAATAAATCTAAATGTCTTCTACACTATATATATATATATATATATATATATATATATATATATATATATATATATATATATATATATATATATATATATATATATATATATATATATATATATATATATATATATATAACGAGGAGGGTTACTAAAAAATTTTTGAGATACGCGCAGACGAGAATTTACAAAATAAAAATAACGATTTAGTTTTAAAGTACAAAGTATTTTAACACAGAAGACGATTTTTTACTGACTTTCTTCAACTTGTTTAGCGTGGAATAAATTTTAAACAGAAGAGAAAATGGAGTTGACGCGAGAACATTTCCGTGCTATGATTTTCTACGATTTCAAAGCAGGATTAAATCAAGAAGAATGCGTTCAACAGTTGCAATTAGCAATTGGTGATGAATCTTCAGCTCGTGCTACTGTATTCAAATGGTTTAGAGAATTTAGAAGAGGTCGCAATTTTCTCCAGGATGAAGAACACACAGAAAGGCCGCCGTCAATAGTAATCCCGGATAATGTGCCTGCCATACGAAAGATGTTAATGGATGATAATCGCTGTACCTATCAAATGATACAGAAGGAACTTAACATTGGATCCGCAGCCATACACAAAATCATTCATGAAGGATTACATATGAAAAAAGTAGTTTGCCGTTGGGTTCCCCATAATTTAGATGAGTATCAAAAAACAGGAGCGTGTCAGAATCAGTAAAGAAACTCTTAATATGCTGAATGATAGTGGCCACCGCATCATTTCTAAAATTGTAACAAGTGATGAAACGTACATACCGTTTTTTGACATTCCAACACAAGCAAAGTATGGGTCTTTGAAGACGATCCCACGCCGACAATGGTGAAAAAACAACGCGCACTGAAAACAGTGATGTATGCCGTTTTCTTCAGAATTACGGGATTGGTCAAAGTCATCAAGTTGAAAGGACAGAAGACAGTAACAGCAAACTGGTATACCACTAAATGTCTTTCAGAAATTGTACAAGAACTGAATGTTAGGGGACTAATGCTTCACCATGACAATGCATCTTCACATACAGCCGGATTAACAGTTGAGTTTCTTAAACAAAAACAAATTAAAGTGATCCAACATCCGCCGTATTCACCTGATCTAGCTATGTGCGACTTTTGGTTATTCTTTAATCTAAAAAAGAACTTACGTGGACGTCGTTTTTATTCAGAAGAAGAGATTGATGTGGCTATAAATGCATTTTTTTCATCTATTCGAAGAAATGAATGGCTGTAGGAATTTAATCTGTGGAAAATCGTCTACAAAAGTGCATTGATGCTGGAGGAGACTACTTTGAACACACCTAAAATTTTGTAAGTATAACTTTAAAAACCTTATTGTATCTCAAAAATTTCAGAGTGACACTCGTATATATATATATATATATATATATATATATATATATATATATATATATATATATATATATATATATATATATATATATATATATATATATATATGTATATACAGCAAGAAACAAATAAAAATTTTATTCACTTCAAAAATAAAATTAAACAGTAACAACTTCAAGGGTTACTATAATTACAACAAATTTAAGGCATGCACACATCAGGTTATGTTATAAAATAGGAAAAATCCATTTTAGTCCAGGAATCAACAGGTTTGGTAAACCTACTGCCTTGTAGATTTTTTCCCCAATGATAACTATTTTTAAATGTTAGTAGAGGAACCCTTTGAATATAGTATTTTAAAATAATGCAGAATAAATAAGAAGTCTTACTCTTTTTAAATGCCAATTTGTTAACAGATGTTTTGGTCAACCTGATACTATAAATTCCATTTTGAAAATTTAAACATTTGTACATCTTGATTCAGGAAAAAGTAAAAAAGTATTTAGTAGAAATCTTGATCTAATAATCATCAATGGAAGACAAAACAATATGATTTTCAAAGAGTTATGAAAATTATAAAATATTTAATGCATTTGTACACAATTTTTCATGAACTTATCGTTCACTTACAATAAGAAATTAAAGCTAAAAAATTTTGTATTGTAAAAATGTGCAAATGTTGGTGAAATATATCTTAATATACATTACGTAATTATAATTCAAATAATCTCGTTTACAATTCTTAATAACTACATTAACTGTTATCAATTTAAGAATATAGAAAAATAAACATTTGTTTCAAGCTAATACTTTGCAATTGTTTTCAGTCAGTTGTAACAGAAATATTTAATTTAGATTACTTTTAATAAACTTAACTGAAAAATTATAGTGTTTAAAAGGCATATTTGCAAAAATCATAAATTTAAAGTTTGGAAAATATTCCTTGCAGGATATAATGCATTATTGGGATCGATTTTGCATTTATAAAAATAGTATCACACACATGAACTATACATAGTTTGGAAGATCACATACATGATATAATTTCCATTACAATTAATAAAACTTTGCCCTTTTTCATTTACATTTTTTAATGGTCTTTAACAATATACTGTTTGTACAGATAATAATTGCTTTTCTACTGCCTTCTTTTGTTTCAACTAAATCAACAAGATCTGAAGGTATATTGAAAAGAAAGACTTGGTCTATACCTAATTTAATTGAAACATTTATAGCAAATAATCTTTCATCAGTCTAAGACTTTGTGTATTATTAAAAATGTATTTAAGGAATGATTCACACAATAATGTAATGTAGTTATAAAAAAGGAAAAAATAATTTATCAGAATTATTAGTGAATATAATAATTAATATAAACTAGCATTTTTATTACTTAATGTTGCGTTGATGTCTGTTGGGAAATATGTTTGTTAATGCTACCACTTATTTCCTGCTGTGTCAAGGATTTTATTTATTTTATTACATTACATATATTCAGACTTGTATGCTTGATTCTTGAGATCCGCTTGTAAGTCTTCGTCGATAATAGGACAAATAGCACAATGACAGATGTACAACCATAGAAGAATAACGAAGAAAACACCCAGGGCCATGGTGGGAATCGAACCCACACTCCTACGCTCTCAAGCGATTAGCGGTGATGCTTTAGACTGTGTCAAGGATAGATAAAAAAAAATTATTCTGGACACTTTCAAAGCATTGTACAGCTCAACTCACTAGTATCTCGATACCGGAAGTCGGCTCCAGATGGGAATTCTAACGCATGCGCACTTGAAGAAAGTAGTTGCAATAATTTGGCGGTATAAAATTTGAATATTGTTCAGACTTAATTTTAGCAACCCTATGGTTTCTTATCCTCAGGTCTAATTTGAAACGAAGTACGCGTAAGTCGATTTTCTTATTTATGTTTGCAAATTTTAATATTTTTTTGAAATATGAAGGAAAAGCAAAATAGTTTATTTATATCTTAGCACCATATATAAAATAGAAATAGATAAAAATTTTATATGTTGAAGACATACATTTTTTCGCAGATGTGGTCGATGGGATATTACGCAAGTACCAAAGAAGAGTAGATTGCAATTATCAAATTTCTTTCAGATTTTTGCATTTTAATAAAGATAAACATAAATGGGAATAAAATGCCATGACAAAATTAATTTGACTAAATTGTTTTTGACACTTTATGATGGTTTAATTATAAATTACTATCTCAAGTTTTTTTTTTTCTAAAGCTAAACTTAAAATGTTTGTCAATTCAAAATAAAAATTGTTTAAGGAATTTTTGACCCACATGAATTGTTTTAATAAACTTTGGATATTATATAAATTTCGATAAAAAACAGCAGAATAAAAATATTTTGCTATTTAGTGTCTACATCGCCTATTATTTAAATTAAAAATTTTAAATAAGATAAATCACAAGTTGTAAATGTTGAACATCTGTAGTTCATTTTAAGAATACAATTCATCCATTTAAAAAACAAAAAGTTTTATATTTTTTAAAAATGGGGAAATTTATAAATTTTCTCATTTATATGAATAAAAGACAGTAAAACATTTCCTTCTGATTTTTGCATTTTAATATAGATACTATAAACATCAATGGGAATAAGATATTGATGTGTAAAAAATTGAGGGTGAAATTACATTTTTTTCACTAAATTTATAAAACAAAATATTTATAATTTGTCACTTTACAATGCTTACATGACAAATGCCAGGTTTAATTATTTCAAGTAGTTTTTTTTTTAATTATCAATTTATTAGCTCAATTTGTTCGTTTTTAATTTAATTAAAATTTGTGTCATGTTTGATTAAAAATTATTTATTTTTTTGCATACATGAGAGTTTTATTTTAACAAGCTTTAATTAAAAAACTGCAAAATTAAAATTTTTATTTATTTAATGTGTAGATAGTCTATCTTTTAAATTAAAAATACTACTAAGATAAATTGCAAGCTGCCAATACAATATCTGTAATTCGATTTAAAAAGTCAAAAATTTTGAATACAGTGAAGATTACCATCAAAAAAGGAAACAAATTATGTGATCTCATAACAACACTGAAAATTAAACTCACTTGTTATACTTTAAAATATGACTTTATGTTAAAATTTTTAGGCAATATTTAAAAAAAAAATTATATAAACAAAATTTTAATTTGCAGAAAATTTTTCAGTGTTTAAGAATTGCTAAGCATATTTTACATTCTATAATATTTTTCTTTTTATTATTTTTAAATTTTTTATACATGTAATCAGATAGATTTATTAATGTAAATTAATACAAAAAGAACTATCAAATACTTAACATTTTTTTACATTATAAAGTATTTAAGAAAATAATGTTTATTTTATTCAGATTATTGAAACACATATTCTTTTATTTTCATAATTGTGCTACACTTAATTTAGCTTATAAAATTACAAAGATATTTTTGATGGTTAACTTTGATATAAACTTCAGGAATATATTATCAATTTGTAACTATTATCTGCATTTTTTAACAAAAATTTAAAAGGAATGTAATTTTGTAAAATGTTTTTATAAACTGCAACTAAATGTATGTTTACTTGTAAAGATTATATTCTTGAAAAGAAACTTTTATATATTATGTATGTTTCTTTGGCATTGTGAAAGTTTATTGTTGTAAACATCTATTTAAATCATAATGTAAACTTAAAACTAAAAATATTAATTGTCTATACAAGATAATTTTTCAAGTGAAAATTAAAAATAAATTTTTAACTTCAAAATATGTTTCGCATTAATTGTACATTTTTAATTTTATTATTTGCAGTTTATAATTGAATTTACTGTAAAAAAAAATTAATTCATCCATCATTTTTAAAACTTAAATAAAACTTTTCACTTTTTATGGATTTATTTATAAAAAAATAACTAAAAATAAACCAAGCGAAATTGTTTGCATATTTAACAGATATTTATTTATCAATTTTTGGTTTTGGTTCGTATAAGATTATATAGCTAAGCAATCTACATAATAATCATTCTAAAATTGGTAAAAAAAAAAACTTAATGGATTGTTGAGCTTAAACAATTCTTCATTCATTCCCAAAAAATTGATACTGTTGAACATAACATTTCAAATACTGTTTCCAAATTGAGATAAATCTCCCCAAAAATATATAAATCTAAAATAAATATACATGCTTATAATTTTATTGATATTTTTCATTGAATAGTTTTTGGTTGCACATTGTTAATAAAGTTATAGATTGGATATCCAAGTTGAATTAACATAATAATTCTTTCTATGCATCATTTACATATCAAGTTCCTCACATACTTCATATTTTTTATAAATTATTCTTACTAACACTGAATAATATCGCTTAGGATAAAATATTTTTCAGAGAGGAAAAAAATTGAAACAATACGAAAATGTTTTTACAACAATACTTGAAGATAAAAACATGCAATATATTTGTATTTCATTCTTTTAGAAGAGAAAATTGAATATAAGAATTTTAAAGAAACAAAATTACTATATTAAATAAAAATTTTCCTATTATGCATAAGAAATAAACAATTTCATTTTAAAGTTTAAGTAAATAAGGGGAAAATTGGTTCTAGACATTAACACTAACAAAAACTAGGGTTTTGGTAATTTTCAAAATTAAATTATACATTCTCAGAACTAAAGAAAACTTTTTCAGCATATAACACAATTGGAAATAGAACACATTATTGAATATAAATATTTCTTTTATTTTTTACCTTTTTTTACAAAATAATAATGTTTTAGAAACAACAGCTTATTTATTAAAATTTTCAGAAGTAAAGATTTAGTTCATATTCATAAAAGTTCTCATAAACAAATGAAATTTATCTACTTTTAATTAAATAAATGAAAAATAAAATTAATGTTTAAATTCATTTAAAAACAAAGTGCATTTCCATATAACAGGATTCTTAATTATGTTTAATAAAAGATTAAAATATTTTACAGTATAACTGACAACAGAGTATTAGTGACAATGTGGAATGCCATGCTTCAGATCTCCTTTCTAGTCCTTACTATAACTGTATGCAAAGCTAAAGGATAATTTAACTATTTCGACAGAGTTCCAGGGAGAGAGTATCAAGAACACATATCTCTAATTTAAAATATATTTCTAAACCTTGATGTAATTGATAATAAATTAATTTTAAGAAACCATATATATATTTTTTTCTATATATATCTTTTTGTTTCAAAATATTGTTAAAAACTTAATTAAGATTTCTGGATGTCACTGAGTTAGTATTTTAACCCGCTAGTTGTTGTGTAAAGTATTGTCACTCCATGCTTTAAAAATCAACAAACCTGGGAAACTATTTGCAATTTTCAGGATCTTACTGTCTGACACTCCCCTTGGACGGAACAGGTAAAAAAATAACAATGGAGTATTGATATTTTTTACATGTTTTTCCTTTGTTCATTTGAAATGATAATTTCTAGAATTTATTTTTATTAGGGAGGATTCTGTACCCCTTGTGACCAGTATTGTTTCAAAATTTTTTTATAAGTAGAAGTTTCTTATTTGCAAGTGTTTTTGTCATTTTATTTCTAAATAATGGTATACAACTGAAAACCAATAGAATATAAATAAGAGATCAAATGTTTGAGAATTCAATCTGATGAAGTTGAATCATTAGCAGAATATTGATCAAACCTATAAGGATGAAAACCTGCTGAACATTTTTGGGATCATAAAAAGTAGTAAAATAATGTTGGTTACACATCAAAACAATTCTTCCATAAATAACTTTCATATAAACAAGATTTTTATACTTATTCACATTATTGCATAATAATTTATAATTTTCATTACTTAATAACTCAATACACCAAGTAATAATATCATCTGGTTTTCTAACAATGGCAGTTCTCATTAATTTAAATAAAATTTACATAAATAATGTAAATATGCAAATATTGAACTGCAGAGTAATTGTATAACAATCAATTCAAGTTAGCATTTAAATATACTAAAATTTGTTTTCATCAATTGCTATATTTATATTATTGTAATGCTTAAAAAGCATTTCTGTAAAATAGCGGGTCAGTTGTTTTATGATTGAGATGTATTTCTAAATTATATACTTTCCCTTAAAATTAAACTCTAAGTTAACTCATTAAAATTATTTTTATAAGGAAATATATTAAATTACGTGATATAAGCTATGATGGCAATTTTGTAAAATTTATTTTTACTTTTCTTTGTTTCCAGGGAAATGTTTCATAAAATTCTTCCCACATATTATTTTACCCAGATGTTTACTATATGGGAACTTCGAAAGTTAAGAGAAAAGAGCTCTTTAAGTGGGGGGGAGGAGATGAACATTGGTATAACAGATTTTCATGTGAACAGGAAAATATGCTGAAGGATGAATTTCAGATGAACTGAGATGATTGATTGAGGGAAGAAGAGTGAGGTCATTAGAGCACCAAGGAGTTCAAGAATGGATTTAAGTCTAATTTTATTACTTAGGTAATTAAAAGTAAATTAGTTTTGGATGAGAGGTATTTGGAAGAGAAAGATTCTTTTAGAATTTATTCATAATATATTGAATGAATATTTCAATATTAATTTCTCAAAAAATATTAATGTCTATGAAACAAATTAGGTTGTTTGTAATTTTATTTATAAGCAATATATTTTTGTTAACAAATAATTTTATTTGTAAACTTGAGCTGACACATATATTCGCTTGTATGAATAGCAAATAATTTACTTATAAAGTATTAACATTTAATTTTTAATTCCTACTAATTGATATGCAATTTGAATTTGGCTTTGTGTTATTTGCATAGTTTCTTTAACATGAGTTGCCCATGTTTTTCATTTATCCAGGTGAGGGTCAGTGAAATTATAACTTTATTTAAAGCTGAATAAATGTCATAAAATTTATGATGCATTAATAACATCTTTTTATATTTAAATTATAAATCTCCATAATATTTTTAATTGCTACATTCATAAAACCAGTTTCTGAATTTGTACAGCAAATTTTGTATATTTTACAAAATCATTTTTATTAAAATAAACAGTTCACAAATACAGAATAAATTTGAGTGATGTAAGGATTGAAGCACCACACAGATATAATCATAGGTATTATACCTTATTTGAATATGCAATATTAACATTCTCTAAGTTTATTTTTTTTATGTGATAATAAGATTAATGACCATATATTTCTAATAGTAATCTTTATTTTCAATAATTTGAAGTCAAGCTTTGAGCTTTGGAATATAGTTTTTAATGGCTTCCTTATCGCAAGATTCAAAAGTTATAAATAGAAAGCATCTCCCGCAAAAATAAATCAGTGGATATCGTGTACATTAACTTATTGAAGAGCATGTGGACCTAGAGTCATCCCATATTTTGAAAATCAAAAAGCCAGGGAAAACTATTTATCTGTAATCAATCATCTTTTCAGTATCCTTGGAATGGGCATTCTTATTTCTTACCTGCCTTTTCTTAATCCATATGCAGTAAACGTTTCTCAGAATTCATATAACATTGGGATGACTCAGTTTATATCAGTTTTGTGTTCCAGATTATTTTCGTATTCTTGTTAAGCGTTTTATTTCTAAGGAATAGTGTACAAGTATAAAATTAACTGGAAATGAAAAAAAACAAACTCTTTAAATTCTCTAAGATAAATACTTCTGTAGTAGATACTGATTAACCCAGTGAGGATGTACTTCATGATGGTGACAATGAATTTGAAATGATGAAAATAAAGAATCTGAATTGGGAGAAAATATTTTGATAAAGAAACAATGTGAGTCACATAATATTAATTAAAATTTTTATCTTCCTTTAAATAAATCAAAATATCACGCTAAATAAATTTCTAAACATAAAATTCTTTCCTAAGCGAAACTTCGTATAAAATATTTTTCAGCTACTTTGCTTGTAATAATTGTCAAAAGAGGTTTATGCTTGATTATGCATAGTCTGTTTAGTAAACATAGCAACTTACATATTCATAAACAATAGTAAATTATCTGTGAATAAATAATTAATTGCTCTAACAATGCATAGAATTTATATTCACATTCACAAAGAATTAATAAACAAATTGTTTGTTATGTTTACGAAAATGTAACAATACTAAGTGGTTAAATCTTTAGAGAGGAAAAGATCATGTAAAAGCAATAGGCACACAACCATTGTTCTCGTAATACAAAGAAATTATATTAATGAAGATTTAATGAAATAATACTTTGTTATATTTATAAAAATATAACAATACTAAATCGATACATTTTTCTAAAGGAAAACGGAATACATAGTTGTAAAATCCGCTATGTTTAACAATGAGATAAACTTCCTAGCCAGACAAATTTATCACTTTCTTTATATCGCCAAGTCACTGAATCATAGCCAAAATCTTCTGGGAGCCGAGGCTCTGGGCTCGAGATGCTAGTGCTCAACTCTGGGGTAAATACAGAGAAGTATGTTGGGCAAGTAGAAGAAATATCCATCTACAAGCTTTTCCAACAGAAAAAACAAAAAGTCTTGACATGTTTAGTCAGTCATAGAAAATGTGTTGAAAATATATGTATGACCTTCTCAAATATATAGTGATTCATATTCTGACAACTTCAGGTAATAAGTTATTTCACTCGTTCAAAACATAGGTATTTGAATGGAAGAAATCAATTAAATTATCAATTTAAAAAATTATGTCACAAAATATATTTTTATGTATGATGTGAAAATGAGTAAATTACAATAGTTATGAAATGAAGTACATTATTTAATGATAATATATTAAAACTATTTCTTGTCACACTAAAGTCAGATTAACTAATGGATACAATATTCAACTTCAACCCCAACTAGTTTTTTAGATATTCAATTAATACAAAATTTGGAATCATGCTGGTCACAGAAGGGCCACAGCTTATTTCAAATTTCCAATGATACCATATTTGCAGAGGACTACATTAACTTGTTAATATACAATTCTTGACATTTGTCGAAATAACTTTTAGACCAACTTACAGCTAAAGGTGATAATCTTTGGTTTTTCAGATAATATTGAGATAATGTTTTTCTTTCATTATCAATATGCATGGGTAAAATTTAAAAGGTATGTTGAACAAATACTCTTGCAAATGTGTGAGGTATATTTTAATTTCTTAAGTTATTCTGCACTGTGTTCTTAAAATCTTCAAAAGCAGTCATAAGAAGTATTTATATTTTAATACACAAGTGTTTTCTATAATACTTTTATATTATTATCACTGTTGCCTGGAGTTTAGCAAAATGGAATAAATCAGAAAATAGAATTTTTGAGAACAATTATTTTATTGCATCCTCATTTATATAACACAATCAATACAAGTATTTTAAAATGAAATATACTAGTAAATAAATCAGTGAAAATATTACAGAATTGAAAATAACTGGAAAAAGTATAAAATTATCAAATTTTATGAATTCAAATAATTTGATTTCATTTTTCGATATAACAATCTTCAACTCATTCTCAAAACAACTATATTCAGTTATAAAATGTAGCTCTTAAAATTAAGAACACATTTAAGTTACTTTTTACTAAGCAATTAGAGTAATGAAAATAAACATGAAATGATATAACAAAGAGCATTCTAAGAGATATGTGCAATGCACTTTACTCTAGTTAAACTGTAAATGAAGAATCATTATTCTGGCTTTATAATTTATAAAGCATCTTCATAATAGATTATAAAAAACTAATTTTATTTCAAACAATTTTTAATTATTTTGCATTTTATTTACTTCATTACTTGTTGAAACTTTGCTTTGAAAAAATATTCAATACCAGATTTGGTATGATTTTTGCAATAAATTAATAAATATTATACAACATTAAAAAGAAACAACTGGAAAATATTTTATAAAATATTCATAAAAATGCAATGATCTACAGTTAAACTTTGTTCATGAAATACAAAAATATAAAGCCTTCCTCGCTTAATACAACCACATTCCTTTTCTTCTAAATCTTTTTCCATGTATCTATAATGATATTCATAGATACTCTATGATTGGCAACCAGATCTTCTAATTGAATGATTAGGAGATTCATAAAATGCAACAATGAGGCTTAACAAATCTCTCTTGCATAAATATGTTAAAATATTGTCGAAGCATTCTGTGTTTAGTATTATTTGCTTACCTTTCCTGAAAATTTCTTTAGCAGGATAAGTAAAATTAATCTTTAGATTTTTAATCATTGCCAGTAATTCTGCATCATCAAGAAGGTCAACAATAATGTCATAATAATTTGGGTAGTTATTATAAACTAAAACATTTACTATGTTTTTACTAATACCTGAGGGTCTACAGTTTTTATTAGAAATGAAATCATAAAGGGAAAAATTATTTTGTAATAAATCAGTCTTCATGCGAACAAGTTCATGATAGCAAGCATCAATGAACTTAGACATAAGTTCATCACATTCAGTGTTCATTATATCTGGAGCAATTATAGTTTTAAATAAACCAATTATAACCAAATTATAACCTTGAAACACTGGATCCATACCATGAATCTCAACACATTTCTTAATGCTATACTTTAGAAGCAACTCCATACAAGGGCGATAATGAAATGGGTTAGTTACATATTTTTCCAACAAAATGTTTAGAGGAGAGTTAAATTTCTCAGTTGTTTCTAATATACTAGCACCATATTTTATCAATTCATTAACTAATGTTAAATTGTAGTCAAAATGTAAAGCTTTATGCAAAGGTGTTTCTCCTTCATAATTTGCAACATTTACATTTGCACCACACTTCAATAACAATGAAATAACTTTTTGATCAGTATACTTGAAGTCCAATGCTACATGGAGAGGTGTATTGAGCTTATTATCAGTACAATTGATGTCAATTCTATCATTAGGATTAATTGTTGTAGACAAGTTATGTAACACTTCAAATAATATGGAGTAACAATTAGAAGTTTTAACAATACTATGTAATAAAGAACTACCATCTGCATATCTCTGTGAAAGATGTGACCCACAATTTATAAGGTATCTCACAACTTCAGCATTGCAATTAGGGTTTTGTAAATATATTTGTAGCGGTGAAAGACGTTCAGAATTCAAAACATTCAAAGTAGATTTTAACATCAGCATTTTAACAATGTCTATGGAACAATTTGGATTCTTTAGTGCATTCAGAAGAGGAGTATCATAAAAATAATTTCTTGCTATCAAGCTTGAGTTTCTATTATATAATAAATTGAGGACTGGCATACTGAAATTAGGATTTCTTGCAGCAATATGTAATGGTGTATTATTATCCACATCTCGTGCATCTACTTTTGCTCCATTGGCAAGTAATGTATTAATGATTTCAACTTTGCAATTAGTATTCTGCACAGCAATGTGCAAAGAAGTTTCTCTAAGATAATTTGCAGCATTAACATCAGCCCCTTGACGGATCAATAATATGATGATTTCAAGTTTGCAATTAGGATTTAAAAGAGCAACATGCAGAGGTACGTACCCGAACTTATTAGGTGCATTGATATGAGCCGTATTTAATACATTCTTCACTGTTTCTAACTCACAATGTGGGTCAGCTAAAACATCAAGTAAAATTTTCAAATGAGGATTATTTCGACGTTTCCTATGTCTTGAAAGAATCAACATCGCCCTTTTAGAAAATACTCTGCGAAAGAAACGCATTTTGTCATCAATGTTTAAAAAAATTTGTTTACCAGTATTTTTAAAAACATGAAATTTATATTTCCTCTGAACACAATAATATAAATTTACACTCTGATTGCCAAGCAGCGATAATGATTCAAATACGGTCACTAGTGACGTCACTCAAAGAATGTGATATTAAGGCTCCTGTAAAGTAATTAAGGTGCTCTAGTGATATTATTAGAGATGGCCGTTATTTAATGGAACTGTTATTTAAGAACCGTTATCAACAAATAACCGTTGAATAAATAACGCGTTCTTCAAAAATTATGTTATTAAGATAACGTTTTTCTTTTCCTTAACTGCTGAAATCGTTCCTGTAATGGTAACTTCTCAAAGTCGTTACGGTATTGTAGAACGTTTCTACATTATGTTATTTTGTAGCGTTAAAGCTGTTCTCGTTGTTTTGTAACGTTAAAGCTGTCCTCGTTCTTTTGTAACGTTAAAGCTGTTCTCGTTGTTTTGTAACGTTAAAGCTGTTCTCGTTGTTTTGTAACGTTAAAGCTGTGCTCGTTGTTTTGTAACGTTAAAGTCGTTATCGTTGTTTTGTAACTTCCGGAATATTAAAAATGTTCTCGTTGTTTTGTAACTTTAAGGCCGTTATCGCTATTTTATAACTTCCGTAACTTTAAGGCCAAAATCGTTGTTTCGCAACGAAATTTTAAGTTGTTATTACGTTGTTTTGGTTTCTAACATTGACATTGAGTTTTCTCGGGAACACATTCCAAGCTTTTGCTTGGCCCGTTGCGTTGCTTAGCAACTAAGGGTGTATACTTTTCGGTTCCTCACTTTGATGAAGGAAAGTTAACTGAAAAGCGGATGCATGAATAAATATATTTCATTTTAAAAGAGTTTAAAACATTTGTAAAAATGGGGATTTTTAAAAATACATTTTATGTTAATATTTTACGGGCATTTTATTTATTTTCAGCCTTTATTTATAATTTTTGTGAATTTTTGCAAATTTTTTATTAAACTGAAACATTTTTTTAGAAACTTGAAACTATGCTCGCATATCAAAGCAAACGTGAAATATTTTAAATTCAATTTCAAATTTCGGGAATTAATTTTCATAAATTAAAAAGATTAAAAGAAGAAACTAACGTACCATTCGATAAAATTTGGATCAAACTAATACAATATACATATATATAATTAAATTTGAAATTTACTTTAAGAATTAATATATTTTAAAAATAATTTTTTGACACTTATAATTTTTTTTATTGAGAAAGCATCAACATAATTTTTTAAAATTAATTTATATAAATAAAATTTTAATTATTTTAAATGATAATATACTTGATTACATTAAAATAATATTCTTAATGTAATAATTTTACAGTCCTAAAAATGTATTTAATGTACTGGAATAAAAGAATTGCATCATATTTCTTGTAGAAAGCCATTTATAAAATTTGTTTTGAAATAAAAAGTATTATTGTTGTTAAGTAATTAAGAATCATGATAATAAATGTTGCAATGTATATAATTATATTAAATTAATACATGTATATTTGTAAATGTAGTTGTATTTATTTAATATTTGAAAATAAAATCACAATAAAATTAATATCCTACGTATTACAGCTGCAAATTCTAAATTTTCATCATTTATTTTTCAGATTAAGTTGTAGTTATGAGGAAAAAAATTGTTCATTTAAAGATCTTTTCTGTAGTTTTATTCCTATCTAATTTCAATAAAAATCTTTAAATATAATTAGCTCTACTCATGCCATAGAGTTATATCTTAAGGCCATTGTGAACTGGACAGTTTACATTAAACATTTGAGCAATATACATTTTACTAGCACATTTCAAATTATCTTTCCAGTACATTTTTAACAGTATTTATACATTTTTTCAGTACATTTTTAACAGTAGATATATAATTATAGTTATATTATTTCTTTATGTGGATACTATTTTCTGTATTTTTAATCTGTGTTATTTCTCTATATATAACCTATGATATTATATCATTATTTTAAACATACATGTCTTTCAAGATAAGTGTCTGAGAGTTTTCCAAGTTTACTCCCTTGCCTAGACATTTGCAGTCTATTTATTTAAAACATTACTTTAAACATTTACATATTAAAGTAACTTTTCTTCAATTAATTTTCAAACGAATAAGAATTACATTAATTTGAAAGACTATAATAAGTAAATAACTATGGAATTTTATATAACATATATTCCTCAGCAATCATAAAAAGAAATGACAAGTAATAACTGTTTTTATAGTATGTAAAGTAAAAATGTTAATTCTGTTTATTAATTTAATTTATTTGAGTTCTTATGATATCAAAAGAAACTTGCAGATCAAACAATACAAATTAAAAAGTTTATTAGTTGATGAAATTCTTCATTTACAACAAAAACTTTTGTATATGCAAATAATTTTAAAAACTGTAAATTTATGTATTGTGTCAATAGTAAAAAACTGCATCTGAATTATTTACTGTAGTAATGTGTTTATCTATTTTACAGAAGCAATTTTCATACATTTTTATTTAAAAATACTGTTTAATTGTTAGTACTTTAAATTATTACACACACACATTTTATTAATACAACATACCTCTCTTATTTTTACTTCTCCATGAGGAGTAATTTCATATAGTAAAAATATTTAAGATAAATACACAAATGGAGCATATAGAACAGTGAAATCATGTATATGAAGTAAAATTCTATAACTTATCATAAAGGCAAATTCCTATATTCGAATATTTTCTCGTAGGTACTAAATATTCTGATTTACATATACAATTCTTTATTTTTAAAGAAAATATTTTTTTCTATTTATGTTCATAAATATGTAATTTTATAATATATGACATCTGTATAGATCTGATTTTCCTTTTATTACATAGATTTATATGAAAATTAAATTCAATTAAAACGTTTAATATTGAAAAAGAAATTTATATGAAATAGTAAAATATAATTAATTATTAAATATAAGTTAGTTTAATGTATATCGCTGATTAAATTATCATTAATATGATTTCACTATTTGAAAACTGTGGGTTTGATACTGATGTTACCATAAATAATGATGGGTGGTGCTCTTTGGATATTGATTAATCGCATGGTTATATTTATAAGTTGATAAGATAGTAAAATTAAGAAATTTCGATCAAAATTCAACTTTTTAATTATATTGTGTCTCTAATTAGAGAAATACTTTTTTCAAGAAGATATATTTTAAGATTTATTCGAGCATAAGTGATATACTCAATAGTAATCTTTAGTGTAAAAGAAACATCAGTTAAAATTTATAAGAATTTATAATAGAAATTACATTGAGGAATAAATTAAATTCCTCTTGTGAGAAACTGAATTATGCTTGGTTTAAAAAAAATCAAATTTAGACATATTTTATACATTAAAGTAATAAAATATATTAATAAGGAGTTAAGATCATTGGGAAACAAATTATGTAAATACACATTACTTAAGAATTTTTAACTGAAAAAAAATCAATTGACAGTAAAAAAAATTATAAATCTTTGAATAATGAATAATAAATGAACAATTAATCCATTGCAATTATTTTAAAAAATAAGTAAATGAAAATCATTCTAGACTTAAATGTTGCATTTCCGTATAATAAAGTAGGAAATTATTAAAAAATTGATTAAAGAATATAACAAAAATCATTAAAATTTCTTTCAGTAAGTGATTTTCGATGCTCAGTCACTAAAATTCACCTTACACCTCATTTCCTCCAAAAACCAGTTTTGTCACCCCACGAAAGCTTCCTTTCGCTATATAGAATTTCCAAGAAGGCCAAAGGGAACGGATTTCTTGGAATAACTTTCCAAAAAGCCGTTATTTGATAACGCTTTCTAGAACATGTTATTTCCTTGGAACGTAACGTTGATAACTAGTTATTCAAAAATAACTGCTTTTGCCATCTCTAGATATTATGACGTCAGTCACGTGGTATTCTCTATCCAGGCGATTATACGTAAATCTTTATCGCTACTGGCGATCAGGTTATTCGTCGCTTGTTATATACGCCTAAGTTCTGGAGGAATTATTCATTACCTTTTCTTAATATTTCAAAGTTTTATTTATATTTTTAAATTATTGTTTATTTAATTAAAATTCATTTATCGATTTCTAAAAATAAATAAAAATCTTATTTATTTTCTTAAATTGTTCTTCATTAAAAATTTAAGATAGCTTATAATGATAAAATTAATTTATATTTATTTGTTTAATTTTAATTTAAATCTTAATTGATTGCTTAAAAATCTTATTAATTTTTTTAATTATTTTATATTTTATTAAAATTCATTTATCAATTTATAATATAATTATAAAATAAATAAATTATACAAAAGCATCTTATTTAATTGTTTAAAATCTTATTTATTTTCTTAAATTATTATTTATTTAATTAAAATTCTTTTATTTATTTCTAATATAAAAATAAATAGTGTTATTTTTTAATACTTTTTTGTATTAATATAATATTACCTATATACATAATTATTTCCTTAATTTTAATTTAAATCTTATTTGAGTGCTTAAATCATTCTGCAATACAATCATTTCTGCTTGAATAATGTGAGCTATAGTTCCGTGAATTCAATAAAATATCAGCTGGAAAAAAAATTCGTTTTCTTCTAGTGGGCCTTATCAGCATGATGGTCCATCTTGAGAAAAATTTGTGAGAATTTTTAGCCGTCACATTCGGAAAATGTGATTTTTTTTATTTATTCAGTTGTTAGCTTCTCCTTTATTATCATTAACATTTCAATCGATTGCTATGATATTCAAGAATCTGATCGAAATGTTTTGTAAACAACGTTTCTTTAAAAAAAATTCAAGAATTAACATTTGTTAACACACAACAAACGAGAATATGAAACAAGAAGTCGATTATGTAAAATAACCATATCATCAGAATGGAAAAAATAAAAATATTGTTAAATGAAAATATTTGAGGCTGTAGCCATTAGAAAAGCTTTTGTTGTGACATGAATAATTTTGAAACAATATTCTAAGGTTGTTCATTAAAAAAAAATTATTGTCATATTTGGAAGATTATATTCAAAATTGGTTAAATGTGTGTCGTAAAAAAATAAAGAAAAAATTAGCAGAGAAAGGATACACGACTCTCTGCGAATTTTTTATTTTGATTGTAAACCTTTTAATGTATATTGCATTTCACAATTTTATTCATCATAAATGTGCACATTTAATATTGAATCGATTTGGGAAAAATAATAGACGCACGGCAATATGTTTTTTCAAATAATTCACAGTTCCATATTCCACATTTTAAACGTTTTTCGTACAATTTTCTGATCCAAATTGTGAATTGGTACGTTTCTCCTGGTTGTTCGAAATATTTTGGTTCAGAGATGAAGATTGATATATTAGTCTTGTCCTCTCAGCGTTTGTAAAAAATCCGGCAACAGTTTCTCCATCGTTGATCAATTTTTCAGCGATGAAATTTATTTTGTAAGCCATTCTGAAAACAAAATAAAAAGCAATGTGTCTCTTTATAAAAAAGGTAAACCGGATGTAATAATTAGCATATCTTTGATATAAAAGTTGTCCGAATGCTTGTCTTTCAAGGCGGTTTGGAATCAATTTGTTGACAGTAATGTTCTTCCGATTTCAGTGTGAAAGTAAAAAATTTTAAAAATGAAAAAGTAAGTTTAATATTTCTTAAAGTTGAGTAACCTGTAAATAATGCTCGAATGACTCTTCTGTGTTTACTTTTGCCGAAAAATTAAGAAATTAAAATTTACAGACACCATTTAAACGTCAAAGAAATAGAGTATGAAACATGAAATATTTTCAAACTTTATCGTTTTTATTTTAAATTCCCGTTATATAAGGACCGGAGACTTCCATTCTTTCAGTCTTCGCTTCAAAAGGACTTGGTTTCCAAGCATCATATCAGGTAAGATTTAAAATTATACAATTTATTCGTTTTCTTAGATTATTGAATTTCAATCTTTCTTTTTTCAATGTGATAACCATTTAAATTAAGAATCACAAGAAATAATTTTTAACTTTTGTTTCTCAAGTAGCAGAGAATTATTAAATTTCAATCTTAAATGAATAGGTTTTCCGAGATAATCATTTAAATTAAGAATCACAGTAGAAATAATTTTAACTTTTATTTCTCAAGTAGCGGAGAATTATTTTCGCCTTAAGACATTTCTTGCATCTCCGATATATTGCTTTACTTTTTTACTTGTCTTGTTCAGTACTTTACTTTTAATGGACGTCCTGGAAATATTTCTCTCGACTCTTCTTTTTAACGGACTAGATGTTTCGAATTTTCTTGTGAATCTTTCACAAAACAGTGTCCCTTGTCTTCACGTATCGTCTCTAGATGAGCGGTTCTTGTTCGTCTTTGTAGTTCACATTGCTTCTTTCATGTCGGTACAAATTCCATGTTCTACGCCTTTATTATTAGACGACAATTTAATAATATTTCAAAAATCGAGAGAATTTTCATTTTTAACGTTCCGTTATATGGAGATGGAGAATCCGTTATATGGAGAATTAATACGAATTTTAATAATAGACGACAATTTAATAATAGATTGTACAATCGGTTATGTTAAAATGTTTGCGCTTGAGATTCTTCTCTAACTGTTTTTAGAAAAAACATTTAAATTCAGACGGTCCTTCTTCCAAATGTCATCTTCCTTATAATGTAAGCTTGAATAAAGTGAGTTGGTCCGTGAATTAAAGAAAACCATATAATCTCCGTAATAATAAAGTAAAGATTAAATCGTTCAAGGGAAGACTTGTGTGTGTAAAATTACTTTGAGATTCTTGTAAAATTGCTTTATTGAAATCCATGAGAAAAAAAAAATTCAATCATCAAGAAATGTCGCTATTTCCCAGTGCTTCACTGAAAATGAAGCTCAAACAAAATTGCGGATTCTTTTTAAAGCAAAATTTGGAAAGAAAAATATTTAAAAAAACGAAGAATAAAATTTAATAGTTTTAAAAATTTTTTATAAAGACCTGGAAATGAGAGAAGATCGAATGGAATGCTCGCAGAAAGATTATAGAAAATTATAAGATTTGGAAGGATAAAAAAAAAGTATAATGTCAAACTTGTTTATTTTTTATTTACGCTACTTCCACTCTTTTAGTCAGATGTATCGCTTTAAACAGGACATCAGTGATCAGATAGGATTAGAAATTTATACAAACTAAAATGTGATTTGATTCGTTTTCTTAAAATTAACTTATATTATTTATTTATTTTTTTTTTTTGAAATTTCTGAATTTTAATCTTTTATTTTTAAAATGAATGAGCTTTCCGATAATTTATACTCGAAGAAATAATTCTATTTTTTTTTCTATCACAGCGGAAAAAATTATTTTCGCCGATACTCTGTTTATAGGAGTTTTTTTTTTTTTTCCTCCATATACTGCTTTCTCTTAACACAATACGTTTAACAATTTATGTTTGAATTATTTAAATGTACAATTAACATATGAAACGGATTTTCATTCATGTTCTTAGCGTATTGTTTCGAGAAGATTGACGAGAGAATTCATGTTACAACTCTTTATTTCTTGGCAAAATTTTTAATGTTTGAATAAAAACCAGACGTGTAAAGTACATTTCACTTTGCAAATGTAGCGATATCGGAACTGAGTGTCAACTGCTTCGAGGAGACAAAAAAATTATTATTTTTTAAATTGTCGGGTGCTCGTTTAAGATAATACGAATCATTTCAATCTTTATTATTATTATGTGACTAAAAAAAATGAGTACAAGAAAAAAATTGAACGTGTTTCCAAAATTGGTTAATTGTGTATCGTAAAAAAAATAATAAATCGCAGAGATCTCTGCGATTTATTATTTTTTATACCTCTTTAATTTCTAAAGGCTAAAGGGCAAACCTTTTCAAATTTCACCAATCCTTCAACATTTTGTCGATTTGCGCCTTGGGAAAATAATATACGAACGGCAAATAATTTCGCAAGTAGCTGACCGTCCAGGGCTCGTCTCTGGCAATGCTTGGATTAAATCCGTCATCTCCTTTCAAAAATTTTTCGTATAGTACATTTTTCAAGAATTCTTCGATATCTTTCATCGGGACTATGAACTTTCGATGACAGTCGTCACTCGTCGTTGGCATTCGGAAATATGTCTGGCCAGAATAGACGGAAATCTTTTTCTCATCGAATGTGCTGGTAAATTCTATTTCTCCGGCAACTGTTTCATTTTCATCATTTTGAATGAGCTTGAGTCTTGCAATGAAGTTCAAGTTGTAAGTCATTTTCGAGAAAGAAACAATCTGCTCGCTCTGAGAAGAAAATATGAAATGCGCCCGTTTCAGCTATTCCTTTTATACTGGACAAGCAGGAAGTCCTTATCATAAAAAAATCTTTGATTCTTGTCTCAACATTACGAAAAAGTTTTGTTGCGAAATATGAAAATTATTACATGTAAAAAATAAACAGAGCGTAATAACAAGAAATAAATTTCCAAATTGAATTTGTAGGTGTGTGTGCTTATGAGAATGACAATTGCTTTTCTAGAATGTTCTTCAAATTCAGAAATTCACTGACTTCAGATTCAACGTGGGCATTGACACGTTGAATTTAGGACAAATTTTGGATTGAAACTATGATATTTTAATATTTGGAGATCTTATTGCCAAGCACACTGCATGGAACTGTAGGTCACCTAACAAAACAAGTCAAATAATTAAAAAATTCGCTGATATAACCGAACTAAAAATCCATGCACCTGATACACCCACACATTTTAGTGCTAATTCAGCAACAACAATTGATATTGCACTCATCAGAGGAATTAATTATAACACTAAAATTTACACAATCACGGAACTCAGTTCGGATCATAATCCAGTCAGTTTGACTTTAATATTCTTTTGATTAATACTCCCATTCTTCATAACATGGATTGGATCAAATACAACCAAATTTTAAATAATAACCCGTTTAATATTATTAATGCAAACATAGGAGATGAAATTGAAAATGAGAAGATTCGCTTGGAGGCAGAACTGCTTGCAGCGCACCGCAAATCAGAAAAACCTCACTCCTCCCGTCCTTCACTCACCTTCTACCTCGCCACCTCTGAATTTTGAAAGCAAATAGAAATAGATTCAGGAAACTATATCAAATTAGCAAAGACCCCCGAATAAAAAATCAATATAATAAAGCGAATAACGAATTTAGAGCCAAGATAAGTTCATACAATTCACAGAAATGGAGAGAAAAATTAGAATCATTAAATACTCATGACCGATCCATTTGGAAGGCCGTCAGTATGTTCAAGAAGAAACCACAGTATTTTCCACCCATTCAATGCCGAAATACAATTGCATACACAGACAAACAGAAAACAGAAGCAATTGCTGACGTTGTTGAAACACAGTTCACCACTAATGACCTACACGACATCAGAACCGAAGATCTGGTTTCCAGCAACATACTCAGATTTCTCTCCAGACCACACACACAAGTCATACAAAGCACCACCCCTTCGGAAGTAATGGCAATAATCAAGAAATTAAAGGATTACAAATCCCCCGGAATTGAAGGAATAACAATCAAAATGCTAAAGAAAATTCCAAACAAAACATTATTCAAAATTACGATGCTTATTAACGAGATATTAAGAATAACGTATTTTCCTCAAAAATGGAAAATTGCAGTAATAGTACCAATATTAAAACCAAAACAAGACAACTACCTTCCCTCAAGCTATAGACCTATTAGCCTACTGCCGTCTCTAAGCAAAATAACTGAAGCAATTATTCTTAACAGACTAGATGAATTTTTAGAAAACAATAGTATTCTTATCCCTGAACAACACGGGTTCAGAAAATCACATTCAACAACGCATCAACTTATGAGAGCTACTGAAACCACATCACCCAGGGGTTTCATCATAAAAAAAGTATAGGAGCAGTTTCTCTTGATATTGCCAAAGCTTTTGATCGAGTTTGGGTTGGTGGACTTGTACACACACAAACTTATTAATATTGGTCTACCCGACCCACTCATTAAAATACTAATTTCATATCTTTTGGGACGAAAGTTCCAGGTTCGCATTGGTTCTACATATTCAGCACATAGACAAATCTTAGCCGGCGTGCCACAAGGGTCCAAAACTCTTTCTTATCTATGTGAACGACATTCCAACATCAACACTAACTTCCCTGCACCTTTTTGCAGACGACACATTTATATTAGCATAAGGTAGGAAAACATCATATATCACAGAATCACTCAACAAACATTTAGAACAGCTTGAGCTCTGGTTCGTTAAATGGAAAATTCTTATTAATGTAAATAAAAGTGTATCCATAATTTTTAACAAAAGAAGACTACTTCCACCCAGTGGAATTAAGATCAACAACGAGATTATACCATGGTCACTAACCTGTAAATATTTAGGAATAACCTTCGACAGAAAATTAACATGGCACCCCCATCTGATCCAAATTATTAACAAATTTAAACGGCAAACAGCTGCCTTATACCCACTTATCTACTGGAATTCAAAACTTTCCATGGAAAATAAAGTGCTCATTTAGAAAGCATATCTTCGACCACTTATTTCCTATGCCTGCCCTATCTGGAGTTACACCCATGATAGTAAAATTAAAAAACAGGAAACTCTCCAAAATAAAGCCCTCAGATGGGCAATTAAGGCCCCCTGGTTCATTAGAAATAAAAAAATCAGACAAGAATTAAAATCCCTACCCTGAGAGAATTCTTCGCGAAAATAATGTATAACATGATAAAAAATATTGATAAAACTAATAACGAAACAATAATTAGCCTTCCGTCCTATAATGACCTAAGTACCCATAATAGATTCCGTCCTCGCTCACTGCTCAGATATTGTCCAAAGTTTCCTCACCAACCACCATGAAATAAACTATATATAAAAAATTTTTTTCTTTGATAACTACTTCTTTGTATGGAAAAAAGAGATTACTAAAAAGATAAAATAAGTGTGCATACTAAATATACATAAAAACATATATATATATATATATATATATATATATATATATATATATATATATATATATATATATATATATATATATATATGTAAATACATAAAATATAAAAAAAAGATAAAAAATAGAGATATTGTATTGCAGACCAAGTTATACCTTGTAAATATTATAGCGTGTATAAATCCTTGTAAATACCTTTGCCTATTCTTATGTAAATATTCTTATTTCTCTCATTTTATTCCTTAACTATTTCCTTTATTATTCTATTAGTTTCATTTAATTTAAATATATATTTTTCTCATAGATAATAAGTTAATCAACAATAACTTTCTAAATTTTGAAATAAATTTTATAAAATAACCACAGTCCAACCCATTAAAATTTCAAACTCATTTTAAGCCAATCAGATTCAAGTTAGAGCTCACCAACCAAGAACCAGCTATCTAATGAGGGTAGAGGATCGCCAGATCCAGGGACCTCTGATAACTGCCAGCCGGCAATTACTTTGAAATTTTGGATTGTCCTCAATTCAACGTGTCAATGAACAATTTGAATCTGAATTTCCAAAATTGAATATCAAATGCTTTTGTAGATCACACTGTGAGTGCTTGTGAGAGTGGCAATTGTTTTTCTAGAATGTCCTTCAAATTCAGATTGAACGTGTGCACGTTGAATTTCGGACAATTTCCAAATTTGAATTTATAGGTCACACTGTGCGCGCTTGCGAGAATGACAATTGCTTTTCTAGAATGTTCTTCACAAATTTGGAAATTCATTAAATTCAGATTCAATGTGTGCATTGACACGTTGAATTGCGGACAATTTCCAAATTTAAATATCGAACGCTTTTGTAGGTGCTTGTGACAATTGTTTTTCTAGAATGTTCTTCAAATTCAGATTCAACCTGTGCACGTTGAATTTCGGACAGTTTCCAAACTTGAATTTATAGGTCACACTGTGCGTGCTTGCGAGAATGACAATTGCTTTTCTAGAATGTTCTTCACAAATTTGGAAATTCATTAAATTCAGATTCAACGTATGCATTGACACGTTGAATTGCGGACAATTCCCAAATTGGATTTATAGGTCACACTGTGCGTGCTTGCGAGAATGACAATTGCTTTCCTAGAATGTTCTTCACAAATTTGGAAATTCATTAAATTCAGATTCAACGTGTGCACGTTGAATTTCGGACAAATTATATATCATCTAATAATTCCTTTTGACTGCTTTTGTAGGTGCTTGTGAGAATGAGAATTGTTTTTCAAATTCACTCATTTCAGATTCCGTGTGCACGTTGAATTTCGGACAGTTTTTAAAATTGAATATTACGTTCTTTTCGATACAAGACGAACCTTGTCAGGTAAATAAAGATTTGCTCAAGCAACTCGCGTTTTATAAAGTGTCCAAAGATCGCTTATTTTTATCATTACGCTTACAATTGATTTGCTAGATGTTGTGGCTACAGAACTACTACGACTTTAACTTCCGCTGTTGTCGCGTGCGGTGAAAAATGTTGTTCTTAAAAGACCGCTCACGACGGAGAAGTAGAGCTGTGATTATGTATTCGTTTTCGATACGTGTATTTCTGTAATTACATTTATGTGTGTGATGTGTGCGAATAAAAATTTATCAAAAAATACGAACTTTGTAAGCGTTATTACTTCAGTTAAAATGTGAACTTTGTAAGAGTGATTGCTTCAATGTGAAATGTGATGTTTTAAAACATTTAAATAAACAAATCTATTTCATTTCAAAAAATTCAGATGTGGGCAAAATTCGAAAGGGTACCGGTGCCCACACATTTTTTCAACCGACTGCAGCCTTAAATATTGAATTTCAGTACTTTTCCATTTCGCCGTTGCAGGTGATTAAGTCGCCAAAAATGATACAACCGGCGTTAGAGGGAATATCTCCGCTGGTAACCTTACTACTACGTTTTCAAAACATGTGATGGCCTTTTACTATCAACAATTTTATTTCAACTCTTTTTTTTCCATTTCATAATTTTATGCTATATTGCTAAATATACAAATTTAATGATTTCATAAAATCTCCAGAAAAAATTGGATTTAAAAAAATATCTTAAAAAATAATATTCTTAACAAGTTCAAATAAAAAAATATTTAAAATAAATAATTTGTCCAGAACGGAGGAAGAATCTGTCAGATTCTTTCAAACTAAAGGCATTTTGCCTAAACTTGCCACTTGTGATAATAATCATGAGATGAAGTTGTATTTCGGAGACGGAATTCAATGGCTCTGCAATCTATCAACTTGTCGCAGTAAAAGAAGCATCAGGAAAGGCACTTGGTTAGAGTAATCGAAATTGAGTTTCTTGACGTGTGTGAGATGTATTTATAATTGAAGCAAAGAATTAACTACAATTAGATGGTGTGAAAAGCAATTGGAAATCAGAGTCACGGAACAGTTGTGGATTGGAATAACTACATGCGTGAGGTTTGTGTGGATTCATTGCTTAAGCGTCAACAACGGAAAATAGGAGGACCGGGAAAGATCGTTGAAGTGGATGAAAGTAAGTTCACGAAACGTAAAAACAATGCGGGACTGCCACAACAGTGGATTTTCGGTGGAGTTTGCCCTGAAACAAACGAATGTTTCCTTGTGAAGGTGCCAAACCGATCCTTGAGTACTATATTAAAAGCCATTAAGGAAAATATCGAAAAAAGAACTGGAATATATTCTGATTCGTGGAAATCATACTGCACTGAAAAACTGGAACAGGAAAGTTTCAAACATTTTAAAGTGAATCACAAATACAATTTTGTTGATCCTGAAACTGGAACGCATACGCAAAAAAATAAAAAGACTGTGGGGTAGCGCCAAATGGCGAACTAAGAAGCTCTGAGGAACGGCACGTCATCATCTGAAAAGTTATCTCGCGGAATTAATTTGGAGAAGGGAAACGAAAGGTCCATTTCAGAAAATTTTAAACGATGTTAAAATGTTCATGACTCCATAGTAAAAAATTCTTATAGCTAACATTTATTAACATTTTTTGTGTATACTGTGTGTTGTCAACATTATTTAAAATTTTTTATGTGTATACTATTTATTGTCGCAAATTGGCGACTTGATTGGCACTTGGCGAGATTTGCGCCGGTGAAATAGAAAAGTACCTGAATTTCTTTCTGATACATTTTATCACAAAAAATTAATAATTATAAAAAGATTATAATTACTACGGGCACCAGACCAGCATAAATTATTAAAAGTTCACAATAGAAGACCAAATAATAGGAAAACTTAGCATCGCTTCCCCAATAACAGTTATGGAAAAACATTAATATTTCAATTATTCATAATAGGACTAATTCATGTGGAACTTAGGATTATAGAGATATTTTATGACAAAAATGTTGCAATTCTTTTATGATTAAAGCATATATTTAACTACAAATGTAATTTTGAAGAAAAAAATTATTTGTTATAAAAAATATATCACTTTAGATTTTACTTTTTTATCTATTAATACTTTCCCAGAACAAAAATTGTGCGTGCGTGAATGACCATTAAGCATTTTCTCTCCCTATTGAGCATTTTCCAGTTTATTAAACAATAAAGGTATATACACACACATGAAGTTTTTAAACTAATTTTAAATTTGTACAATTCTAAGCTAATCAGCCGAAATGTAGATCTTAAATATAACCTATATAATAGAAACACACTTATTTAAACTTTGATAAAAAAAAAATAAAAAATAAAAAAAACTTCCACATGTATATACAGCTATTTAAAATAAAACAATATATAAGTATTACGATAAATGAGTAATGTTAATTATATTTTAGCAATTATATAAATAAAAAAAACATAATACGTTAACAAACTTAAATAATTATTGAAACAAAATAAAGTTAATGAATAATCTACAACTCTTCCCAATTTTTTCTAAGTTAAATTAAATCCCAATGCAAACGAAGAGCAGACAGCCCTCTCTCAGTTTCATTTTTCATCATCGATACGCATGCGCGAGGGGACTAACTTTTTCTGTACTTAGTACGTACTGAGTACAGTTACTTTTAAAGTAACAAGTATTTTACCGTTTACATTTTGTACTTGTTACAATTTATTTGTACTGCTATCTATCGGATTAAAATATAACGACAAAGTTTTTAAAATTTTATAAATAAATTGAATAAAAACTAAATTAATAATAAATAAATTAATAATTAATCAAAACTAAATGAGTAGATCAATAATATTTTATATAAAACCATAAAATAAATTATTATAATTAATGTTTTAATTTAAATTATTATCATTTATAAATAAGCATTCACTCAAATATTAATAAAAATATCTATAAAAAAATATTCTTATTATTACTATGCAACATTTCATTAATGGCAAGTTTTTGTTTTTCCAGTAATGCTTTAATTTCTAGTAATAGGTAAAGAAATATAAGTTATTAATCTACAAACCGTTTTTTTTTGTAAAAAATTGTAAATTTCTAAATTTTCTTAAACGTAATTCATTCAATATAAAAATCATGACATTTTATTATTTACATTTATTTTCAGAATTTATATCTGTTCTAAGTAAATTTTCCAATTACTCAATCGTAATTTTCAAAGACTTCCAATGTTAATTAAAATATAAAATTAGATGAAATATCTCATCATTATATTATATAATATAATTTCATTTTTTCAACCTAATCAGCTTCATTTTTTATTAGAATTTAGTAAGACTTTCCAATTATGTAAATGAATTTTTATAATTAACTGGTAAATATTTTGCAAAGAATTGTAAAGTGGGAAGTTTAATCAATTACAAAGAGGTTTTATTTTACGTTTGCTTACAAAAATACAGCAATTAATCAGAAAAATCAACTTTAATTTAATTTCCTTTATTTTTCTGTAATTAAACATTGACGAGACAAACATTGTAAAATTTTTTTATGTACAGTAGATAATAATGTATATTACAAAAGACGTTTACTTGTTTATATTTTTATGTAGTAGATAAATTAGTTTTTTCTAAAGTAAAAATTGCATTAACTCACATATCTTGTTTCAGTTTCCTGAAACTTAATTAATTTATGGTGAAATAAAGTAGCTTCGCATTTAAAACTATTAATAATGTTTAAGTAAACATAATTTTATATTAGATATAGTTGCATAAAATTTCAATAACTATCAAAAAATATAAAATAGTTTTATCAATAATCTAAATGTTATAATGTAACTGGTAATGTACCAGCTAAACCAACTGTCATTTCCCTTCTCCCACCTAGCCTCCCTACCATAAGAAGCTACCATAATCTCATAATTCATCCGTCTGTATCGATATATCGATGACATTGTTACTTGTACTCGCTCTATCATTGGCTCTTCTGTAACAAGTACGGAAGAGCCAATGACAGAGCGTTAAGTACACTTATTACTTTGTAACAAGCACGTACGCACATACTCGCTGATTACTTTGTAACAGGTACGTACTCACGTACTCGCCTGTCTTTGAAACTGGTCAAGTACATTGTACCTGCAACTGTCTGAGGGCACTGACTTTATTACTGGAAGTACTGAGTATTTGGAAAAAAAAAGTACTGATTACAGGTTGTTACATTCAAATACTTATAACAAAATACTGGTTACAGGTATTTCTTCCCATTCCTAAGCAAATTTCTTTAGCTCGATTTAACGACAAGTGCGAAAGCTTGGTATGTGTTCCCCAGAAAACTTAACGTCAATGTTAGAAACCAAAACAACGTAATAACGACTTTTAAATTTCGTTGCGAAACAACGATAATAGTTTTAATATTCCGCAAGTTCTAAAATAACGATAACGGCTTTAAAGTTACAAAACAATGAGAACAGTTTTAATGTTTGGGAAGTTAGAAAACAACGATAACGGCTTTAAAGTTACAAAACAATGAGAACAGCTTTGAAGTTCCGGATGTTACAAAATAGCGTAATGTAAAAACGTTGGACAATACCGTAACGACTTTGAGAAGTTACCAATACAGGAGCGATTTCAGCAGTTACGGAGTAAAAACGTTATCTTAATAAAATAATTTATGAAGAACGCGTTATTTAATAAACGGTTATTAATTGATAACGGTTCTTAAATAACGACCATGTTTACTTCCCGCTTATGATTTTGAAAAGATCAAATAATTTTTTGAGTGTGAATATGAATTAACGAAGTGATTATAAAATTAGCGATTATAAAATTTCGTGTTTTTAAAATATTTCTAAACATATAATTTTTTTAAACATGGATGACCAGATGGATTACTTTCGCCGAGTATTTTCTGAAAGGGCGATGTTTATGCTTTCTAGACGTATGCAACATGGAATTTCTAATAATGTACATTCGACGATTTTACATGATATTTTAGCTGATATTGATTGTGAGTTGGAAACAGTGCAAAATGTATTAGATACAAATGATATCAAAGCACGTAATGAATTCGGGTATGCACCTCTGCATGTTGCTCTTTTAAATCCTAATTGCAAACCTGAAATCATCAGATTATTGATTTGTCAAGGGGCTGATGTTAATGCTGCAAACTATCTTAGAGAAACTTCTTTGCACATTGCTGTGCAGAATACTAATTGCAAAGTTGAAACCATTAATACATTACTTGCCAATGGAGCAGACGTTAATGCACTAGATGTTGATAGCAATACCCCATTGCATAGTGCTGCAAGAAATCCTAATTTCAGTATGCCTGTCCTCAATCTATTATATAATGGATTGTTAAGCTTGAGTGCAAGAAATTATTTTTATGATACTCCTCTTCTGATTGCACTAAAGAATCCTAATTGTTCCATAGATATTGTTAAAATGCTGATGCGTGAATCAATTTTGAATGATTTGAATTTTGAACGTCTTTCACCTCTACAAATATATTTACAAAACCCTAATTGCAATGCTGAAGTTGTGAGATACCTTATAAATTGTGGGTCACATCTTTCACAGAAGTATGCAGATAATAGTTCTTTATTACATAGTATTGTTAAAACTTCTAATTGTTACTCCATATTATTTGAAGTGTTACATAAGTTGTCTACAACAATTAATCCTGATGATAGAATTGACATCAATTGTACTGATGATAAGCTCAATACACCTCTCCATGTAGCATTGGACTTCAAGTATACCGATCCAAAAGTTATTTCATTGTTATTGAAATGTGGTGCGAATGTAAATGTTGCAAATTATGAAGGAGAAACACCTTTGCATAAAGCTTTACATTTCGACTACAATTTGACAATAATTAAAGAATTGATAAAATGTGGTGCTAGTATATTCGAAAAAACTGGAAAACTTAACTCTCCTCTAAGTTTTTTGTTGAAAAAATATATGAGTAATTCAATTCATTATCGCCCTTGTGTGGAGTTGCTTCTAAAGTATAGCATTAAAAAATGTTTTGAGGATCATGATATGGAACCAGATTTTCAAGGTCATGAATTAGAGATTTTTTTATGTCCAGATGTCATTTACACTGAATGTGGTATAGTTATTTCGAATTTCATTGATGCTTGCTGCCGGGAGCTTGTTCGCATGAAAACAGATACATTAAAAAATAATTTTTCCCTTTATGATTTCATTTCTAATAAAATCTGTAAACCCTCAGGTATCAGTGAGGGCATAGTAATTGTTTTAACTTATAATAATTATCCAAATTACTATGACATTATTGTTGACCTTCTTGATGATGCAGAATTACTTGCAATACTTAAAAAATTACAGGTTTATTCTACTTATCCTGCTAAAAACAGTTTTAGGAAAGGTAAGCAAATAATATTAAAGGCAGAATGTTTAGACTGTATTGTGCCATATTTAGGCAAAGGAGATTTGTTAAGCCTCATTATTGCATTTTATGAATCTCTGTAACAGTCAATTAGAACACCCAGTTGTCAATTGTTGAATATCTAAGAATATGAATGTGGATACATGGAAAAATATTTGGAAGAAATGAAATGTGTTTGTATTAAACAAGGAATGCTTTATATTTTTGTATTTCATGAATAAAGTTTAACTTTGGATCATTGTATTTTTTATGAATATTTATATAACATATTCATTTGACTCTTTTTGATGTTTTATAATATTTCTTTTTTTATCTTATTTATTGCAAAAATCCTATTAAATGTAAAATTAGTTATTTTTTTTAAACAAAGGTTTAATAAACATTGAAGTAAAGAAATAATGAATTATTCAAATTTGTTTGAAATAAAAATAGTTTTTCAAAATCAAGTTTCTTTTAATAAGATACTTCATAAATTATAAAGCCAAAGTAATGATTCTCTATTTACAGTTTAACTAGGGTAACTTGCATTGTATGTTCTAGAATGGTCTTTGCTGTATCATTTCATATCTGTTACACAAATTGTTTAATTAAGTATAATTTAAATGCTTTCTTATTCTTTAAGAGTGCAATTTATAACTGTGAATATAATTGTTTGCAGATTGAGTTAAACATCATTATATCTAAAACTGAAATTAATTTATTTGAATTCATAAAAATTTAAAATTCTATAAATGCTTACTTCTTTTAAACTGGTCTCCACATAAAAAATATTGGAAATTTATTTAATAACTTGAAAATTTTTAAAAAAGGCTACTTTGATAAATGTTTGAAGTATTTTCAATTTTGTAATATTTTCACTGATTTATTTACATATTTATTATAATATTTCATTTTAAATTACTTGTGTTGACTGTTATAGGAATGACGATGCAATAAAATTTGTACTCAAAAATTCTATTTTTTATTTATTCCATTTTGCTACACTCTAGACAACAGTAATTGTAACTTGAAAGTATTATAGAAAGCACTTACGTATTAAAATATAAATACTTATGAGTGCTTTTGAAGATTTTGGGAACACAGTGAAGGGTAATTTAAGTAATTAAAATATGTCGATTAATGAAGGAGGAAAATATTAAATAAAATATAAAACGAGAATTTACATTTTATTTTAAATATAAATGGTCCTTAATTCTGATTATTAATATTTCAACTGTCAAAATTTTTTGATGATGTGGGTACATAAATGTCATTCAGAACATAAATTATCATTTGAAACCTGATATATAATCAGGTATAACAATACAATGACTCGTGTTGGGGTTGAAGTTGGACACACATTCTATATATTGGTTAGTATAATTTTAGTGTACCAAGAAATAGTTTATCACATAATTTTTTAGATTGATATGGTAAGTGATTTCTTCTGTTCAAATACTTATCTTTTGAATGGGTGAAATAATTTATTACATGAAGTTGTCAGACTAAGAATTTTAATATATTTGGGAAGGTCATACAAGATATTCTATGACTAAACATGTCAAGATTTTTTTTCTGATGGAAAGTATGCTTGTAAATGGATGGCTCCTTCATTGGACCAGCATACTTTCCTGTACCTACCTCAGAGTTGAACTCTACAATGCATGAATCTGGCGAGAATATTTTGTGATCTTTGACACCAGTAAATGAGTGGTAGCATATCTTCTTACCAAACATGTTTCCCAACATGTATGAATGCTACATTAAGTAATAAAAAGAGCAAGTTTATATTAATTAGTATATTCATTAATAATTCTGATTAAAGGTATATATTTTTTCTTTTTTATAACCATGTTATTATACAGTGTGAATCATTCCTTAAATATATTTTAATATGCAAAATCATAGATTGTGTGACGAGAGATTGCTTGCTACAGATCTTGCAAATAAATCAGGTATGGACCAAGTCTTTCTTTTGAGTATATCTTCAGATCTTGCTAATTTAGTTGAAACAAATGAAAGAATAAGTAAAAACTCAAATACATCATATTTGCACAAACAGTACATTGTTAAAAAGCATTAGAAATGTAAATAAAAAAGAGCAAAATTTTATTAATTGTAATGGAAATTTTGTCACATGATTTTCCAATAAGTTCATGTATGATAATATTTTTATAAATGCAATATTAATCCCAATCATGCATTACACCCTGCTAAGAATAATTTCCAAATTTTATAGTTATAATTTTTGAAAATGTACCTTTTAAATACTACCATTTTTCAGTTAAGTTTATGGAAGGTAATCTAAATTAAATATTTGTGTCTTACTGAAAACAATGGCTAAGTATTTTTGCAATTGCGTGTGCGTTTTCGTTCAGATATAACAATTGCAAAAATTTTTATTTTTCCGTAATCTTAAATTGATAAAAGTTAATAAAAATTCTAAAGGATTATTAGAACTATAATTGCATAATGTATATTAGGATATATTTAACCATAATTTAACATTTTTATGCTTTAATTTCTTTTTGTAAATATCTTATAAGTTTATGAAAAATTGTGGACAAATGCATTAAATATTTTATAATTTTTATAAATCTTTGAAAATCAATGTTTCATCTTCCCCTGATGATAAATAGATTTTTACTGAATATCTTTTCTTATTTTTTCCTAAATCAAGATGTACAAATATTTAAATATAAACATACATACAATAAATTTTCAAAATGGAATTTACAGTATCAGGTTGACCTGAAAACTTGTTAACAAATTGGCATTTTGCAAAAAAGATTTTTCATTTGCAACAACTGGGAAAAATTCTATGAGCCAGTATGCCAAACCTATAGATTGCTGCACCAAAATAGATTTTTTCTATTTTATGACGTAACCTGATGTGTGCATGCATGAAATTTGTTTGAATAATACACTGCATGAAAAATGTAGGACACTAGAATTTTTTTAAATAAGAGAAGAACTTTAAATTTTTACAAAATAATTACAGCACTAATAAAAACTTACTTACAATCAGATAACCATACTGATAACACTAAATATAAAACTTCTTGTTTATAAAAAATTTTAGTTTTAACCACATCATTATGTGTGAAAAAAGTAGAAGGATAGTTGCTAAATGATGAAAATAAAAGTCTTGTTAATAAGGAATTCTTCTGCATAGTGCTTTAACTATTTCAAAGACTGGCATTGAATCACACAAGTCTTGAATTTCGGTTTGACTAAAATTGTCCAAACAGAATTTAAAACTTGTAGAAGTTCAATCGAAGATTGCTACTGTTTGCCCCAATCTCATGTAACTAAGCCAAACAATTACTGATTATATATTTTCAGCAATATAGAGGTCTAGAATTTTATTAGACCATGGCAAAATCTGAACATTATTTGTTTCAATGCCATTGATTGTGTGTGAATTGATGTTCCACTTGCTGAAATATCCAACTTTCTCCACCTAGCACAGCACTATAGGGAAGAAGCTCTAAATTTAAAATTTGAATGATATCTGTATGTTTCTGTTTTCCATCCAGAAACACTAGATTGGTCTTTCCATCATATTCAACAGCTATCCAAATTAAGCTGCCTTCTCCCATCTGTCTGGTAGAATAAGTTTTTTCTTATGTATCCAAACAATGCCAATAGTAATTGATAACTTTCTGGATCTTCTAAATTGAATTTTTTATAAGAAAAAAATAACTGAAGTCCATTTGAAGCTCCAAGACATGTTCTTTGGCTGGTGCTCAATGTGGCTTTCTTTCAATTTAGGATGGTGCTTTCTTTTCTTCAATATAAAGGTTTCCAATCTTTTTACATAGCTGTGAAGTGTTCTTCTAGTTACATGTGCAATTCCAGCTTAGTCTTGCATTTTTCCAATGCTTCTACACATTTTTTTAAAAGTTCTTAAGGATTTTCCTTTGATTACATGGTGCCAAATTTTTGGGCCTGCCAATCTTTGCTTTCCTCTGAAACTTTAGATTTTTCAAGAAGTTAGAAACGTTTGCACTGATGTGTAGGTGCCTTGCAATTTCTCTTACACTTTTATCAACATCTTTAATGTGCCACAATATAGCATTTTTGAAATTCACTTAAAGGTCCCCCCTATGCATTTTAGCTGTAAAAAGTTAAGGATTTTTTTGAACAAAATGTATCTTTTGAAAAAAAAAGTTTACAAAAAACGATGTTTTTATATTAAACGGTTACAGATTCCAAAATGAGAACATTTTTGCAGGTGTCCTACTTTTTTCACAGATCTAATATCTCTAAATACGATTTTATATTTCCTTAGAGGTGTATATATAGATAAAACTCATTCACTGAAAATAAAAAAATAGTTTAGTAAAATAAAAATATTCTTAAAGTGATATAAAAAAATGAAGTTTTAATTTTGAAGTGAATAAAATTCATGTTTGTTTCTTGCTATAATTTTTTTACACATTATGATTACGTGAGGACATTTATTTCACGTGTTATACTATTAAAATTGGTGCTGTATGTAATTTATTAAATAGTCTAGAAATAATTGACATGCATATATTTAGGCTTATTGCAGTTTTTATCTCTTTTTCATTAAAAACTTTGTTGTCATAATGATGTTATTGAGTCAGCTTTATTGGCCGTTTCTCACCAACTACTTTTCATTTATAAGAATGTTTTCAAAGATGGGTGCATTGCCTAGTTATTTGAAAGACTTTTTCTAAAATGTTAGATTTAACAGCACAACGGTTAATATATGTTTGGTATTGTTATAAATGGTGTATTTTTATTCTTTTGATTAATTAAAAAGAAATTATATATTGACCAAGCATGAATAGTGATGTTGATTTTGAATAAATTTGTTTTCTAATATGTAAAATTTGTGAAACTAGTTTTGTAGTGTTTCAATACTAAGGAAAGTTATTGAAATATTTTTGAAATTGAAAATATTATAAGAATGTGGTATTCAAGTTTGAGCAGAATGAAGGTTTTGGTAGCCGGAAATTACATGGAGTGATGTAATTTAGTTTGGCCAGATATCTAGCACTCCGTTTGAAAACTGCAAATCGCACCAAAACCATACTGACTTATAGGACTTTACCAAATTTGGTATAAGATATTCATTCTCTTAAAATATCGTGCATAGTTAATTTTGGTTTTATATTCATTACAATGTGATAAATGAATTAATAAAGATCATGGTCATTATAACTTCCATTGTAATACATAAATTTTATTTTCAATAAGTAGATTTTTTTAAAATGAGAAACCGATTGATTAATAAAATAAAAAATAATCCACCAACTTGAAGTTGGTCAATGAGCTTAAATATTAAACTCCAGATGTTTGCAGTTTACTTTAAAAATGAATTTATTGTAATCCTTAATAAAAAATATTAAAAAGATAATTATACTATTGTGTGATGAAAACAAGTTATTAATTAAATACTATTAGTGCCCAAAGATTTATTAAATGTTACTCATTTTTTTAAAGATATTCAATTTAAATCTTTCTTACAATGTAGGAAGGAAAAAGGAACTTATTTTTGCGAAAAAATTTTTAAAACTAAAACGTGGTTTATCATAATTTATGTAACAGAACAACAGAATAAAAATATTTTAATAAATCTTTATTAAACATTTATTTAACATTAATATTAGAAATCTTTTCAAATCAACATACCTAAGTACACAAATGGAGTTACAAACATTCAAAATATAAATGGACATTAAATTACCTTTTATTCTAACATTTACACATCTTTGACAAGCATTAAGAAAACTGAAACCTTTCAGCAGCTCATAAAACATCAAACTAAGGTTATGTATACATCATTTCAGCCATATGAGACATTTTTTTAGGTATATATACAAAATTATCAAAGTAACCTGCCAGTTCATCTACTGTTATATCATCTGTATGTTCTTGAGAGTTATGTTCAGCACCACATTGCCCAGTAAATGCTAATCTGTTATCTAACAAGTTTTTATTTGAGCAAGTTTCAGATGAAACAACATTTTTAGTGACTGGCAGATTTTCTTGTAGACCAGGTTGCAAGTTTGTATTTATTTCAGATCCAGATGATTTATCTACAGTAAAATTTCTCTTATTTGAGAATTTTTTCTTCTTGCGAAATTGTGATTTCCCACACACTACACCATTGCGACACTTGCAATGTTCTGTTTTTGTTAAATTTGAACATCCAGTACTCAAATCTTGTTCTTTATTTGATGCAACATGGCCTCTCCAACAGCATTTATTCAGGAGTTTTCCATGACGACACAAACTGAAAAACATATTTTATGAATTACAAAAAGATATTAAACATATTTCTTTTAATGACCCATTAAAATTTTTTTGATTTATTAATACAAATATAGGAAAATCCTATTATAACAAAGAACTTATTATATTTTCTTGTGAAGACATTCATAAATACATTAAAAAAATTAAACTTATTTAAATAATTTAATATGTAATAAAATTTACAATCTTGGATAAATATATGAGCAATGAAAAAGTAACTAATGGAATGATTTACATTTTATTTATTTCTGATAGCTTGTAAAGGTTGTATTTTATTTATAGCAATATAGTAGAACCTCATTAATCTGGACTAATAGAGGATTCAAGTCATCTGAATTAATAAAAGTATAGATTAAACAAAATAATCAATAAATTGAGCAAAGGCACTTAAACTACTGTACTCATTAGAAAGTGTATTTAATTTCAAGAGAATGAAATACAAAATTGCATGAGAGAAAATAAAGTATTGTATCTATATACTTTATTTTATTTACAATAAACACCAGATGAAAAACTACTTTGAACACGATCCTCTAGGCTCGTTTCCACAAATTATACTTAAAATGCTCCCTGGTTGAAAGAAACTAATGATATTTTGTTTTTTCTTTAGGGGCATTTCTTGAAAAATTGATGGAAATATCTCAAATATTTGAAACATCCAGACACATCATTGCTATAATCTGAACATATTTTATCACAAAATTTCAGTAGTCTCTAATACCAGTGTGTTTAGGTTTTGGGTTACCACCAGTTTCATCATTATTGCTTTCATCCCCTTCAGAATTTCCTGCTGCAGTCACTCTCTCCACATTCTCCTCAGTTAAATTATGATAGTCTGGATTATCATCTGCACTTAATCACAACTCTATGTATTCACACAGTATGTACAAATGGAAGACAAAATAATATGAACACCTGTGAAAAAATATGACGTATTTCACACCTGCAGTACAGCCGCGCCACCTGCAACAGAAGTTTGACACCTAGTGAGCGTGAAGGGGAAGGTATCAGTCTCTCAACAGCAGTCACCTGAGTTGCATGCTTCTACCGAACTGTCTGTGTAAGTTGAGATGTCAGACCTGTCAGAGTTCCAAAGAGGAATGATCTTCTTCAGGTTGGGTTTGTATGTCATTGGCACCTCTGCTTTAAACAGCATTTTGTACCATTAACTCCAAATCCAATGTTTCCTAGTTCCAGTTACTCATGCCTAAAGAAGTTAATCAAGGGAGGGCTAGAGCCTCACATTCGTAAATGATACGCTTGGCCGTTTCCTATTGCGTATGACATTTCCTGCAGATAGGGTCTTGCTGAAACAGTCCCATTTTGTGGAGGTGTTTTCTGAAATAGTAGTGCCCAGTTATGAAGCCTACGATTAAACGTATCTTCTGCCTAGAGCATCTTAGAATTTCAGAGGCAATCCTCGCTGATGACCCACAGATCATACTTTTAGCATGGGTTTGACCAGGAATGTTGAGCCAAGCTTCAAACATCCTCCGTCTCTCCCATCTAAGAACATTGGTTTTTGCGGTCTTCAAATCGATCCCACAAAAAGGTTCTGGACCAATGGGAACAAAGTTGGTTTGTTGGTTTGTTTGTCGCTCAACGGTCAGTTTTTGCACACGAGGGCTAATTAGACCGGGACTTACGGTTTAAAGTGGATTCCGAACCACTACAAACACCCATGCCCAAGGTGGGATTCGAACCCACGAACTGTTGAACCGAAGGCAAGAGCGCTAACCATTCGGCTGCCAGCTCGGCCCAATGGGAACAAAAGACGATCTTTGTTTAGCAAGCTCATCAGCCCTTTCATTACCTTCGATACCTTTGTGGCCCTGGTACCCATACAAGGATCATCTTGTTTCTAGTTGCCAGTTCTGTAAGAAGGTTTCTACACTCCAAAATCATTTTAGATTTGATTTCGAAAGAATTAAGCGCTTTTAAAGTGGCTTGACTGTCACTGAAAATGAGAATCCGCTTACCGTAGTAGCCCTTCTTCATATTTAGTCGCAGACAGTGGATAATGGCCAAAACTTCTGCCTGGAAGACCGTAGCGTATCGCCCAAGGTTTACAGAGAAGCTGATTCTTGGTGACACGCTACATACTCCCAGTCCTGAGAGGCTGTTGTTCAGTGATCCATTTGTGTATCAGATTAGATCTACTGTTTTAGTTTCAAACATGTTGTTATCCCATTCGTCTCTAGTTGGAAAAACTATTTCAAATGTCCTATCAAACACGTGTGTTTTTTCCATGATGTCAGAGGGCATCAGGAAAGTAGGATCTTGAATTTTCCTGGTGATGCCCCAGTGCCCTTTGGCAACAGGCTGGTCATACCAGTGGTTTTGCAGCTTCATTCTGTATTCAGTCATTCTTGCAACGCTGCAGAGGAAGATGTCCAAGGGAGTCAGATCCAACACAGCCTCCAATGCTCTGGTTAGCATGGTGAACATTGCTCCCGTGATGCAGAGACAGGCCAGTGTTTGTAGACCTCCCAGTCTGTCAATCACAGTCTTCTGTTCCACCTTACGCCACCAGATCACACAGGCATATGTGAGAATGGGTCTGACAAAAGCTGTGTACATCCATAACATCAGTTTTGGATGTAAACCCCAGTTTTTACCAAGCATTCGCCAGCAAATCATAATGCCTTTCTTTGTTCGGTTAATCCTATCATCAATGTGCTTATTCCAGGTGAGTTTCTGGTCTAAATAGATGCCCAGATACTTCACCTCTGAAGCCACATTGATTTCAACATCAAAAAGTCTTGGTATGAAAAAGCTTTTCCGTTTCTTTTAGCGTGTAAAAGGTACAAGGTAGGTTTTCTGAGGATTAACCAACAGGTCCCTATCTATGTACCATTGACCTACATAACTTAGAGCATCCTGCATGAGACGACAAGTTACGTCGAAATCTTTGCCAAGGATAAGGATGACAATGTCATCAGCATATCCTTGCACATAATAGCCCCTATCATTTAGACGTTTTATAAGGCTATTTACAATTAGGTTCCAAAGTAATGGTGACAGAACACCTCCTTGAGGACAACCTCTAGTAGTCTTTTTTTCAAATGATTCACCGAAGATGTTAATTTGTATACATCTATCCGAAATTAAGGCCTCAATCCAAGTACACAGGGTCTGATTAATCCCTGCTCCTCTAAGTCCATTGAGGATGGATGGATGGGAAGAAAGAAGAATGATAGTTGGAGCGCGTTTAAGTGGAGCATCGGTTACAGAAACAGCAAACCTTTTGGGGTTTGCAAAGAGTACTATATCAGCCATTATGACAGCGTACACGAAAGAGGGTAAGACAACGTCTTCAAAGTACAACAGTGGCTGAAAGTCAAAGCTTGCTGATAGGGATAGACGGATCTTGAAGCGCATAATAGCCCGAAAGTACGAGCAATCATTATCTGAGATAACATCCGAAATGAACAGTCATCCCCAGGACCCTGTTTCAACAAAAACTGTCAAAAGGGAACTTCATGCTGTGAACATTTATGGCAGAGTGGCAATTCGTAAACCCTTGGTGACAGCAACTAATGCTTTCAAGCGACGCTAATGGCGCAGAGATCACAAAGGCTGGTCTCCACAGCAGTGGAAACAGGTAATATGGTCAGATGAATCGTCACTCACTCTATTTCAGACGACCAGACGCGTTTATGCCTGGAGAACGCCTAGAGAAGCGTTTCATCCTGAATGCCTTTTGCAGACTGTGAAGCATGGGGGTGGCTCCATTATGGTATGGGGTGCGATATCTTGGTGCGGTTTTAAACCACTTGTTATTCTGCATGGGAGGATCAAATCCAATCACTATCTAAGCATTCTAGGGGATCATGTACATCCTTTTGTCCAGACTATATTCCCTGGAGAACGACTGCTTTTTCAAGACAATAACGCCCCAATCCACACTGCTAGGTGCATTCAAGAATGGTTCGAAGAGCATGACGATGAAGTTGAACATCTCGCCTGGCCCCCTCAGTCTCCAGACTTGAATATTATTGAGCATTTATGGAAATATTTGGAGTCCAAACTTTGTTCTCGATTTCCACCTCCATCCCGACTTTCGGAATTAGAGACCGTTCTGCAGGAGGAATGGCTTAATATTCCTTTGAATTTTGTCCATGACCTTTATGAATCTATCCCACGTCGCATTAAATCTGTACTTCAGTCAAAGGGTGGTCCAACTCCCTATTAATAAAGATTTTCCATAATTTCACAGGTGTTCGTATTATTTTGTCCTCCATCTGTACATATACCTAAACAGCTGTCAGGTTTCACAGGGTGAGGGTTAAATGTATTAAAACTCAGCTGCATGACAGCCCATAGGAGATTAGGCCTACAGTTTCTTGACCTAGGAGTTAGGAGTGCAAAGGGTATTTCTTGATTCAACCATCAACCTAAGACAAACCCCCAGTGTTTGGTTCCCAAGCAGGTTTGGTACTCAATTTTATTAACAAACTGAAGCAGCAGTATTTATACTCTATACTAAAATTTAGTATATGAATTTGATTCTCCATTTTTGTTTCTCCTTCCAGGTATACATTGGATCCATTCATAGAGTATTCAGATATCATACAATATTTAGCTGAACATTAAAAAATCTTTGATACCACTACATTATTTTTAATTGTTGATTTTAAAAGAGATATCTCTTGAAATTGAGAAATTTAATGTAACTTTATAACATAAACAACTCTACGAAAAAAAAGTTTTTAGATATGTGGTGAGAGGAAAGGATTCAAGAGATTTCAGGAAATAAGTAAAATTTAATTAGTCAGTTGACATTCATTAGTTGTAAAAATATTATTCCACAAACTATAATTTTATTTTACTCTTCTCAACCAAGCATTCTTTTACCTTTTTTACATCAACTGAACAGTTAATTCACTGTATAGCTTCTGACAAGAGAATGCATTCTCAAGAATTACAAAAGAGGCATGACTATTTATGTAAATAACTTTGTATTTCATGGTTTTCATCTTAATTTGACAAATATATATATATATATATATATATATATATATATATAGAGAGAGAGAGAGAGAGAGAGAGAGTAATGGTATTTATATATTTTAATCATACATTTATTAACATATGAGGTCATTGCTAACTTTTTATATAAATTCTGTACACAATGGTAAAAATTAGCTTTTGCTGATGACTGACATTAATAGAAGAAACCATGAAACAGAAATTTCTTCATAACTTTTTTAAGTCAATAATTTGAGATAAAATTTCATCAAATAATTGAAGAAATAGAAACCTGCAGCTTTAAATATAAAAAACACAAGCTACTTTAAAAATGAAACGGTAAAAGAAATTTGAAAAAATAGAAATTTTTTCTATAACCTTGCTTTGTAACATTATAATTGATATTTTTAAAAGTTCCTTTTATTGTGTACAACACAAAGGAGAAAACAATTTTAGAGATTTTTTGTTTCATTTTAATATCAGTGACTTTCTTCCTAAAAAGGAATATAGATTTAAGAAGTCATAGCATCACAGATCAGGGGCTGTAATTTTTAGGTATAAAATGAAGTAAAGAGGAGGCAGTGGTACACAAACAGACGTGTTTAATAACAACAGGCAATTACAACACAAGTAATTACAGTAAAATAATAACATTAAAGAACATTTCCAATGATACACAAGAGAGTCAACACATCTACTCTCAAGCAAGGCAGAAAGACTTCTGACCAGAATATGCACCGTTTGATCATTAGGGGACGCACATTTACTCTAGTCAGGAGTATCTATTATGTAGAGAGGGTAAAAGCAGAGGCAGTGATACTTTAATATCCTAACAGTAATTAGGGTTTTTGATGTACTCAGAGTTGGAGTAATCAGCTTAATTAGGCTTGTTTGCGAAGTATGGACTGGCAACAACAATGAAAAGCACATTTTGAATGCATAATTTATGTATGTTGATGCATAATTCACTCAAATACAGTATGGAAATATTTCAGAGTTAAAATAAAATTTAAATATATATTAAACAAAAATTATAAATTTTTTTATACTGTAATTTATTTACATTTCTGTTGAAAACAAAAAAATTATCATATTATTTAAATTATATATATGTAATAAAAGATTAATTGGTGATTATGTATAATAACCAATGATTATTCAGAATCCCCAGTAAACTCAGTAAATGTGATAAATTTCTGAATATCCATGATTTCACCAGTACTTTATATACATAACCCTACTTGTAATGGAAAATGTGATAAATACTGATAATTTTGAAGAGAAATGATATTTTAATTTAAAAAAAATACATATTTTTAAATAATATCAAGCATTTCATTCTTAACAATTTGAAGAACATTATGACAGCTTATAATAAAATTTTATTATAAGTTCTGTTTTAAGCCATCATGATGTTCTTTTAATTAAAAAATTTAAATAACAGTGGCCCTTTTGTATGTTCATTTCAATACATATTTTAAGACAGATGCATTATATAATAATAACTGAATAAGTTATATATCTGGTGTAAAAGGTATTGAAAAATAAAAAAAATGATCTAAATAATTTTTATGTCCTGTTAACTAAAAGAGCTGGAAAAAGAATTAAATTTAGATTACTAGAACTTATTAAATACAGTTCCATGTCAAAACAAACTAAACCTGTATTCCAAAAAAAGAAAAAAATGGATTTACCCCCAATACTTACTTCTAAGTTTACTTATTTAAATACATTAGACTATTATAACACTTAGAATAACAGTTTTCCAGATTTTTTACATTTGCAATTTATCTTGCAAATACATGGTTTATATTCATGAACTTCAGAAAAAGATTGTTTTTTAACACAATTTTAAAATATTGCTTGATCTGGAAAATCCTCTAGCAAAATATATTTTTATTCACATTTAGTGAATTTATTTTTGTTATACCACCATGAAATAAATGCCCTTGTTTTGAATGTCTAATATAATTGCTATTAAATTTCGTATATTACTTCTTGTTCTGTCCACATTTGGCCCTTATAGTTTTACTGCATCACCTCATCAGAGGAAATTTTAAGATTCGGAACTTTGAATGTTCATTTTTGCCTGTAATTCTAAACTTTCTTTAGTACATTTTCTTACTTGTTCTTACCTAATTAAAATGGAGCATTAATTATCATATTTCAATCATCTTTTATTTCCCAACTGATTTTATGAGAAGCATTATTAAACTATTTTCATTAAAGCTTAAATTTCTTTTTCGGTTATAATATAACTGATAGAAATGTTTGGAAAAGATGTTTCCACAGTAACTTTAAAATAACATAACAATTAATATTTCATATGTTAAGTAAAAAATCAGGAAGAATGTCATTCTAAACATCATTAGTCTAATGTATCTAAATAAGTTATCTTGAAAGTAAATATAAATAAATACTTTTTCTTAGAATATAGGTTTAGTTCTGACATGGAACTTACTTATACACTCTAATAATTTAAATTGTTTGCATTTAATAGGTCTTAACAAGACAAAAACTATTCTAATTATCTATAAATGCTAGTTAATAATTAATTTAAAACTCTGTTTTGTTTATATATAAAAATATAATATTTAAGGAAATAACAAGTTAGACTTTATTTTACTTCAAATAATTTGTCACTTCTCTATCTTTTATGCTAAATATATAACTTATGCTATTACCTACTATACCTGTCTTAAAATATCTATTGAAATGAATTTATAAAACAGTCACTATTACCGTATTTTCTGCATATAATCTGTAACGGTGCATTATTGACAAGACATTTTTTGATGAATAATCAAAAATATACTGCTAATGATGGGAATGTGAAGTAAAATAAAAACACACACAGTGAAATTAAAAATATAATAAACTATTCAAAAAAAAATTTATTATGAAAAAGATTGTTTGAATCTGAAAAACTACTGCTGTGGATAGACTTAATATCATGAAAATACTTACATCTACAACTAAGTTTGTTAAAATAATACTAACAGGATTTTAAAAACATGAATTAAATTTATTCAATAATTTAATAGCATAGACTGGTAAGCATTCTTCTGGTAAGCAAGAGGAAGAAGCAGCATTTGGTGTGCCGATTTAATCGAACTTCCTACTTAGCAAGAATAGGCATCTTTGTACACTTGTACTAATATTTGATCCTTAGGCAAGGTCGACTCAGCCGTTCATCGCTTCAGTAGTTTGATAAACTGAGTGCCAAACATGTATGGGAGCTAAATATTGGAAGTTTTGCATTAGGCTGACTACCTAATTGGGACATTTGCTTTGCACTCAAGGAGCTCTCAGTAAGGGAAACAGAGATGGGCACTGTAGGCCTTGGCCCACATGGGCTGTCATGCCAAAGAGTTTAAAGCCCCTTTTACATTAGAGTTGCCCAGATTTCAGTTTGAGCAACTCCCGTAGACTTAACATTACGTGACGTCACAACTAAAAATTTGAGCAACTCGTTCTATCCGTCCAATAATATTACAGATTTTTTCACAGCTGCGCAGTTGAAATTTGTAAATCATTTTGTTTTCGCCAAGTTTCATGCCAAATGAAAGTTATTGGCGTTATAAGTTGCCGAGAATGAGCAACTTTTTTGTGCATGCAGCAGCAACTCGAGCAATTCATATCGCCAATGATTTTAAACACGGATCATGTTTTGTCTTTTTTTCGCCAAGTGGAAGTAATAACATGGAAATAAGTGATTGGTTTTAATTATTGTATTCCATTTCAATCAAGCAGAATTGCCGATATTAAAAACAAACAAAAAGGAAATGCTCTTCAGTTAGAAATAATCAACTTAATTAACTCATTTGATGAAGATTAAAAATATTTTTGTCTTTATTGTATACTTTTTCAATATTATAGATGAAACACTTAATAAATTTAATAGATAGTTAAAAACTCAGATAGTTAAAATTGTTTTTAATTTCTTCAGCAAAGTAGATGAGAAGTGTTCCAATTTCAATACTTATTATATTTACTGAGTTTTCAAACATTAATTTCATTTAAAGTTTTGTTAGTTATTCAATACATGAGAGACTATTTTATCATTTTACAATGTTTACAGTTTGTGTTTAACTTACATTTGCATATTTAATCTGAAACTTCAGTCGAAATAAGTATGCCATATAAAAATATTTAGTGTTAATTTTACTTTTATTTTTTCATTACATTAATTTCCTGTTTTTAGCAAGTTAATGCATTATAATTAAATGTTGAAGGCAGAAGCATTTTAGTTTATTATTTACAAATACATATTTATAAGATTTCATTATTATTCTTCATATAATTAAATTCTTTTATACATTTTTCCCCTGAAACACGCTTACATAATTACATCCAAAATACATTGCAATCTTACAACTAACTCCATTTACTTTTGACAGTATGTAAATTAGACATAAAAATAAATTCCTATAATGATGAAAATACTGAAGTGTACTAATGAAATAGTGAAATGATTTTAATGTAAGCAAAAATTTCTATTTAAATAAACATTAAAATATTATTCCTGTATACATTGTGTATTAAATTGATATAAATCAATATAAAATTTTAATAATTTCAAGCCTTTTTCAATTGTTTTTATGATGAAGCATTTTTGCATACAATGAGCCATAATAAGTGCAATAAATGAATATGACCCACAATTTATGTGAACTCTTCCTAAAAGAAAATTCACTGTAGATATTCAAATGCCTCACCATGACCTTCAATTGCAAGATTATCAGCTATGAGGTTAAATAGCACTTCATTCTTTTAGTTTCATACAAATTTCATAACATTTTTTTCAATTTGAAAATGTAATATGAAACAAACTATTCATTTAATGTCATCACAAAATGCTATCAATTATTTCTTTTCTTCATTTTTTCCCACAAAACTTAAAAATATATATATTCATTCAAAATATACTTGTCATTTTATTGCAGATTATAGTTTAAGAAACTGCATGCAAATAAAGATAGTGTAAAGAATCTCAGCTTTTATGTGGTGTGTTTGTTTAAATGTAATAAATAATTAGTTTAAAAATGCATCGTATTTTAATATGCCACAATATTTACTTTAATAAAAAAGAGAAATAATTGATTTTTTCATTTTAAAAATAAATTATAAATTAAAATTCATATCTAATAAATATATTTTTTTAAAAAATATAATTTTTGTGCATTTCCTCAACTTTTAAAATAGTAATTTCAGTTCCTTTTTTTAATATAGCAATAGTTAATCATTAATTTTTTATAAACATTGTTGTTAAGAAATTATTTTTGTGTAGGAAAATCTTACAATATAATATATACAAATATGTGTGGTGTTTGTAGAATTTCAAGTTTAAATTGAAGCTTCAATCTGAAATTATTTTTTCTTTCAAATTCTTAATCTTTTTATTTAAGAATAAATTATGCACACAAAAATGTGTTACTTATGTATTAGCATTGATTTTCACGTCGGCAAAGATCTTTCCTCATCTTAAAAGTAAGGTTCACACAAAGCAAGATGGCGTAAAGTAAATAAAATTTGGCTACAAATTAAATTCCCAAATAAGAATTCATTATGAAATGTGGACACCTTCTGAGTAAAATATGGCAACCTTAAAAATGTTAGCCAAAAAAGGGATCTATTATTAAATCTAGTAGAGCTGTTATTTTCTTACAGCAAACCTGAAAGAAATATCAAGCATTCATTGGACGAAAAGAACGAGTTGCTCAAATTTTAAGCTGTGACGTCACGTAATGTTAAGTCTACGGGAGTTGCTCAAACTGAAATCTGGGCAACTCTAATGTAATAGGGGCTTAATTTAGTTAATAATACTTGACAAGCTTACTACTGAACTGATGTATAAGTCAACAATTCCGCTTTTTGTATTGATACTCATTTGCATAAGTTGAAAATGAAATACTTTAAGACGTTGCCATTCATGATTTTCAAGTACCAGTTTTTGTTTGCTTACTTTTCATTTGGCACAGGACTGCCAATGTAATACACCGATCGGAAAGTTAGTTTAATGACATACTAAGTCATCTTTCTGAAAGTACATATGCTTTGTTTGCTAGCAGCCACATATGAACAAAACTCAGATTTACGGATAAAGAGTGAACAGCAGGATAGCCAATACGAGAATTACCAAACTATGGAACTCAAAGACTGGGAAATGGTCGAAAGATAAATTTAAAAATTTTGTCAACCATAGATTAATTTTTATAATAAACTTCATTAATTAATATGAACCTGGAACTTTATTAAGTGTCTATTACTAATAGCATTTAATTAATGAACCTTAGCGTCAGTTAAAACTGTAAATTATCGCAAGACATTTAGCACAAGTAGTACTACACTGAAGTTTTTTTAAGGTGGCACCGCTGCTCGATTAAAATTTGAGTTTTAATAAGAAATGCAATTTGTTTACATTAGCTTTATTCTGTGTACGCCAATTTTTTTAGACTTTAGGATACTTAGTGTATATTTGTTTTTTATTATGTGATCTTTGGGAAATTATTTTCTAGTTATTAGCATTTTAATACTTCCATAGTATAGGTAACTGTAATGAAATATTTGATGTTTGGAATTTTTAAAATAGCGTGTGATTGCAAAATCAAAGTTTGAATTCAATTGGAATTTGGTGATCGGATTTTGCACATAGTGATATAAATTAGGTTGGTGAGATCACTTTTCACAAATTAATTCACATACATATATATATTATTTGATACAAAGATATTTATTTCTATTGCGGCAGTAAAATTTAAAGCATTTAAAAAGTGAAATAACAATCCCAAAGGAAAAAATTATATTTTCATTGACTATTATATATTAATAAGAAAATTTACATTACTATCTACAGAATTTAAATGATTAATATATTTTTGAATTATAAGAATTTATAAATATTGTAAACACAGTAAAAATATGACATTTAAAAATTCTCCAATGGAAACAATAAAAAAAAAAAAAAAAACACAACTTCAAACTATTTTGATGGCACACAATATATTGAAGTTTTCATGATTGTTCATAAACCATGTTTATGAGGATTTAGTTATATTTCACTTCCCTTGTTATTACTTGAAACTATTACCTGAATCCAGACTTAATGCTAGTGATATTTTAGTTGGCATTAAGAATAGTATAATTCCTATGCTTGAAATCATTAGTGACCTTTTGTCCTATAGTACAGCTGAGATGGTTCAAGTTAATATTTGGATTTATTAGAAACATTTAAAAAATTTTTAGCTGTTACCCCTAATTTATAATACTCGGTTAAATTTTGATAAAATCCACTTTTCAAATAAGACAATTTTAAGTGGAGACTTCAATGTTCACAGTTTACATTGGAATTATGCACTCACAAACAGTGCAGGAAGGAAGAGTTATGGAGGAACTTTTCTGACATGTCTTCTTACTTTCACTGTAACGGAAACAGTACTAACCTTGATTTAACTTTAGCTTCATGTGATATTGCAGGTGAGGCAAGCAGAGAAGTAATTTAAGATCCTGGCTCTGGACACTATATTATTGTTACTTCACTCTCTGTATTAGGAAGATAATCTCTAAACAACAGAGCTTTTACAGGAATTGGTGGAATTTTAAAAAAGCCAACCGGGCCCACTGGAAGGCATACCAGGATAATTTGGAGGTTATTTTTAGCAGTCCAATCAATTATAGAGAAAGAAATTTAGATGCCACCTTGTAATATTTTTGTAAAACAATTTTTTTTGGTGGCTAAACGTTGGATACTTAGAGGAAAACAATACAAATATAAACCTTTCTGGAATGATGAACTTGCTCTGTTAAAAGAAAAATCAGCACTCATTCTAAGAGAGCAGTAAAAATTACACTTGTTCTTGCAATGCAAGTCTTAATCGGTTTGAAACCCATTAATGATTATATTAAAAGAAAAGCGATACTTATTATATCAGAAGCTCATTTGAATGCCTGGCAACTGGCAATTCTTTTTTTTAAGGAACTATAATAATGATTCTAGAAATCTTAAAACTCAAGTTGGGGCTTTATACAAGCTGTTCAAAGAAAATCCTGATTCTTTGAATTTGAGCAAAAATGATCAATTTTTACTCCTCCGTCTTGTCCATTGGATCTTTTTTTAAATTTAAATACAAATCTTGATTTCCTACAAAAAGTTGCTAAGAATGAAGCGAGTGATTCGCAATTAAGATCTTTTGGAATGGAGACTATTGATTTTCGATACCCTGAAAATGAATGGTTGCATGTCTACACTGATGGTACCAAGTTGGAGAGAAAACACATCACTGGAGCCAGTATCCATAGTGAGCTTTTTAGTTTTTATTATTAAAAGAATAATTATTTTATTTTACTTTTTAGTATTTTTAAGTTTTTATTGGAACTTTTACTATTGCCTTCAAATTGTTTCCAGTTTTCCAAGAAAGATTGCAGTGGCTCTATTTAGAGGACTGACAGAACATAACTGCTTTCAGGACCATTCCTATAGATTTAGAGTGGTAGATTGCCTAAACTGTGTTTTGTGTGACTCTAACAAACTAATGATTTTTGAACAGTTGAATTATTGTACCATACTTTCACAATATGAGAACACTGTCAAGAAGTATGGAGAGCCTATGAACTAATGGCTTGACAGCTAATTTCTGGCGTTTGTAAAATAAATGGAATCAATACAATTCTTCAGAATAGTTACATTCTTGTTTTAAAATTAATGTTTGATTTCAAAATGATGTTTTTAAGTATTTTCATTACATTTTTAATAACCATTAACAGACTAAACAAAAACTAATTAATTAATAAGATGAGAAATCTAAGATTTTGAAGAGATAAAATATAAAATTTTGTTGAGTACAATAAGAAAATAATTTTTGTTTGAATAAAAATAAATTTTCCAATATTCAAAAGAAATTTTTTTTGCATTAATATCAAAATAAATTTTAATTTGTAACAAAAAATGTATGAAATGGAAGCTTGTCGCCCAACAATTATTTATATTTTGCAAACAAGGATCAATTAAAAAAGGACTTAAAGTGAATTTCCAGTATTAAATAAATCCATGTCCAAGGGAGAAATCAAATTTATGTACCATAAAAGCAAAGGTTATTAGAAAAGCGATTTTTTTAGAGTAATATAATTTCTTAAAGATGTTTAATCAAGTTCTAGGTGTGTTTAAGAATGTTGGAGAAATATATTTAATACCAAAAGTTTTAAGGGATTTATTTAAGAAATAAAATCATTTGACTTACATTAAAATTTAATGAGAAAGAGAGAGAGAGACTTAAAAAAAGAGAAAATTTAAAAAAAAATACCCATTAAAATCAACTCTCAGTTTTTTGAACTCGCTTTGTAAATCAGATAATTGGCAATCTTCAGTTTCACTCATTATCACTTATTACATCAATCTAAAAGAAATTAAATTAAATTTATTCAAAAAACATATATTCAAGTTTATATAAATTTTATCATATTTAAAAATTATATAAATGAGACATATTCATTAAAATTTGGTAGTTTTTTACTAAAATAATTTGTTTAAAAATAATTAAGCATGAAGCAGAAATGTTTATCATTTTTCAATAAATATAGTATATAACTTATAGCTTTCATTAAAAAAACATTTTGCCTTTATACAAATATAAATAGTTCATATTATATAATTTAAATGCTCAAATTATAGCTTAAAACTGGAAATAAAAAATAAAAGAAAAATTCTATCACATATTTAGTTGAATTACTTTTTGATCCATACATTTAAAAATAAATTTTAAGTAATATTTTGACTAATTTATATATGATTTACTAATTTATATAAGATATTTATATAAGATTAACAATACATAAAACCCAGTATTGTTATTAGAGTGATGGGAGATTTCTATTTTTTTTCTTTTATACTAAATGAATATAACAGACCAATCTCTTGAATACATGGTGCAAAACTTTAAATTCAAGCTTATCTAAGAAACTTATAATTTTGAATTGTCTTTTAAATATATACACAAATCTTAAATACTGAAATACTTTTGGTAATCTTAATTATACAATATAATGGATCTAATGCATTCATTTTTATTAATAATAAAAAAACTAGTTTCTCCTCATTCTCTTGCTTGAACTTCTTTCCTGAGTCAAAAATATTTCCTAAAACAATTCCTCAAAATGTATGACAAATTTGTTTGCTTGTTGCTCAATGGTCTTTTTTTGCACACAAGGGCTAATTAGACAGGGACCTAGGGTTTGAAGTAGATTCCGAACCACTACAAACATTCATGCCCAAGGTGGGATTCGAACCTGCAAACTGTTGAACCGAAGGCAAGAGCGCTTACCATTCAGCTGCCAGCTCAACGATAAATTTTTTGATATTTCTAGAAAAATGAATTTTATAAATGTGTACATGCAGAAAAAGCAAGAGGGTGCATCCTAACTGTTTCTAACTCTTTGTTCAATGACTCATAAATGCTTGATATCTGTCTTTAAAATTATAACTCTTACTTGATAATTTCCAAGTGTCCATTTAAATCATAATAACATACATCAAGAAAATATGACGAAAAAAAAATAACATACAAAAAACAGAAAGGAAATTATAAATATATGGTGTATCAAATTACATCAATTGTAAACTAAATGATAAAAATTTTTGTACTTTTAAAGAATTTCTGAGGTTTTCTGAAACGTATGCATTTTTAAGCTTGTCATTAGGTAAAGTACAGAAATGAAAGAAATTTTGATACCTTCTACAATTTGAATAGAAATAGCTCACTTATTACAAAAATTAAAGTACTGCATTATCTGGGATAAAAATGTGGGAAAATCAAACAGTCAAGTATTGGGAGTCAATCAAGTTTTTTATTCCTAAAGTAAATGAATAAAAATTCTTCTGAACACAAAAAAAATACTATGCACTTTTTATTCTGCCAATTTAAACAGTATTGTACAAGAGTGTAACCAAGCTGTAATAGAGTTTATTGATACCATTGATGTTTCATCAAGAGGGAAAAAATATACTATAAAATTTTCTATAATAGAAATGAGCACTTAATACTAACATGGTGGATCTGGCGACATTTGAGTGTGCGATAATTATGTGATATGTGCTTTACCCTATGAGTTGATAAGGGTGCCAAATCTGTAGATTATTACATCAGAATGTACTTACTAGGCATTTTTATGACGTACTACATTGTACATGATTTGTTGTGTTGTTACTTATGACACTTGGAGAAGCCAAGCTCGCCTTGCCTTAGTTATGTGAATTTAAGTCAGTAGGGAGCATCTTTTGTTTAACCAGAACACCATGGAGGTGAAAATACAATTATGCTCTTCAAATCCTCCAATAAATGGCACTACCAGAGGATCTACTCCTTCAATTTTGACATTGTTCTGAAGGGGGAGAAAATTTTCTCCAGACCATTGCACCCATGGTAACTGCTGAATGAACGACCACAGGACATTTAATTCCACAGATTTAACAAGCACGTATAAAAAAAGTGAGTGTCGTGACCAGGATACGAATCTGGATTATACATAATTTGTTTGTAGTTTTAGTTACCCTTGAGTTTATGCTATTATTTTATTTAAGCTTAATTTTAAATGCCTGTGCATGCAAAATTTTGTTTATTTTTGAGCAATTAAAAATTTAATTAGATGTTATAATTTTTAAAATGCTAACTTGTAATTTGTAGTTTCAAAATTCAATTTATATCTTTGAAAATTATTGTTACAAGTTTTTTTAATTGGGGGTGAGGAGAGTTGATTAGGTAAGTACTTTAACTTTGAGTTATTCTATTTAATTTGCTATTTTATATAATAAAATAAATGCAGAATTTATTATTTCAAAATGGGCATCATTACTCAGTCAATTAAAAACCCAAGTTTTCATAAAAATGTTATGTTACTTACATTTTGATTAAGATTTATAATGCACTGTTAATATCTGTTTGCTTTTGTTACATATGGTGTATTTTTAGAGTGTTTTTATTCCTTTGTTAATTAAAAGAAAAAAGTTAGTGATTATATTGAAATATTTTACTACAGCTGTATTGATATTTACTTCATATTACTCCAAATGATTTTGGTAAATTGTTTTAATACAAAACAAAGTAGTGAAGATATCCTCACTGATTCATCACTTACATATCAGGAACTTTAATGAAAAATCTAGACTACATTCAATCTGACAAATTCCACTCACACACCAATGGTACCCTGGAACTCTTCTGGAAATAAAATGTGACCGAAAATCTCTAACTGCCTTGGCCAGATTCTCAAGTGGACATCTAAAATGCTTATTGTTTGAAAGTGATACAAAAAAAGTATCTTAATTGTGTAAAAAATGCTTTGACCATCCAGTCTCACCGAAACATATTCCGGATTGCATCGGACTTTCCCAGGAGGATTTATCCTCAGATGCCCCTGCTAGTCATTGACTTTCTAATTGTCAACAATTTACTGGAGTTGATCTAACAAATGTCAAATCTTTAAAGAGGATAAGCCAACAACAACAAACAATTTAAAAAGACACATTTTAACAATAACAAAAAGAATAAGCAATCTCAATACAGTCCAGTTGGAGAATAAGAGAGAGAGCAAAATCAATAGTCCTAATTATACAGCCTAGGCTTATGATTTGTGAAAATAACAAAACTTCGACCTTCAAATAAAATGTCTGAAAAACTTAATTGCAGAATAAATAGCTAGCAATTCTCAGTCATAAGTGTTCACTAAAGTTTAAATTTCTTGAGAAAAATCCAAGAGTTTCCAGTTTGTTACCTATATATTGCTGAAGTATTGCACCAATTTAATTATCTGAAGCACCTTTTACTAATGACAACTGGGCATCATGTTAGGGATATGCTATAACTGTTGCATCAGCTAATAGTTTTTTTTTTTTGCATACCTTAAATGTATTTTTTGTTTCATTGGTCCAAATGATAAGTTTTGTCCCTTTTTACTTTATCCTTAATTAAATCATGCAGTCAGGCTTGTACACTCAGTGCCTTTCTTAAAAAACTATGATAAAAGCTGAGCATAGCAAGAAACCTATGCAAATTAGCAATAGTATCTGGGAAAGAAAATTCAGCAAGACCTTTTACTTTTTCTGTAAGGGGGAAACTCCATCTGCTAAAATTTGAAAACCTAGAAAATCAAGTTTATCTTTACCAAATAGACATTCATCAACATTTATTTTTAACCCATTATTTTTCAATCTCTGAAAGACTCTCTAAATAAGACTTGTGCTTTTCTGCATCACTTGAAGCAATTAAAATATCATCAATATATGAATAACAGCATCGAAAAGTTTGTGCTTCATTTCTTAAACCAAACGTCATGTTTTTGCATTCAAACAACCTGATTGGTATAATGACAGCTGTTTTAGGTACATCAACAGTTCTAATGAGGATATGGAGATAAGCTGTAACTAAGCCAATTTTAGTAAAAATTGTTTTACTGGAAAAACACTTTGAAAAATTGTGGATATGAGGAAGTGGATATCGATCAAGGATTGTTATAGCATTCAATCTACGAAAATCACTACAAATCCTCCAATTACTATTTTGCTTTTTGACAAAATGAATCAGACAAGCATATAGACTTTTTGAAGGTCTAACTATACCTTGTTCCATTAAATTACAAAATTAATTCTTTTATAAAAACCTAAGTTTTTCAGAGTTAAGTTTTCTCAGCTTAGAAATAACTGGAGGTCCACGCATTTCAATACAATGTTCAGCACGGTGAGTTAAGTTATTTCCGTTTATAACTGGAGTTAAAAGTTTACGATACTTCATTACAATTGAGAGAAAAGGAGAGTGATTAGAAATAAGAGTTAATCCTAATAAATTACCTGGAGCTATCCTTCCTTTTGCCCTCAAATATGTACAATTACCAATTAAACAACTATTTTTAACATTAGTTAAATATTCAAATTTTTCTAGAAAATCATTACTCAGAATTGAATGCAAAACACCAGCGACAATAAAAGTCCATAAAAAATTTCCATGCAAATCAAAGGATTAATGCTTTTATACTGTATCTTTTTATTTCAGATTCGTTAGCAGCCTACAATGTAAGGCTTTGAGGCATAGCCTGAGCTGTTAATTTTTGAGGAATGCAGCTAACAGCAGCTCCGCTATCTATTAAGAATTGGAAATCCGCACTACTATCGTAGATTAAATGGGTTTGTCTGTGACTATTTATACAGCTTGGGCAACATCATCACAGCGATGTCTTCAGAATGGCATTGCAATATTTTACTGTCCAATTATGAATAATAGTACTGACTTTTAAAGACTAATATTAGTTTTATAAAACGTAAATTTTATAAAATATGTGTATTTAAGTTAGTAGTTCTTAACTAAATATAGTAAAATATACAATATTTGAAATTGAAAATAGTGTGAGATTGCAGTTTTTAAAGTTGGATATCAGGATTTGGAAAACTACCATTCTACTTTGACTTGTTTTGAAACACAAGTTTTCATAAAAATCTATGTTAACATTTTTGATTTATATTTATAATACAGTTGTTAATATCTGCTTAGTTTTGTCATATACCAGAAGTGACCAGCCTGCAGCTTGTGCACACATGCTTTGAAGGATTATTATGGGCTCTCGATAAATGTACCAGAGTTCCTTTTTTCTTTAATGTGTTTCTATATTTTAAAAAATTATCATTCTGTATGTGTTTCAAAATGTCTTTTCAACTACTGACAGCAAATACGAAAGGCTATGTTCAGCATTGTAACAAATTTCATTTCTGTCCAAAGAATAATATAACTCATAGAAAACTGCACAAGTGAACATAAATAATGGCATAATTGACCGACAACACACCGATTTTGAATTTGTAAACTTTCATTGCAACGAAGAATTGACATTGTGCTGTGGAGAAAGCAATATGTATCACTCTCGTTAAGGATATAATTTGTAAACAGAAATTTTGGTAAGTTATCTATAATTTTTTATAGCATGTAACACGTGTTGTTATTGTGATAAGAACACAAAAATTATAAATCTGAAGGTCCTTTTAATAGTGTTTAAGTATTTTGTTTTATTCATAGAACCTTATATATTAGAAATTAATAGTACATCAATAATTAGACTTCAAACAGAAACATAAAAAGTTTAGTTTATTGAAATTAAATATAATAAAAATAAAAACATAATATAAATTAAGTTTAAAAATTTCATAACAGGTAGAATAAGAAAAAAAAATCAGTTAAATTATTCATTATCACTCTACTTACAAAAATATACAAACTATAATACCAAGGCATTACAATTTAACCAAAACAATCGGACACCAGATTTACATCAGCATGTTTCCAAAAATATTTGATTTTCCTCACCCATTGCTATAAAACACCTGAGATATGCCCCCTTTGATGAACTGGCATGCATATATAATAACAGTTAAATACAACAAAATAACAATTAAATTTGAATAAAGCAATGCCAGTTCAGAAAAGTGATTAGCAATAAAAAATACCCTATATTAGGTAAGGCATAGTAGAAGAATGAGTTAAAAAAATAAAAATAACACAAGAATTTTAAAATGAATAATAAATATGGTAGTAAGAAAAATTATATGTATAACAGTACTAATCTAAAAAAACTTTAAAAAATACTGGATACATAAATTTAGTTTGCACAGGGGTAACAAAGCTAATAATTTAAGTCAACATAATGAAACCAATCATCCTCAGTTTTCTAATCAGTATCCACCAAATTACAAACTCGGAACAGATAAACTTATTCTTTTCAAAATCAAATTTAAATAAACAACAATCAGTTTTGATGACCCTTAGCAATCAAGCTAATAATGTGGCTGAAGCCAGTTTTGTTATTGCTAGGAACATTGCTGGTGCTAAACACCAGTATGGAGAGGGAGAGTTTATTAAAAAAATTGGAAGATGTACTTATAATTTTAGATCCAAAAAATGCAGCATTGCACAAAGTTGTTTTGCAAATTCCCAGTTTGAGATAGACAACTGAACAACGTATAACTGCAATTAATAAGTCTCCTGAATATAATTTAAAAACTCAAGTTAGCCATTGACCAAATGACAGATATCACAGAACTTCCACAATTGCAAATTTTCATACATTTTGATTTATTTGACTTCAAGAGTGAAATTGCTGCATTGATATTAAAAATGAATTAGATTCCATAGTGAAAACTTTTAATGTGCCTCTAATTAACTTGTAAGCATTGCAACTGATGGAGCTGAAAAGGTCTTAACTGGTTTTTAAGAAATGATTCTCGAATTCCACAATTCATACCAATTCACAGAAAACAACTTGAGAATCAAAGCCTCTTGAATTAAAAAAAGCTGCTTTTAAAATTATTTCAAAATTCGGAACAATGCACTTATGTAAATAATTTTATTTGACTTTAAAATTTGTGCAATCCAAACACCGTTCAATATTAACTAACCAGCATCTCAAAGAATTACTGAAAAGTGCTGTCACCAATCATTGACCAAATTTTAAATAATTATCAAGAGAAGTAAATAAATGGGTTCAATTTTTGATACTTAAATTCAATATACATATTTTGTTCTTTTATTTATATGTTTTCAATAAATATAATTTCTGTAAAAATTTTTAATACATCTTTTGCATTCCATTTAAATGCATATTTATTTGCAACTCGCGAAATATTTCAAATTTGAAAAATGGCTCAGATTATCAAGGAGCTTGGCTATACCTGTTATATATGGTGAACTTTTAAAGTGTTTTTATTGCTTTGATTAATTAAAAAATTTATTGTATTTATATTTTACTGCCCAATTATGAATAATAATACAGACTTAGAGATTTATATTGGTTTTGTAATATATAATTTTGTGAAATGTGTGTAATTAAGTTTGTAACCTTTAGTTCTGCAGTTCTTTACTAAGTAAATGTAATAAAATAATAAATATATGAAATTGAAAATAATTTGAGATTGCAGTATTCAATGGTTGAAATACAGTGTGATCAGGATTTTGAAAACTAAGATTTTACTGTATTTGCAGTAACATTTTTTGTGGCATGAATATTGATCCAATTCCAGTTGCTGCTTGTGCTAACAATAGCTGCTCTAGGATAAAAATCTATTTTTGATGAATAATTAATATTCCATGCTCGAATAAAATCCGGAATATTAACAGTATGTGGCTCTTGGATTCCAGTAATATCTACATAATGTTGATAGATAAAGTAGTAAGCCGAGTTGTTGCTGCTTCAGCTTTTCGCAGAATTAATGATAGATGAAAGCAAGAAAGATAATTATTATAATCAACTGCTTAAAATTCTAAATTGAAGCACGAGAGGAAATGGTGAAAAAGCATGTAAAATCATCTATTAATATATTGCCTAAAATATAAAATGAAATTATGTGCAGGATTGTAATGAAATACTTATAAAATCAATTGAGAAAGCATATGTAGAAAGTTTTACTTTTGATATCTAGCAGAGAAAATCTTTTTATGAGTAAAGATAGTACAATTTGGAGAAAGAGAATTTATTGTATTCAAATTATGTATATTAATCTGATTAATTGGAAACACATCCAATTAATCAGATTAACATTAACTGACTGTTCTACACGTAAGAATAAAATGCTCATGGATTAGAGGAAAAAATCAAGCAAATTATACTTGGAAAAATTGAATACTTTCAGCAAATGTGTGAGAATAAACTTTTTTTCAACGTAATTAGTAAAGATTTATATTGATTCCCGGTTGTATGATGCGACGACAAATTATATTGATTCGTTAAGTTTAAAAATATATATATATATATAAACTCCTGTTTGTGAAAATTGCAACACCACGAAGGACATACGTGAGTGAGCTGAAATTTTCAGGAAATGTAAAGTAGGGCATGATATGCAAATGATTAGAATTGCAGACCGGTAGCGCATGCGTATGGTGTGCAGCGCCCCGAACGGCGGATCGAACCGAATATAAATAGACGGCTGTTTCGAGGCGTGTATGATTATCGGTGGTTATATGCTAGTGGTAAACGTTAACTGAATCTTTACTATGCCTCTTCGACGAAGAGAGCGAAATTTGAGCAAATTTCGGAGTTTGAACGGGGCAGAATCGTCGGCCTTCGTGAAGCTGGATTATCTCATGGTGCAGTAGCCGCTCGTGTGCAGCGTAACAGAAGCACAATCATGCGTGTTTGGAAGCTGTGGACGGACGAGGGTCGGACAGCTCGGAAATCCGGGAGTGGACCCCGGAATGTGACTTCAGCTCGCGATGACAGACACCTGGTGCGTATGGCGCTGACGGACCGCACAGCTTCTTCCAGACAATTGGCAGCACAGTGGTCAACAGCTACAGGTGTGTCATTGTGTGCTTCATCAATTCGGAGACGTCTGCTGCAGCGTGGGCTGCGCGCAAGGGTTCCCTTATACAGGATTCCTCTCACACAAAACCATCGCCGTCTGCGGCTACAATGGGCCAATGTCCATAGGAGCTGGCGTGCTGATTGGCAGCAGGTCGTCTTTTCTGACGAATCCCGCTTCAATATGTGGCACCATGATGGCCGAATTCGTGTCAGGCGCTATGCCGGTGAACGGAACATCCCGGAGTGCATTATCGAACGCCACAGTGGACGAACCCCGGAGTTATGGTCTGGGGTGCCATAGCATATCATGGACGATCACAATTGCTACGAATTGTGGGCAATTTGAACAGTACCCGATACATAAACGAAGTTTTACAGCCCCAAGCTATTCCCTTCCTGCAAGGATTGCCAGGGGCTGTATTCCAGCAGGATAATGCCCGTCCACATGTCGCCAGGACTGTCATAACCTACCTTGATTCGCAGCAGGTACAGCTTCTTCCTTGGCCTGCGTATTCGCCGGATATGTCACCGATTGAACATGTGTGGGATATCGTTGGGCGGCGTCTCGCTCGTGATCCTCGTCCTGTTGCTTCGACAGACGAACTTTGGTTGCGCATACAAACAATATGGAACACTCTTCCGCAGGCAGATATTCAAAATTTGTTTCACTCCATGCCGCGCCGTGTAGCAGCTCTTATTGCGGCGCGTGGTGGCCACACAAAATACTAATTTCTATCTCTTATTATTGTTTATTTGGTTTGAAAATGTAATCATTTATTTGTATCATTACCACTCAACTGTGTATTAAATTTCATTCAACTATGATGCTTCCTTCATGGTGTTGCAATTTTCACAAACAGGAGTTTATATAAAAAACCGCAGGGTTCGTACAGATTTCCAAGAATCAAATTCCAGGAGTTTTAAAAGTTTCCCAGGAGTCGAATAAAATATTTCCAGGAGGTATCGACATTTACATTAAATAATTATTTTATTTTAAAAATTGTTCTTTACCAAACATGCATGTAATTATGTACATGCAATATTTTCCATTTATTTCTGCAAGTAATAAAAATAAATAATTGCAAACACTAATGAGACTATTTTTTATTTAAGTTAAAATTGTTAATGATTATTTGAAAAGCCTTCAATGAATTTACAGCTATAACAGCAAATATTTTATTTAAATAATTAACATTCCATATAATACTGGATTATACATTGTATAAAATAATGAGTTATTTTAGAGTTTTTTATACATTTCCAATAGATTAATGTCTATAAATTTATTGAGTATTTCAAGATGTGTATGACAATTTCTTTTCAAATATAAATACACTTACTCAAAATAAACACAACTATTAGATACAGTTTCAAGGTTAACTTGTTTTCCCAATTATTTAATAACAGTAATTGTAAATTTTTCTTCTGTTTTTTTTTTTTTTTTTTTCAAATTCTTTTAGCACTATAAAATTTTACATCCGTATTCTAGGTATTTCTATTTCTTTAATCATTCAATAAATTTTCACACTTTTTGGTTATTTAAATCTGCAATATATATATATATATATATATATATATATATATATATATACATCCAGACTCCACTAGATGTGAACAGCAATCTCTTTTCGAATAAATATACTATTTCAAAACAAAATAAATATACTATCAGATAAAGTTTCTAATATGTGATTTGTGGCCCAATTATATTTATTAAAAACAATTCTAAATTTTTCTGCTGTGCACTTTCAAAACTATACAATTTCACATTCGTATGCCAGACTTTTCTATTTCTTGAATTCAATAGATTTTCACATTTCTTGGTTTTATATATATATACATAATTTTGATGTTAGAAGTTGCCAACTTTCCACCTCTAAAACTTGTTTTCAATTCAATATTGAGTAAAAATTGTTGCTTCTCTGAAGCACCACGACAACACACATTTGATTTTGCAATTAATGTTAATTTACCAGTTTATTCAGCTTCTTCTATTATAGATTTTTTAAGTTCATTTATGTCATCTTCCAAACGCTTCTTTTTGATTTTTAGTTATCAATTTCTTCAAGAAGTGCTTTTTGCTTTGCCCCTGTTATCAGCTGGTTTTTTTGTTGTTTTAATTCATTTAAATATAATTTATGCTTTTGCCTGGCACCAGCAGCAAAACTAAGCAGATTTTTGCTAATTATTATATTGTTAACACCGTCTATATTTCAGATGTGATCATCAATGATGCGTTTAGCCACAATTGATTGATTATTTAAATTTTCTATCATTAAATTTTTGTTCAAAGAAAACCCAGGTGCAACAGATGCTTGACCATGAGAGAGTAGTAAAAGAAAATTAACTACTTTCTATAAGTGACAATAGCTTTGTCTATTTGAGAATAAGTTAAAATAAAAAATACTTATTCTATCTTTAATAGGATCAAATTTCTCATCAATACAATTTTGAAATCTTACAGTCGATTATAATGATTTAAACTCTTCCACAAAATTACGAAATTCTTTTAAAACAAAATCACATTCTGACACATTTATTTTTGATGCATTAGACAAGTACATAAGAAGTTTCTGCATTTTATTTAAACTACTGGATTGATTACATATTAGAGTCCAAGTATCTAAACATGATATGGTTTGTAAAACAGAATATTGCAAAGGGCATTTTTCTATTAACTTTTTTGTCATTGATTCTAAAGATGATCTGCAATTTATAAACAATTCCATCTTCTGTTTTTCTGTCAAAATTTTGCTAATACACAATTCCCTGATGATTTTTTTATTTTTGGTAACAAATCCAATATCTAATTCACTAGCATCTTTTTGATTTTTTTAATCTATTATATCAAGTTTAAATGGTGAAACAGATAGCAAAGATTTTTTTAAAATCTTTTGCATCAAACTTTTCAACACTGCATAAATATCTCTAGCAATAAATAGCAACATTGGTTTATCAGTTTGATAAAATATCAGAAAAGGTTCTACTTCTTGAGCAATAAATATTAAAAAATTGCATTTAGCAGAAAAAAGTACATCTTTTGTACACTTCAGCACAATATCAAAAGTTTTGGTACCAGGATTGGGAAATTTTTTTTGAACAAATGAAATATACATGTCTTAAGATACGATAACATTTCAATCAATTTGTTGAAAACACATATATTTTCTAACCATCAATGTTTGCAAAACTTTAAAAGAAATTTTACGCCTCTGGGCCAAGGCTATCATCAGGCCAAGTCATCCCTACAGGCGGATGAGTCCTTAAATAGTCTGTAAATTGCACTTGCTATTACCTCAACATCTGAAAATGAGAAACATCCATGGCTGTAAGCATTGTGTAGAATGTGTAGGCTGCAGCTTCCGACATTTACAATATTTGAATGAAGTTTAGTTTTTAAAAAAATCAGCCATTTTAGTAAAAACAGACCAGTTTACATTTGGGCCATACATTGACAACTGCAGTAATCAATGTGTTTCTAATTCCAAGCACTTCTGCTTCCCTTTTTCAAACTAAATATCTCCAGTTGAATGACCAAAAAATCATATGAGTAATACTGTGTTTTAACTGTATCATTATCCCAAAATCTTAGAGGGCAGTCCACAAGTTTTATCTGCAGATGATTATTTACGCTATCATCAAAAGAGAAGCACATAATTAGAGACATTCTTCATTTTTTCTTTCAATAAGTTGGAAAAATTGCTTAGCAATAACACTGTCTGGAAACATTGCTTGAAAGAGATAATTCATATTGTTACAAGAACTGTAGCTGAATCCACTGTTTAAAACTTTAAAGGCCCATAGAATTTCAGCCTTTAAAACTTCTTTTGAAGAAACAGATGAATCTAAAGTTTCAGAGCATGCTTTGGGTTCACATTCTTTAATAGGATCAGCAGAAGTGAAAAAATCTTTTAAATGTGTAGATTTTTTAACAGATATAAGCTTGTTCTAAAAAATATAAATGCTTTTTTCCTTTCATATGGGATTTAATTGCAAGTTTGCCCATATTTTAAATACAGAGGTCTTTCTTGAAAACCAGACAATGGGCATGTGTTTTTTCCGAGCCATGAAAAAGCCAATCTTTGTATCCCTTTTCCAAAGTCCATTGGGTCATTGAAAAAACACTTTCCACCAGGCATATTAAATAATTTTTATTTCAGTCATTATTTAATTAATAAAAAAATTTACCCTGTTTCAATTGAATAATACGTAATTTCCATCAAGGGTAACATGGAAAATATATTTTAACTCAAAAATTTTATATTTAAATATTAATATTCAAAGAAATTTTTACAATACAAGGGAAACAGAAGTAAATAGAAAAAGAATCAACTAAAATCGCCGGTCTTAGTTCCACAACACCTTTACTTTGTTTTGTATTCACTTCACATAAATCTAAATACTACTAAACCGAATTATCGTGAAATTATTGCAGCTGAAGTAGATCCTGAAAACGTTTATACAAGTCAACAGTTAAGAAATAAAAAAAAATTAATATCGATTGTGCCACCATCTAGTGGCAATATTAAAAATGAATACTGGATTACGTTTTCCAACAATTTTATTAAAAATTGTAAAATATTAAAACAAAAAAATTCAAAAAATAATATTTTGTAGAAACAAATAAACGCATCAAGAAAGAAAAAATGGTAAAAGTTTACATAGATGTACAGGTTTGGCGCGACTTCAAATTTTCTTGCCAAGCACTCTACAGCTATGTTGCCAACCTAAATTACGTCACTACCCATGATAGCTGTCAACCAATAACAATCGCATTCGAACTTCAACTTAGAATATGCGCATTTTTTCGAATTTAAAATATTAAAAATTGAATATTTCATTATATTTAAGTACCATAGAAGTTTTAAAATTCTAATAACTAGAAATGAAATTTTTAAAACTCGAATTTTAATATACCTTGTAATTGCGCTCACCTAAAAAAAAAAGAAAAAAGAATGCACCACTACATACAATAGGGACAATGGATAATAAAGCTAAATTTCTAACGTTAACATATTTCATTTTTTATTTAAATTTGATTTTTAATGTACCGAGCAATGGTGCCCACCTTAAGAAACATCAGTGTAGCGCTATCTACTACAATGCAAACCGGGCAATAAAGCTAAATTTCTAACGTTAAGAAATTTCCTTTTTGGTTTAAACTCGAATTTTAATATAGCGAGCAGTTACGCCCACATTAAAGAAATTTCAGTAAAAGGCACATTCTAACACTATCATGCGATACACACAACTTAAACATTTATTTACTTATGGAAACATTCACTTTTATAAAAACATTAGTTTCTAAATATGAATAAGATTGGAATGAAAAACAAAATAACTCACCTACTCTTCATCACTCTCTGAATCGTCACTTTACGGCGAATATACCGTTTTTATCACATCTAAAAAATCTTCAATTATGTTTTCCCGATGATTCTTTCTCAATACGTACTCCGTGAAAACTTAAAATCAATATATCCTCATCCATACTTATTAATTTTCGCAAGCAACACACAAACTTCAAAAATCGAATATGGAAACTCAATGCTTCAAGATTATTCTGTAATAGTTTCAAGGGTTACATACAAAACGCGCATGTCACACAATCACTTTACCTCATAACGAAAAAAGCACGTCATACATATGTAATCCGAACTGATAAGCCAGTTTGGCAAACTTATCGCACGACTTTATCGCCTGCTTGGCACATTTTATCCTCAACACGGATCTCTACACTTTAGCGACAATTCCAAACAATTTACCTTTACAAAATTCTAAACAATATATTACAAATTTAATTTTTTTTAAAAAACAGCAGGCACTGGGTGCCTTATTTTCACCACAACAAGGCTGGAAACTACTACACATTTATCATTACCCGGTGGGCACCTGTAAACCTTTTCATTGAGGTGAGAAGCATTACCCATGCTATACCACCACACACCAGTTTATAGGGTGGGCCACATTTATACATCATCTCAGAAAAAAGGACAAAGAAATGCAGAAAGAAACATCCATACCCGAACCAGGATTTGAACCTGAGACCAACAGCCTAGGAGTCAGGACCTAACCACTCAGCCATCAGTCTGGATTTTAAAAATTATAAACTCACAATATATCTTTCAGAAATTCGAAATAATATAACTTTAAAAAAATTTGAAGTCTAATAATGAGAACATTAACTTTCTTGACTTTAATAATTCTTAAATTGTAAACACAGATAGTACTCATTAAATGCTTCAAGGGTTGCACACAAAATGAATTTTGCACATGCCAGAAAATGAAAATCATGTCACGCAAATGTATTCTGAACCTTCAAGACCATTCTGTGCACTCTATCACCCGCTTGGTGCATTTTACCCATCATACAGTAGTGGAACAAAAAACAAAGAAGTTTGGCTCGTCACCATCTAGAGTTTTTTATCTTGAGGATTTCATGTAGCAAAAATTTTTGGAAAAGACAAGCTTTTTGATTTTATATTGAAATATGGAAGATGCAAATTATGTATTAGTAATTGCAGGTTGGTGATAATCTTAGCGTCATTTCATCCTAATCACCGTTGAACTCAATGTTCAAAACATTTTATAATTTTAAACATAATCAATATTAGAACTGATATCTTGATTTAAGGAACAATTAATATATTAAAGTGACAGCCATGGGTATAAAATCCTAGAGGCCACTTTGGGTTTGGTACCAGTTCTAATTTTTGTGCCAAGTGTTACAAAATTATCTCGCCAACCTAAATTACATCATTTCCTACAATATCTAGTTTTCAATATCTTGATCCAACTTGAACTTTGAAAACTTGTTAAAATTGTGAATGTTTCATTATAATCACTTACTACAGGAGTATTAGAATACTAACAACTAGAAACTTATTTTGCTAAGATAACATATTAAAAAGCAAATATAAATTAAATATCACATTAGTGTACTATCTTCAGTTTTAATGTTCTTGAGTTGGATTCCCAATTTCATATTTAATTTTGTGTAACATTTAAAATTCACTTTAAACTATAATTCTTGGTCAAATTAACTTATATCAAAAACATTATAAGACAGGGAACTGTGGATATTAATGTGCTTGATTGTTGATTTAGAGCCTGAATAAGAAAACATTTACTGTTATCACAGAAAAACTAACTGAATATCTATTCTTATGGAAATACTTTTTGCTAGAGTTGTTCTACAGAAACATGAACAAGCTCTCACTAATTTCAACTTTTTCCAGAACCATTAATTCGTCCTTTAGGATTTCAAAGTAAATCTAGAGAACAAATTTCCCTCATAATTGTTTCAGTCAATTGTAGTATTTTGATAAATTTTAACGTATTTATAAATCTACTTGAGATATTAATTCCTTTGCCTAGCAGTACATGAAATTCTGAACTGTTAAAAATGAACCACTAAACTAAGTATTGGTTTGGTTAGTTTGTCGCTCAACAGTAATTTTTTGCACACGATGGCTAATTAGACTGGGACCTACGGTTTAAAGTAGATTCCGAACCACTACAAACATCCATGCCCAAGATGGGATTCAAACCCATGAACTGTTGAACCGAAGGCCAGAGCGCTAACCATTTGACTGCCAGCTAGGCAAATGAAGTATTAGATCAAAGGCTTATTTTTATTGACAGCTTTTCATATTGAGCCTCTATATACTTTCATCTTGTGTCCATTTACACATTTTTTATAGCAAAGGAGTTCTTTTTCCTGGAAAAATACAACAGCCTTCCTCACACCTCGGTAAATTAAAAATTGTCACATTTTTTTTACAAGATTTACAACTGGAAAAGAACTTTTTATTTACAATAGGAAAATAATTTGAACTTATTATGTGTGGTTCAAATACAAATTTAAAAGAAAGGTGTACTGATAAAATTTGGTATCATGACCCACCTTCTACAGAATAGCATGTGATTGAATATTTTTAAAATTAAGTAAAGTGTAAAATACACAGAAATAATATATTAACAATATGAGAGGGAAAGAGATAAATCATGACAATGGAATATTAAATATTTTCACAAGCAAGCATCCATTTGAAAAGGAACTTGATTCAGAATGTTTATAATATATTTTTATTGTATTCAAATTTTTCCATTATTGATGCTAACAATTAGGAACCACTGAATGAGGTAGAATGTTACTTGCTTGAAGATTTCATAAACTTATTCTATTGTTCTTGAGGTTTTAAATAAGGAATTTGAAGTATCTTCATATTTAGTGAGATTTGGAAATAAATTGGGTCACAATAATTTTGATCATATATTCTGAAATACTAATTATAACATAATTATAAATTAGACTTCAATTTTAATTTTCATTAATTATGCACAGGCGAATAAGTGACACCAAGTGAACAAGATTTGCCAACAATTAGGCGAATTTAAGGTAACCTTTCTGATAAACATGATTTTACACTTGCACCTGAAGTATTTATTCTAGAAAATATGTATCAAAAACCTTTGATGTATTATTAATTTTTGTTTCGTTGATTTCAAGAAATGACTAACGAAGACAGAAAAAATTCCCGCCAAATTTTAACGATTAAACACAGAAAATTCCTCCTACAATTACCGATCTGACATAAGCAAAGTAATAAATAAAGCGATGCACAGAGTAAACAATAACATAACGGTACATATATAGTAAATAATGGATATTAAGCAGCGTTACAGAATTTTTAGGCAAAGTATTTCATAAATATGTATATATTTATTCTTATACTTACTTACTGCATCACTACGGAAAATATTAAATAATAATTTAACTAAAAAATAATAATAAATTACAAGTTACAAAAGAAAGAGTAACATTACGCATCATTATTCTTTGTTTTGATAAAGTGTTGCCAGATACAGAATCTTATATTGTACTTGGTGCCATATCATTTATTTATAATTATTATGGATTTATTTATGGAATAATCATTCAAGTCACATGATTGATTTCAATGTTTTATTTAGAGATGTAAAATTCCCGGGAATTTTGAAGCTTGGGAATTAACTCGAGTATTTTAGGGAATTTTGAGGGAATAAACTCAGCCAATCATATTTCGTTTTAGGGATTCTTTTTTCGCATATATATGAAGCGAAGTGAAGTAAAATTTGATATCTAAATAAATTTTAAACTAAGTGAAATTTTATTTTCTACAATAAGCATTCATAAAAGCAGTGAAAAGCATAAAGTATGAATATTAAAATTGTAAAATATATAGTATTGAAAAATTTCATCCCTAGGGGATATTTTTATATCGGTGTATGGCGAGATTTGTCACTAAGATTGTTGGGAAGCCAATGTTTCTCACAAATATATATTTAATGAAACTATGAAAATAAACTGAAAATTGTTATTTAATCAAAAATAACATTGTTTCATTGTAACAAAGTGATTCTTTTCTTCATATCTATTTTTCCATTTTCAGTTCATTTAGGTTGTAAGAGATTCATTATTTTTTGCGATCATTCTTTATTTAGTAGATTTGTTTCTTATATATTCTTTATTTAAGTAGATTTGTTTCTCATATATTCTCTATTACTTTATTTTTTTAAAAAAATGATTTCACTTTAATTTTAATTTATTTTTCTTAAAAACAAATTATTTGAAAAAAGTAAGGAATTACTTGATTTTTTCAGTCTTTGTAATAAATTGAAAATTGATGATTTAAAAATAAATAATGCCAAGCAAATTGTTTTCACTTCTAATTGACAAATTTTTAATTTATCAATGATACAAAACGATACCGTTTCATGTGTTCTTCTCAACTGAATATGGGTCAATGGTGCACAAATTTAATTAATATGTAAATGAAAGTATGTGATAAGGCGACATGTGTAAGTTGTGAACAAAAAAGAGCTCTTCCAGCGAATCATCATTTAAATAATATCTTGTAGGAATTAATGTGACAAAAAATGTGTAAAAAAAATTTTTATAAAAATTTTTTATCCACAAATGTAATCATGAATAAAAATACTTTTTCTTTTATTATAGTTAAAATATTTAAAATAATTTTCTTTCATATTTTAAGATTAATTAACAATTTTTAAGTACAATATATATAATGCAGACTTTAAATAAAACTATTTTTATTTCTTTTGCAAGGATCTGATACATTAATTTACACAGTTACAATATATCTACAGTTGAATTATTCATTGAGCTTTTGAAAACAATTTTTTACAACATTAACAATGATTTCAAAACAGTAAGGTAGAATCAAAATCTCTTTAAACTATTGTTCATCAATTCTAAATGATAAGACAGAAAATGTGGGTGAATTAAAAAAATTATTGATAATCTGTCATTGAAAATACTTCCATTTTTCAGTCTTTAGTACTAGAAATGGAAATAACTTTATGATATTATGAAAAGAATTTACGAAAGTCAAGCAAACGAATTCTGAAAAAAAAGTGTTGCTTTCTTAACATTTTACACTCGCGTAATCTTGTAAAAAAATTTAAATTATTTTTTAATTCAATGCATCTTGCTTTTCATAAAAAGACTGAAATGTGTTATTCTTTTCAAAAGAAGATTTTTGGTTAAAATACTAGCTCTAAAAATATTAATGCCAATTTGATATAAAAAAATAGGTATATTATTTTTCTATAATCTTGTTATAAAAACTTGAAAATTTATATTTTTTAAGAGTTAGTTCAGCTTGAATTTTTACACACAAGATTAAAATTTGTAAAAAATACAAAAATTTTAGGACAATTGACAAATCTGTAATTTTGTGATTTGTATATTTCCAATTCAAAAACTTGAAGTAACCATAAACAATTTGTTCAGAAAGGATTTTAAAAATTGTAGAGATGCATTTAGAAATCTGCACAATGAAAAAATCCCATCTAAATATGTTTTTACCTGTTACCTTGTGAAATAAAAATAGGTATTATTTCTATGGTAGAAAATATCTAATATTTGCAAAGATAAAAATATTGCTTAATAAATACTGATTGATTTTTATGAATATAGTTGTTCAACATGACAACTGAAGTGGATACAACAAAAATTGTTATAATAAATAATGTATAAAATTGAAGCTACCTATTTTACTGTAACAACAGTTATACTATATTTAAAACAAGCAAATGACACTAAATATCATAAATAATACTTTAAAAATATTAGTTTTTCAATGTTGATACTACTTCTTTCATGATGGAAAACCAACTTGATGCCCAATGATATAAATCTGTCAAAACTTAAGCTCTTGTAATGCTGAAAAGTGAAAATCTTTGTAGTGAGGTATTAGAAACAATATCCTACCTCCTTTCTGGCTTCTTAAAACTAATTGCTCATTTTAAAATAGCAAGTTTTGAGCATTTTAAATGCATTGTAAATTAATGCATGTAGGTCATAGATATGCTGTCAGAAGGAAGACTTGTGAACTTCAGCTCACTTTAAAAAATTTCAAATACATAGATGAAAAGTTTGTTTTTTCTGGGATTAAATGTAAAATACAATGTAATTTAGAATTTATAAAAACTCTTATTTGAAGAAACATTTAACATATCACACATGAACATTATTATTTACAATCTCATATAAGTGTGTCAATACCAACCATCAACATATTCTGTATAATAGTTGATAATTATAGTGAAATTACATAAAACACATTTTTGAATTGAGAAACAATCTTGATTCACTAAGCCCCTGAGTTTGTTATGTGTGTATACATATTTAACATTATGTAATCTGCATATATATATATGTGTATATACATAAACATCTCTATATGACATAATCCTTTAACTAAGCAGAACTTTTAGAAGCACTTTTCAGCTCACATAAATTAATCAAAATGAAATGGGTAAAAATTATGGTGAAAATCAAAAGTTTTGTCTCTTATCTAGTTCATTTGAAACTATAATGTAACAAACACAAAAGCCATATACAGGAAACTTGGAATAATTTATATGCGATTACAAATACTATCCAACCAAGTTAAAATTTAACTTTTTCCAAATTATTGAAAAAAATCCTCAGAAATACCACCTAAAAGATGGAATAGATATCTCAAGATGTTGAAAAAGAGGAAATGGCAAAATGCTAATAAGAGACAGGTTCTGCTAGCTAGGATAAACAGGATTTAAAGGTTGTAATACTGATAAAGAAGTTTATTATATCGACACAAAATGTACCAATTTACAAAAATTTATTATGAGAAACACATCATCAAAATTTTAAGTAACTTCAAATTAATCAATTAGCATCAACAGCCACTATTCAACTTATAACTTTCAGTAAAAGCAAAATTATAAATCTCAACAAATCTAAAATTACTGGAACTAACATGCATATTCAAATTTTAAAAGGTCCATAATAATGAATGAAATTTAATATTCTTGTCATGTAACCCAACAAAATTACTGATTTGTTATCATTAATAATCAACTAAATTAACTATTAAAGAAATCCAACATGCTTATTTAAATCTATGTATTCTATTTAATTTCTCGCCAACATTTCCAATAATAAATAGCTTCATTTTAATGAGGAATGATATCAAGAACATATTCCTGCTTCTTTATTACAAGCAAATAATTAGCAATTTTAAACACAGACATTTTTTTTATGACAGTATTAAAGTTCAGATATTTTCCAAATCTCAAACACCAATTGTAAACTTTAATAAATATAACAGTTAAAAATTGCGAAAATGTTCTAATATTAATAAGAATTAGTATTTATTATAATCTATGAACAATCAGTTTTGTTACAAAGATTTTTGCATTGGTATTCTCTAGAAAGTATATACACAACACTATGTAATAAATCCTATAGCAATTATATAAGCATTTATGAAGTATATCTACGAATAAAAAAACTTGCAAAAGAAAAAAAAATGTCTTGTCAGTATAGTTCACATCATTACTTTTGATGGCAAGAGAAAATGATTGTCTTTTTGAATATAATACTTATAAAATCTGATTCGAGATAAGCAGATATTTAAACATCTGATTTAACCACCGAAAATAAAACCACAATAGTTAAAAATTACCTTCTAACTATTGTGGTTTTATTTAATGAATGTTTCAAACTATAGGTGTACATCCAGGCTATTACTTTTATCCAAATTGATCAAAAGTAACACCAGATATCTAATGAAAAACAAAATGAATATACTAACATGAATACAAAAAAATAAAATGAATACACTAAGGATTGACGTTATAAAAAATTTTCGTATGCAATTTCAGAATCAGTAATCAATCTAATCTACTGCGTTTAATTTAACATAAAGTTTACAAATAATAATAGAATAATATTTTTCGAGGAATATATATGTGAAAGACAGCATATTTAAACGATTTCTCTGTCCAAAAATTTAATAAATACACATTCAAATAGTAAACATTGCGAGTAACAATTACAATGAACACAACTTGAAACCTATCCAATCCTCACAAATGGCTGTCATCTTTTTCTATTTATTTATTTATTACATTACATATATTCAGACTTGTATGCTTGATTCTTGAGATCCGCTTGTAAGTCTTCGTCGATAATAGGACAAATAGTACAATGACAGATGTACAACCACAGAAGAATAACAAAGAAAACACCCAGGGCCACGGTGGGAATCGAACCCACACTCCTACGCTCTCCAGCGATTAGCGGTGATGCTTTAGACCACTCAGCCACAGAGCGCCCTCTTTTTCCAAATATGTTTTGAGAAATTTCTATTGCCATAAATGAAAGTAGAAATCATTAAAATATGTCTTTTTAATAGTTAAAAACTTAAAAATTTTTAAGAAAATTCAAATTTTTCCACAATTTTTAAAAATTGGGAATATTTAAACTTCCCGGGAATTTTGAAAATTCCCATGGGAAAAAACCCGGTTTATTCCCGGAAATAAACCGGGTTTTTTCCCATCCTTACAACACTAGTTTTATTCAGTTTGGGTACTGGCTGGAAAAATAAGGGTAGAAATTAAACCTCTGCATTTGTGTGTGTATGTGTTGTACTAAAAGTTTTGTCATTTAGAGCTTTCTACGCATATTCACACTTTCATCTCACATTCACAATAAATTTCTTGCATTCATATCTGTCAAAGGCTAGCATATAATCTATCATATGAAACAGCGTAATATAAAAAAACTATATAAACATAAAATATAGGAAAATATTTTCTTTGTGTCCAACCATTTCAAACTTGGGAAGAAAAATATGCCATTTTGTTCAAAGTTTCGGAAAAATTCTCATATTTAGGAATTTGCAAGACCTGAAATAAGCATATTTAGAAAGAATATAACTATAAATACAAGTTACCTCAATTTAATGATGTTTTTCAAACTTTGAATACCTGAAAAAATTAAAATTGCCAAATCAAAGTATTAATTCAATTAAAATAATTTCGCACTGCACTTTTAAACCCATTAAAGTTTCAAATAAACTTTTTTGCAGTGCTGATTTAAATAAGTCGGAATTGATTTAATTTGATCTTGTTCTGGTATTGTGTTTATTGAAACAGTTGAAGTCGATCAAAATGGAAATAAGTAAAGCAAAATTTGGAGGAGGGGAAAACGAGGGACTGAAATTATTTATAAATGTATTTAGACAAAATATCACAGAGAAATATGTTTGATTTGAAAAGAAATAAATTTGTCAACGTCATTTTTTCGATTCGTATTTACCTTAGTGTTGCCGTCTTGAAAAATTGTTCAAAAGGTGATAAAGTGCGCCAATTATGGAAACCTCCTACATCTTGTTTATCTCTGAAAAACTTGATTCAGAAAGGAAAAGGAAAGGAATTGTATTTGTAGCGGTATAGTCCGCGTTCTGATTCGAGCTATCGTGCTCAAATAAATATTTGTTATTGTTTGTTATCGACGGGATTATTTATTAAATCCTACCATTTTGGTCAGTCGATCGTTAGGTGAATTAGCGTCCTATGGATACACAAAAAATTTGAAACTCATTATTGAGTATCTTTAAGGGGAATCCTTCCTCAAAATAAATCTAGAAATGAGCTTCAGCGCCATCTAGCGCAGTTGTTTGGGGGCAGTCCTTCTTACAAAGACTGAAAGAACTGATTGGTGAATTTAAACTCATAAGTCACGCCACAGCACCTGTTTACAAAGAAAAAATAGTTCCTATCTCAATGGGGGGGGCGAATTTTAAGTGGGGAATGAGAAGACCACTTAACCGCAATAGGGGTAAAGTGGACAATATAACCCCCGCATCCTAATTTTCTTCCCCATGTTCTGACGCAGATTTTCTCCGCATATGTGGTCAGTTTGTTTGTCCCCTCTCGCCTTCCTGGAACTGTATGTCCGTAAATCTCATGGGTGAGGAAAAAGTAGGGCAAGCTCAAGTGCTTCTCAAATTTGACACCCGAAATATCCGTTGTGAGCTTCCGTCGAGTCAAGCAATGAGAGAGAAAAAGCTCTGCTCGGAGATTTTGGAAAGAAATATTCTATTTACTGTTCAGCAGAAAAGTATAAAGATGCATAAAAAAATTGATCAATTTTGTTTTTATTCATTAAATGATCAAAACTTAATATCAATGTTGAAATAAAAATATAAAATATAATTATTTATTTTTCTCGATATAATTTCAATTTGCTTTGATTTTACGAGATTTGATTCTTTTTTAATGGGCCTTATGAGAAAGCAAAACAGTTACGCTTCTCTCTAAGTAAACTTCACTTTTAAAAATATTTTCAAATAGACAAAAATGCCGAATTTCTTATCTCTCTTAAAAAAAGAGAAAATAATGTAGTTTATTTATTAACTTTGGAATAACTTTTCTAGCATTATAAAATATTTCGATATAAAATGAACGGAAAATTCCGTATATTTCGCTTATAATTTCTATCAATGCTTTTTGTAGGAATGGAAAGTCTACCTCTCTATTTGGATTGATCAGGCATCTCGACATTGTTTCTTGATATATTTCCAAGCAAACTTTAAAAACAATATAACCTATTACATAATCCGCACTTTTGAGTTCAAATATGGCGATATCATCATTCGTATCTGAAGAAGTAAATTCACTTAAAGAAAAATAGAGTCTTTAATTTAAGAATTAAATATAATCTTTACTTTGGGAATAAGCAAATGATCTTTTTTGCGTGTATGTGTGTTAAAGCTTAGCCTCTCAACAAATTAAAATAGAATATGTTTCTCAATAAAATCATAAACATTACAAAATACTCTAAATTCCTCGAAACGTCGTAAAATAGATTAGGGTCTCACATTTCATCTAAATTCAATGTATATTTTCAAATTTTTTAAATTTTCTTCATCTGTAACAAAATTTCAGAACTCGAGGTATCCAAAATCAGAGCTCCAAGCTTGCAGCCAAATTTATAACATCATCTTTAAATATTGTTTTCATAATTATTCTTAGCGTATTTATTCTCATTTTAACTCGCCAAAAAATCCTAAAATTTTGAAGATAATGATCTTATAGTGTTCATTTTAAAGTATCAAGCGACAATTTAGCTATATATATATATATATATATATATATATATATATATATATATATATATATATATATATATATATATATATACATATATATATATATATATATATATATACATATATATATATATATATATATATATATATATATATATATACATATATATATATATACATATATATATATATATATATATATACATATATATATATATATATATATATATATATATATATATATATATATATATATATATATATATATATATATATATATATATATATATATATATATATATATATATATATATATATATATATATATATATATATATATATATATATATATATATATATATATATATATATATATATATATATATAATATATATATATATAATATATATATATATGATATATATATATATATAATATATATATATATATGTATATATATATAATATATATATATATATATATATATATATATATATATATATATATATATATATATATATATACATATATATATATATATATATATATATATATATATATATATATGTATAATATATATATATATGATAATAATATATATATATATATATATATATATATATATATATATACATAATATATATATATATATATATATATATATATATATATATATATATATATATATATATATATATATATATATATATATATATATATATATATATATATATATATATATATATATATATATATATATACATATATATATATATACATATATATACATATATATATATATATATATATATATATATATATATATATACATATATATATATATACATATATATATATATACATATATATATATATATACATATATATATATATATACATATATATATATATATATATATATATATATATATATATATAATATATATATATATATATATATATATATATATATATATATATATATATATATATATATATATATATATATATATATATATATATATATATATATATATACATATATAATATATATATATATATATATATATATATATATATATATATATATATATATATATATATATATATATATATATATATATATATAAATTCTAATTTTCGAAAAGTATAAGTGCTATTATACTGAGTTCAATAGTGGCATTTTATACATTTTGCAAAAAGTATTTTCGCATCTCACTAATTCCTTTTTGAACTGATTTCGTCATTATTTTTATTTTCGACATGAAATATGTTTTAGGACATCAACAAACGAAAATATTTTATACCACATATTTTGCATTTTTATTGTTTGCTGGTATTAACTTTACTTTTCCATAAAAATATAAGTTTACTAACAAAAGTAGCTAAATAAAGATAATAATTTTCTAAACTTTCACTTGTATATGCTTTAGACCAAAATGCATAAAAGATTATAAAAATGAAATTATTTGATTTAAATTTCTAAAAGAAATAAAATATTTAAATACCTACATACATATATAAATATAAATTGTAATCACATATTCTTTTTGTTAGCACATTAATATATTTAAAAAGATGTAAAATAAATTATTATGTAACTTTTATTCTATGTAAGAGATTGAATAAAAAATTATTCATGCTCTAAAGATAAATTGTGGAGAAATTTCTTCAAAAATGTGCATTTAGTAGTTCAAGAAATGTGATAAGAATACACTCGAGTATGTGTATTTTTATCACAATGATGTGATAGAATTCACATCCCTACCAATGCACCCCTTCATTGTAATTTCTCAGCTTTTTTCTTGATAAATTCAATTTTTCGTTTTATTTAATTTATTGGGAAGTTTGAAAATGTTATACTTTAACACTTGATTATGAAAAACTTTTTCCAGGGCTACTATTGTATAGCTCTCTATGGAGCTTCGAGTGCGGAGTTCTTGTGTTGTGGCAAACAGCAGCCGCGGCACATCTTCCTTGATATAAGCGACGAAAACAGTAATTAATGTGCTTTCCCCCAATAAATTGGGCAATTATTGAATTAAATTCTTCAACTGCATTGTTTGTGACATCAAACAACAAACTTTTAGCATTTTCTGCTAAAAAGTTCATGACCTCCATTAATTTAAAATAAATTTCGCTGTTTTTCAGTTTTGAAAATAAATCAACAGAAATACTCTGGCGATTGCAAAAATAATCAGCGCACTTGTAAACTCTTGTAGAAGACCTTTATGAGTGTTTCAGGACGAGTCTTTCGGACAGCACTTGATGGATTACTTCTCCCGTGGAGCAGCACACCCCATGTTGCCAGTCTAACTGGCACAAAACAATAACATTTCTTCCCCCGTTTCGAGGAACCATTTTCTACCGATCAAGTTTCCTTCTGGCAGTGGTGAGAGATTTCGGCTTTTTATGTCCGAAATTAATTAAATTTGAATATAGCCAGGGCGGAAGTGTTGAACGGACAACCACATGTAGGTCCAAGATCTCCCCAGCCCCTACAAGGTCTTACAATTTGAATCCAAGGTTTCCCCCAACATCTGGAATTCCATATGCAAGTAATAATTGAATATAGAATTATAATTTAATATAGAGATTTCAAAAAATACTTGACTTTCCAAAAGTCTTATTTAAAGCTTTTTTTTTAAATAAATCTTCCTGATTGTCATATCGATCCTATACGTAATATCCATCGAACCATTAAATATCAGTAATATAAAATTCGGAGGAAATTTATATCTACAGAGAGAGAAAATAAAAAAGGAGGATACAATTTTACAAATGTATTATATGTAATGCATGTCAAATTTTTAGTTTTTAGAATTCTTAAACTGCATGCCATGACTCACAAGATGCATTTTTTAAATGCTAGAATATATTTTGAAAGATTTAATTTTGGTGCATTGATGTCATGTTTGAATTAATATAAGTGACATTTACGATACTCTGAGAATATCTATAACACATTTGTTCAAGAGTGTATCCCAATTTTCTACACTTTACAAGTTTCATAATAACTAATAAGTGGGATATTCTTACTAAAATTTTGAACTGTGTAAGGCCTATGAATATATTTATTATTGTCCCAAACATCATCGAAACATATGTATTCCGATTTAGAGAAGAATGCTTTTGCTTACTAAGAATTCGAACTTAGAAGAAATTACCTCAAAATCAAAAGAAATATATATATATACATACATACATGTATATACATACATATATACACACACTCACATCACACACACACACACACACACACACACACACACACACACACACACACACACACACACACACACACACACACACACACACACACACACACACACACACACACATATATATATATATAATATTATTTATTTTTATATTTAATAATAAACAATTTTTATATTTTTCATGGATAAATAAATATTTCGTAGGATTTGTTGAAATGTTCAAGTTAATTCTGCATCCAAAATCAGTAAGCAATAAACTTAGAATCAAATATAAAATTAAGAAAAACAACAAACTTTGAGAAGTTTTTATAAAATAAAGATTTAAAAATATGGAATTGAAGAATTTTGCAATAGCTATAGATATGTATTGCAATATCATATCATGTAGATATACTTCTTGAAAAATTACATCAAAAATAGAAATAAAGAATTAAAAAAGTACACTACATGAAAACTGTATAAATTTTATATTTTTTCAATAGATTTAGCTGTTTAAAGTCAATGTATATAATGTTCATAAGCCCATCATTTTTCGTGAAAATAATTGCAGGACCGCTCTGGAAAGATGAAGATTCGTCTCAGGGAAATCATAAGAGCCCCTCGTATGTAGTAAAGGGGAAAGAAATGTCCCTTCTCGCGCCAATTTAGAAGCATATTTTTACAGGAAGATACCGGATACTAGGAACACCCGCAGCGTTTGCTGGGGGTGAGGAAAGGGAACACACAAATTATCTGATAGAACTGCGAAAAACCAAACTTCAAATTTTAGTGTGTGAGGAGGAGCTTGTTGACTAAAGCATGCAATTGATTGGATTGATTTTTCAAACAACCAAGTATTCATCCGCCATGTGGGCGTTGCTAATTTTTGCGAAAAATTTTTAGTTTTATGTATACAAATAAAAAAATTCTATCGTAGATAAAGTAAAAAAAAAATTTGTTGGGATTTATAAATATATGTAGATATTACGTCTGTTTTTAAAATTTCTAAATTTTTTACCTTTTTTAAGTTATTAATGTTTTAAGGATATTATCAAATTACTGAGGCAATTTAAACATAGTTAAAATAATTTTAAAAATAAATTTCAAAACAAAAGAAATTATTCTTTTTGTGCATTAGGAAAACCTACAAAAAGTGAAGGTCTAGCTATAATAGAACTTGAGAAATATTTTTTTAAATTTCTCCATAGACTTAACATTAGCGCTCGTTTTCAATATGGCGCGGAAGGAGTCCCCTTAAAAGGTATTACTTTCGTTTTGCATCTTGTCGGACTTTAAAGTCTTGAATCGCGGACGAGGCACTTTGAAGGGAAAAATTGGAAGATCAGAAGCTTATGTCAAAAGTGATAAAGCAAAGAATGATGATGCAGTTACTTTTGATGTAAAAACTAGAAATGTTCAAGAAGCAAAAAATGATTTAATTGAATTGCGTCTACAGTACCATGCTATCTTAGAAGAAAAAGATGTAGAGGAAAACAAATCCTTGATCAAATGGAAGAAGAAATCAAAGAATTGGAGGTAAGCTTGTTAAAATTAAAATCTTCCTTAAAAAGAGAAATATTGCATGTTGATTCATTTACTAATGAAAAGAACTGTAGTAGTATAAAGTTAAAATTATCGGACATTCCTCTTCCAAAATTTTCGGGACATTATGAGGACTGAAATAATTTTAAGACGCAGTTTGAAACATTGATTTCTTCTAATGAGTATTTAGATGAAGCTCACAAATTATTTTACTTGGAATCGTCCTAAGCTGGAAATGCGAGACAAATTCAAACGACAGAATATAGTTTTTCTTCGCTTTTTCAGGCGTTATAGGAGCGCTACGATAATAAAAGGCTTATAGTTAATTCAAATATTTCGCGATTAATAAATTTAGAAAAAATTAACTATGCATCAGGAATTGAATTAAGATACTTACTAGAGAAATTGATTAAACACATTAGAGCTTTTAAATCTTTAAATTTGGGATATGATGATTTAAGTGCCAATATTTTTATTAATGTTTTTTACAAAAAGTAGATAAAGAATCAAAAAGGCTCTACGAGATGTCGCTTAAAACATTCAAATTACCCAAGTGGGATAAATTTATTGAATTTTTAGAAGAAAGATGTCAATACTTGGAAAACGTCCACGTATCCAAGTTAAAACCAAAAATGGGCAATAAAATGAAAAGTGTTTTCGTTGACTCTAACGTAAACAAATCACAATATTACCCGATTTTCAAATGCCCAGAATTCTTAAAGGCTGGTGTGAAACAAAGATTTGTCTTAATTAAGAAATTCACGTTATGTTTAAGATGCTACAGTTCGAAACATAAATTAAATTCTTGTGATTCTATATATAAGTGTAACATCTGCCAGTCAATGTCTCATGGATCCCTTTCGCATGACTTTTCGAAATCGGAAATAAAAAATGAAAACCAAAGTTTCGATCAGCACCCAACAACACTTAAGGGGAATCCTTCCTCAAAATAAATCTAGAAATGAGCTTCAGCGCCATCTAGCGCAGTTGTTTGGGGGCAGTCCTTCTTATAAAGACTGAAAGAACTGATTGGTGAATTTAAACTCATAAGTCACGCCACAGCACCTGTTTACAAAGAAAAAATAATTCCTATCTCAATGGGGGGGGCGAATTTTAAGTGGGGAATGAGAAGACCACTTAACCGCAATAGGGGTAAAGTGGACAATATAACCCCCGCATCCTAATTTTCTTCCCCATGTTCTGACGCAGATTTTCTCCGCATATGTGGTCAGTTTGTTTGTCCCCTCTCGCCTTCCTGGAACTGTATGTCCGTAAATCTCATGGGTGAGGAAAAAGTAGGGCAAGCTCAAGTGCTTCTCAAATTTGACACCCGAAATATCCGTTGTGAGCTTCCGTCGAGTCAAGCAATGAGAGAGAAAAAGCTCTGCTCGGAGATTTTGGAAAGAAATATTCTATTTACTGTTCAGCAGAAAAGTATAAAGATGCATAAAAAAATTGATCAATTTTGTTTTTATTCATTAAATGATCAAAACTTAATATCAATGTTGAAATAAAAATATAAAATATAATTATTTATTTTTCTCGATATAATTTCAATTTGCTTTGATTTTACGAGATTTGATTCTTTTTTAATGGGCCTTATGAGAAAGCAAAACAGTTACGCTTCTCTCTAAGTAAACTTCACTTTTAAAAATATTTTCAAATAGACAAAAATGCCGAATTTCTTATCTCTCTTAAAAAAAAGAGAAAATAATGTAGTTTATTTATTAACTTTGGAATAACTTTTCTAGCATTATAAAATATTTCGATATAAAATGAACGGAAAATTCCGTATATTTCGCTTATAATTTCTATCAATGCTTTTTGTAGGAATGGAAAGCCTACCTCTCTATTTGGATTGATCAGGCATCTCGACATTGTTTCTTGATATATTTCCAAGCAAACTTTAAAAACAATATAACCTATTACATAATCCGCACTTTTGAGTTCAAATATGGCGATATCATCATTCGTATCTGAAGAAGTAAATTCACTTAAAGAAAAATAGAGTCTTTAAATTAAGAATTAAATATAATCTTTACTTTGGGAATAAGCAAATAATCTTTTTTGCGTGTATGTGTGTTAAAGCTTAGCCTCTCAACAAATTAAAATAGAATATGTTTCTCAATAAAATCATAAACATTACAAAATACTCTAAATTCCTCGAAACGTCGTAAAATAGATTAGGGTCTCACATTTCATCTAAATTCCATGTATATTTTCAAATTTTTTAAATTTTCTTCATCTGTAACAAAATTTCAGAACTCGAGGTATCCAAAATCAGAGCTCCAAGCTTGCAGCCAAATTTATAACATCATCTTTAAATATTGTTTTCATAATTATTCTTAGCGTATTTATTCTCATTTTAACTCGCCAAAAAATCCTAAAATTTTGAAGATAATGATCTTATAGTGTTCATTTTAAAGTATCAAGCGACAATTTAGCTATATATATATATATATATATATATATATATATATATATATATATATATATATATATATATATATATATATATATATATATATATACATATATATATATATATATATATATATATATATATATATATATATATATATATATATACATATATATATATATATATATATATATATATATATATATATATATATATATATATATATATATATATATATATATATATATATATATATATATATATATATATATGTATACATATATATATATATATATATATATATATATATATATATATATATATATATATATATATATATATATATATATATATATATATATATATATATATATATATATATATATATATATATATATATATATATATATATATATATATATATATATATATATATATATATATATATATATATATATATATATATATATATATATATATATATATATATATATATATATATATATATATATATATTTATATATATATATATATATATATATATATATATATATATATATATATTTATATATATATATATATTTATATATATATATATATGTATATATATATATATATGTATAAATATATGTATATATGTATATATATATGTATATATATATATACATATATATATATATATATATATATACATATATATATATATACATATATATATATATATATATATATATGTATAAATATATGTATATATGTATATATATATGTATATATATATATATATATATATATATATATATATATATATATATATATATATATATATATATATATATATATATATATATATATATATATATATATATATATATACATATATATATATATATATATATATATATATATATATACATATATATATATATATACATATATATATATATACATATACATATATATACATATATATATATATATATATACATATATATATATATATATATATATATATATATATATATATATATATATATATATATATATATATATATATATATATATATATATATATATATATATATATATATATATATATATATATATATATATATATATATATATATATATATATATATATATATATATATATATATATATATATATATATATATATATATATATATATATATATATATATATATATATATATATATATATATATATATATATATATATATATATATAAATTCTAATTTTCGAAAAGTATAAGTGCTATTATACTGAGTTCAATAGTGGCATTTTATACATTTTGCAAAAAGTATTTTCGCATCTCACTAATTCCTTTTTGAACTGATTTCGTCATTATTTTTATTTTCGACATGAAATATGTTTTAGGACATCAACAAACGAAAATATTTTATACCACATATTTTGCATTTTTATTGTTTGCTGGTATTAACTTTACTTTTCCATAAAAATATAAGTTTACTAACAAAAGTAGCTAAATAAAGATAATAATTTTCTAAACTTTCACTTGTATATGCTTTAGACCAAAATGCATAAAAGATTATAAAAATGAAATTATTTGATTTAAATTTCTAAAAGAAATAAAATATTTAAATACCTACATACATATATAAATATAAATTGTAATCACATATTCTTTTTGTTAGCACATTAATATATTTAAAAAGATGTAAAATAAATTATTATGTAACTTTTATTCTATGTAAGAGATTGAATAAAAAATTATTCATGCTCTAAAGATAAATTGTGGAGAAATTTCTTCAAAAATGTGCATTTAGTAGTTCAAGAAATGTGATAAGAATACACTCGAGTATGTGTATTTTTATCACAATGATGTGATAGAATTCACATCCCTACCAATGCACCCCTTCATTGTAATTTCTCAGCTTTTTTCTTGATAAATTCAATTTTTCGTTTTATTTAATTTATTGGGAAGTTTGAAAATGTTATACTTTAACACTTGATTATGAAAAACTTTTTCCAGGGCTACTATTGTATAGCTCTCTATGGAGCTTCGAGTGCGGAGTTCTTGTGTTGTGGCAAACAGCAGCCGCGGCACATCTTCCTTGATATAAGCGACGAAAACAGTAATTAATGTGCTTTCCCCCAATAAATTGGGCAATTATTGAATTAAATTCTTCAACTGCATTGTTTGTGACATCAAACAACAAACTTTTAGCATTTTCTGCTAAAAAGTTCATGACCTCCATTAATTTAAAATAAATTTCGCTGTTTTTCAGTTTTGAAAATAAATCAACAGAAATACTCTGGCGATTGCAAAAATAATCAGCGCACTTGTAAACTCTTGTAGAAGACCTTTATGAGTGTTTCAGGACGAGTCTTTCGGACAGCACTTGATGGATTACTTCTCCCGTGGAGCAGCACACCCCATGTTGCCAGTCTAACTGGCACAAAACAATAACATTTCTTCCCCCGTTTCGAGGAACCATTTTCTACCGATCAAGTTTCCTTCTGGCAGTGGTGAGAGATTTCGGCTTTTTATGTCCGAAATTAATTAAATTTGAATATAGCCAGGGCGGAAGTGTTGAACGGACAACCACATGTAGGTCCAAGATCTCCCCAGCCCCTACAAGGTCTTACAATTTGAATCCAAGGTTTCCCCCAACATCTGGAATTCCATATGCAAGTAATAATTGAATATAGAATTATAATTTAATATAGAGATTTCAAAAAATACTTGACTTTCCAAAAGTCTTATTTAAAGCTTTTTTTTAAATAAATCTTCCTGATTGTCATATCGATCCTATACGTAATATCCATCGAACCATTAAATATCAGTAATATAAAATTCGGAGGAAATTTATATCTACAGAGAGAGAAAATAAAAAAGGAGGATACAATTTTACAAATGTATTATATGTAATGCATGTCAAATTTTTAGTTTTTAGAATTCTTAAACTGCATGCCATGACTCACAAGATGCATTTTTTAAATGCTAGAATATATTTTGAAAGATTTAATTTTGGTGCATTGATGTCATGTTTGAATTAATATAAGTGACATTTACGATACTCTGAGAATATCTATAACACATTTGTTCAAGAGTGTATCCCAATTTTCTACACTTTACAAGTTTCATAATAACTAATAAGTGGGATATTCTTACTAAAATTTTGAATTGTGTAAGGCCTATGAATATATTTATTATTGTCCCAAACATCATCGAAACATATGCATTCCGATTTAGAGAAGAATGCTTTTGCTTACTAAGAATTCGAACTTAGAAGAAATTACCTCAAAATCAAAAGAAATATATATATATACATACATACATGTATATACATACATATATACACACACTCACATCACACACACACACACACACACACACACACACACACACACACACACACACACACACACACACACACACACACACACATATATATATATATATATAATATTATTTATTTTTATATTTAATAATAAACAATTTTTATATTTTTCATGGATAAATAAATATTTCGTAGGATTTGTTGAAATGTTCAAGTTAATTCTGCATCCAAAATCAGTAAGCAATAAACTTAGAATCAAATATAAAATTAAGAAAAACAACAAACTTTGAGAAGTTTTTATAAAATAAAGATTTAAAAATATGGAATTGAAGAATTTTGCAATAGCTATAGATATGTATTGCAATATCATATCATGTAGATATACTTCTTGAAAAATTACATCAAAAATAGAAATAAAGAATTAAAAAAGTACACTACATGAAAACTGTATAAATTTTATATTTTTTCAATAGATTTAGCTGTTTAAAGTCAATGTATATAATGTTCATAAGCCCATCATTTTTCGTGAAAATAATTGCAGGACCGCTCTGGAAAGATGAAGATTCGTCTCAGGGAAATCATAAGAGCCCCTCGTATGTAGTAAAGGGGAAAGAAATGTCCCTTCTCGCGCCAATTTAGAAGCATATTTTTACAGGAAGATACCGGATACTAGGAACACCCGCAGCGTTTGCTGGGGGTGAGGAAAGGGAACACACAAATTATCTGATAGAACTGCGAAAAACCAAACTTCAAATTTTAGTGTGTGAGGAGGAGCTTGTTGACTAAAGCATGCAATTGATTGGATTGATTTTTCAAACAACCAAGTATTCATCCGCCATGTGGGCGTTGCTAATTTTTGCGAAAAATTTTTAGTTTTATGTATACAAATAAAAAAATTCTATCGTAGATAAAGTAAAAAAAAAATTTGTTGGGATTTATAAATATATGTAGATATTACGTCTGTTTTTAAAATTTCTAAATTTTTTACCTTTTTTAAGTTATTAATGTTTTAAGGATATTATCAAATTACTGAGGCAATTTAAACATAGTTAAAATAATTTTAAAAATAAATTTCAAAACAAAAGAAATTATTCTTTTTGTGCATTAGGAAAACCTACAAAAAGTGAAGGTCTAGCTATAATAGAACTTGAGAAATATTTTTTAAATTTCTCCATAGACTTAACATTAGCGCTCGTTTTCAATATGGCGCGGAAGGAGTCCCCTTAAGAGCAAGGAGTTGACCCCGAGGTCAACACTCCTCCCTCAGAGCTTTCGGAAAATACAAGTGCAAGCGCCACTTATTACGGACATAAATCTCAAACAGTAGTGTTGGCTACTGCTCACGTTTTTGTGCAAGATGTTTTTAGAAAGTCACACGTGTTGTGTTTTTTGCTTGATAGTGGCTCTATGATAAATGCCATAAGTCGCGAGGCTGCAGATTTGTTGCGGGTAAAGGACAGTCAAATAAATATGCCAATTAGAGGATTAAGTGGCTCACTGATAAATGTAAAATCACAAGCAGTAGTGGAAATTTCTAATTCATCTAAAGATTTTTATTAAAGTTTCGGAATTTATAATTCTTCCAAAAATCACAAACATTACCCCCGCACGACATTTGAATATTAATTTAGAAATTTGAATAACAATATAAAACTGGCGGATCCCGCATTTTTCAGACCAAACAAAATCGACGGTTTACTTGGGGCAAAATTATTTTTTGATATATTAAAAATCAAATAATTAAAGCTTAAGGATTCTCGCTTACTTCTTCAAGACTATGTTTTCGGTTTTATTGTTAGTGGCTCAAATGGCATTTCTACCACAATCAGCAATAATTATTGCGGACTCATACAAGAAATGGAGTGTGATGAACACTTCACAAAAAGACTAGAGACTTCTTTTAGAGCAACTGATGGCCAATATATCGTGAAAATCCCCCTTAAAACTGACCATGTGTTAGGAGAATTAAAATTACTAGCATCTAAGCAATTAGAATCCTTCTGCAAAAGGTTAGAGCGCAATCCTCAAATAATGTCATTATATGAAGAATTATTGCGAAAATATAGGGATCTAAATCATATGAACGAGGTATCAGAAGATCGAATCCTAAACATTGTATATTACATGCCTCATCATGGAATCTTGCGGCCTGAAAGCAAATCAACGAAGTTGAGGATAGTTTTTAATGCCTCAGCTCCTACATCTACAGGTGCATCTTTCAATCAGCTGCAAAAGTTAGGTAGAATTCCGCAGCAAGATATTTTTTCCATAATGCTTCTGTTTAGGAAGCATAAGTTTGTTTTTTTGGCAGATATATGCGAAATGTACCGACAAATCTTAGTCTATCCATCGCAAAGATATTTACATAGAATTCTTAGGACGGAAGGTCCAGACAATTCACTTAAGACATTCAGGCTTAATACTGTGACATATGGAACTGCCGCCGCACCCTAGCTTGCCACGAGAGTGCTTAAACAGTTATGTGATGATGAAGAAACTTCGTTCCAGATGCAACTAGAGTTGGACTCGATGATTTTTATGTAGATGACGTATTAACGGGATCACATGATTAGGAATCAACAAGACAATTACTACTCCAACTTGTCCAGTTACTTGCATGGGCAGGTATGTCCCTTCACAAATGGAATTCTAACGATGATAGTCTTCTCGAAGGTATCACAAGTAGTGAACAGTATTCCTTCGAAGATTCTGCGAAAATTAGTTCAGTTAAGGCTCTAGGAGTATTGTGGACACCTCAACTTGATTGCTTCATACAAGGTGACAATTGAACATAAAGACACTTACACTAAACACTCTGTATTGTCTGACATTGCGAGGATTTTCGATCTTCAAGGACTTATTGGTACTGTTGTGACAAATCAAAATTGTTTAGGAAAGAACTCTGGCTCGTAAATGCAGATTGGGATGCTACTCTTCCAGTTGCTCTTTCAGAACGGTGGACAGAATTTGTGTCACTTCTCCCAAAACTAGAAACTTTAGTTATTCCAGGACATTGTTGGAATGATGGAAATGTTACGATTCACAGTTTTGCAGACGCTTTTACGGCTGCTTATGGTGCAGTTGTTTATGCGAAGTACAAATTACCAGATGGAACTATTTCGCTTCACCTTTGTGCAGTAAATCCAGAATCGCTCCGGCAAAACAGATCACAGTTCTTAGATTGGAACTTTGTGCGGCATTGCTGCTGGCTGAACTCATGCAGAAGGTTAATAAAACCTTAGCCATCAAGGACTGTGCCACAATTTTGTGGTCCGACTCCAATATCGTTTTGGCTTGGATCAAAAATCGGCTCACGAACTGAAAACATTTGTCAGCAATCGAGTAACAGCCATACAAGAGATCACTGTGAACTGTCAGTGGCAACATGGTTCCTCAAGGGAGAACTCAGCAGATCTGATATCCAGATGCTTAGCTCCGGGTGACATCATAAGTAAAGACCTGTGGTAGACTGGACCAGCATTTCTTAAGGAATCCACTCAATTACAAGAGACTAGCATTCCAAAATCTGTTGTGACAATAATGAGTACTCGCGGGAACTGAAACAACCCGAGAACATTAATTTAATTGTTACAATAGAAAATTCAGCTTTAGGCCATATTTTTAAGGTTACCAATAATTATGTTAAACTAATTAGAATTTTAAGTTTCTGTTTCAGATTTCTTCATAAAATTAGAATAAGGGAAGACAAGTGTTATGGACAGATTTCCAGTGGAAATTTCATATCGCAGATATAAAATTAATTTCCATGGTTCAATTCGAAGAGTTTAGGGAAGAGTATAAGGCCTTAAAGGGAGGTAAACCCCTTCCAGGTAAAGGTTTTTTTAAATTCCTCAAATCCTCTCTGTGATACAAACAGTGTCATCAGGGTTTAAGAGCATCTTCAAAATTCGGATAGACGTTACCAGAAAAAACACCAAATTATTCTTCCTGCAAAAAGTAAGCTAACTTATTAATTATGGAACATTGGCACAAAAAATATTTTCATATTGGACCACAAACTCTCTTATATTATACAAGACACAAATTTTGGCCTATAAATGGGATAAACCTGGAGAGAAAAATTATACACAATTGCGTAATTTGTACAAAAGACAAGCCTATTATTGTAGAGAATTAATGGGAAATCCTCCTCAGGAGAGAGTTACGGTAAATTCTTCATTTACAAATACTGGTGTTGATTTTGCAGGACAATTCCTTATTAGGTATAGAAATCAAAGAAAGGGTACACTTCATAAGGTTTATATGTTGCTATTTTTGTCTGCATGGCCACTAAGGCTATTCATACTGAGATAGTTTGTGACTTAACGTCACAGGCATTTATTGCAGCTTTGAAAAGATTCTTTGCCCTACGTGGCAAATGTAGGACCTTGTTCTCCGACAATGGAAAAAAATTTTGTGAGTGCCCAGTCAGAATTTAAGCGATTGCATAGATTAATAAGCCATCCGGATAAAGTACTAGGTAAGTTCCTAATCTCTGAACAAATTAAATGGTCGTTTATTCCGCCGGGAGCTCCGAATATTTTAGGACTCTGGGAGGCGGGAGTTAAGTCCTTTAAGCACCATTTATTTAGGGGTGCAAGAAATGCCAATTTCAGTTACTAAGAATTTCCTACCATAGTTACGGAAATCGAAGGAATCTTTAATTCGAGACCCTTGACTCCGATGTCGTCAGATATCAATGACCTAGTGGCCTTAACGCCAGGTCATTTCTTAATTGGGCGACCTATAACTACAATTGTTGAACCAAATATCCTTGATATTCCCATCAATCGTTTATCAAGGTGGAAACAAGTTGAAAAACTGACTCAGATTATTTGGAAACGATGGAGCTTGGAATATTTGAGTAATTTTCAAAATCGTAATAAATGGAAATATCTAAAAATGAATAACAGCCCAGATCTGTTAGTAGAAGTAAAGGAGCATAATCTATCCAAATGCAAGTTTCTTCTTGGGAGAATAGTAGAAGTTTATCGTGGCCCTGACAATTGTGCCAGAGTGGTCAAAGTTCGTACTGCTAATGGGATTTTAAAAAGATCCATTACATAATTGTGCGCACTTCCTGTAAATACTGATTAGAATTACTGTACTGTCATAGCATTATAGTTTCTGAAATATTATTTTTTATTATTATTTTCTGTATTGTTTAATTGCATTAATATAATTGTTCTTACCATTTAGTACTTTGAACCTGTGTGTTAATTATTTGTTGAACCTATGTAAAATTTATTATTGTGTTATTGTTTTAGAATTGTGTAAATCATATTATATGTGCTATTGTTTGATTGGTTGTTGAATGTTAACCATTCCACGGGCGACATGATTTTGCCGCCTTGAAATATTGTTCAAAAGGCGATAAAGTGCGCCAATTATGGCAGTATCCGATGCTCTTGTTTCTCCCTGAAAAACTTGATTCAGAAAGGAAAAGGAAAGGAATTGTATTTGTAGCGGTATAGTCCGCGTTCTGATTCGAGCTATCGTGCTCAAATAAATATTTGTTATTGTTTGTTGTCGACGGAATTATTTATTAAATCCTACCACTTAGCTACTTTCAGTTTGGTCTATACATTTTCTAAAAATGTGCAATAAACAATGAACAATAAATAATATTTAAAACTAAAATTAAATTTATTATATCAGTTTGGGACACTGTTTTTCTCGCTCTTTCAATGTATGGCTTGAAGTAATTAAATTTTAATTTAAAATGATCGAAAGAGAGTGCAGTGCAAATGGAGTTTAGTTTCCACTCATGTTTATAATTATATAATGCACGTTGAAATTGGGGTTCATCAAAATGCTATTTTGTGAGTTTGAAAACTCATAAATTTAGATTTTCTGAAAAATCTGAAGGCAATGATGGCATATATTTATTTTATTTATTAGAATTCTGAAATGGAGATAGCTAACATTTCACTGATGTTACACGTTCTATAAGGCATATTAATATTTACTTTAATTTTTCAGATTAAATGCATGCTTTCTTATATCTGTGTAAAAAATCAGTTATAATATTAAAATATAATATGAACTATTCATTATTTTTCATATTGGAAATATGCATAGTTTGTGTAGAAAATATACGTAAACGTAATGTTTTACCTACTCTTTTATGTACTGAGGATTAGAATCATAAAAATATCAGAAATTTAAATATGGAGAAAAGTTATCATTTATATATATAATTTTAATATAAAATATTTTAATGGTTTAGAAATTTGTTACCTGAGTTTCATTTGCCTTCTAGCAACATAAATAAGATTACCAAGGAAAATTCCTTGAAGGAAAAAATAATAAGAGAAATAGAAAAAAGCAAAAAAAAAGTGATTTGTTGAATCATTTTCTAATTCAAAATAAAGCTGAAATATAATTTTCCACTACATTTAAATAAGTTATATTTATAAAAAAATAAATGTTATATTTACAATGAGAAAAATTTCCTCCAAATGCTCTTATACAAAATGTGCATTTCATTGAAATTTATTTGGCAGTGGAAAATGAAATTTTCAAAAGATTTTGTTTATTAACATTTGTTTAATGCTCAAGAAAGGTAATATATAAGTTTTCAACATTTTTGTTGTATTTTCTAACTCTGTAATGCCATGGAAGATGCTAGAAATCAGACTGTTGTTCAGTGAACCAATTTTGAACATTTCTGGTACGATTTATAGTTGGATTACCAACCATGAAGTATCTGTTTCCATTAGATTTAAAAATGTAACACTGCAGAATGCACTTGATCTGTCAATATATCTAGGTACCTTAAGGCTGTTTATTTACTTTGGAGGGACACAAGGGCACTACTTACAGGGCATCAGAACACGCTTGATATCATGATGTTCTAATTATGTACAGTTTGGATAAGGCATAATAGATTCATAGTTTCATGAAGTCCTTGCCTAATTCGATATCTTTCATCACTAAAAAGTAAACTGTAACATAATTCAACTAACAAAATTACCCATTTCCCATTCTTAGATGTTGAACATTTTATTTACCGACATCATTCTAAACGGAAGTTTGTATTTCGCGTAGAAAATAGTAGTTTTTTCACAGGACTTTCCCTTTCTTATCCTCTGCAGTTCTCTATACCTAATTTGAAACGAAATCTTTTCGTTTGATGATATTTATAATTAGAAGCATACTAGAATCCGTGTTTTGCTGTATAATTAGTCGGAGAGAACGTAGATCGTGGCTCTGGGAAAACTGGGATCGAACAACAATTGTCCATGAGTGTAGGCAAATGTTGTTCGAGGATTTAGACATAGAATGTAGGTTTTGATATCAACATTTCAAAATCTTTGATATGGCTGGTTCTGAGAACCCAGGAAGATTTGTTATTTTCGACATCTAGGCCTTTTACGAAACGAGCATCAAAAATAAAGTCTTTTCAGGTCTTAAGGGATCTGACATTTCCCTCATTTTACTTCATGCATTACTAATGAAATGCATTTCTACTCTTTAGTTATACCAGCATTTTAATGATGTATATAACCCACGTTATAAAATACTTCACCCCTTGTACACATTTAAATAAAAACTGCTTAAGTCTCTCTTCATTCGCCAGTATGGCTATTTTTTCTATTAAATTTTTACACGAAAATTAATTTTGAAGCCAGGTAGAAAATATTCTGGAGACACAAATGACTCAAGTATTCAGCATTGGTTAGATTTAGCAGATCCCTCTCTTTGTAAATAGTCTCACAGTCAACTCAACGATATTTTCATTAAAGTTGACTAACTCAAGGAATATAAATTATAAAAAAGCATCATTTATTATTCAATTATAGTATGTCCTACTGAATCTCTCAAGATAGTAAAAGTAAATATATTTTTAAACATTACTCATATTTTTTTAAATATTAATGAATTGCAAGGTATTATGCCCGACTAGACAATCGTTACGAAATATCCATTAGAAAGAAATCTAATAAGTATCAAGTATCAGTTTGTAACAAATTTAATTCATCAATTGAAATAGTGCAATAAATTATAAGTAGGAAAAAAAATTGGTACACAGTTAAAAAAAGAGTAAATATGTAAAATTGCTTACTCTTTTAAATTGTTATTGCCAAAAATTCAAACTTTGATATGATTTATATTGGAATTAACACTGTTAAACACTTTTTTCTTTTATCATCCGATTTTAATTTTGTTCTCTACTGAATGCGATAAATAATTTATATTCCTTCACCTGTATAACTTAACTATTTGTACTTTTACAATTTAACAATTTGTTTTACAAACAAAATTTTGAATAAGTTAAAATTTTTTAATGATTTCATTTATCAAATCTCTAAAGTATTCGTTACTGTCCTTTTACGTAGAAATTTATTGTAAGATTATTTCAATTTTTTTAATTTCATAACTTTTGATTTTTGTTTTGCTTCTATAACAAAAGTCTCCAAAATGAATGCAGCAGAGACAAATTATTTTTATGGTAGTTCTGATTCTATTCTATTCGATTTGAAAAATTAGACATTCTCAAAACATTAACTTTTGATTACATCATCAAGTTCCTTATTCGGAAGGAAACAGAAAATATTATCGTTAAATTTTATTTTCTTCTACTAATGGCACTGCATTTTCATTTTGAAGAAATCTTATAATTTAAAATAAAAAGTTATATAAATGGCAAGAGAAGTTATATCAGTAAATTTGCATACCTTTTAATTGGAACAACCAGCTTATTTATTGCTCAGAAATAAATAAAATAATTGGAAATCTTAAAATCTAAATAATTTCTCTAATAATAATTTAAAATATAAATAAAATCTTAATACATTTTTTCAAATTTTCTGGTTCAAGACCTTAATGTGAAAGTAATTCTATTCTACGTTGCTGAAATGACTACATAAATTGTACTCAAGATCCTACATGTGCAAAGATCATAGTATAAAACGGCTTAGGGGAGTGTTATTGAGATCAAACATTAAGCATTATCTCACAAATTTACTTTATTCTTTTTTATCAGCTTCTCTGTTTACTTATAATGTTCATTAATGCGTAAAATGCAACAAATTAACTTATCCAGTAAAAAAAGAAAAATTTTAGCAAAGAATTCTATTCAAAATTGAGATTTATTTCATAAGAATTATCCATGAGCTAAAGAAATCCTAAAATGAATCAATTGGTAAGGAAATCATTCTTCTAAAAACATTACTTTTTCAACTTTAAATTAATTGTTAAAAGCTATTAAATTTCTTCACAATTCAGAAACTTAAACTATTTTCCGTTTATTAAGGCCATTTTTTAAAGTCTGTAAAAATTAAATATGCTTACTTATCTCTCACTCTTTTCCAAATGAGATCACTTATATTGAAAAAAAGAAACTGACTGAAGTGATATCTTCGTTGGATACAAAGCACACGTGATTGATACCAGGTGAATCGAAATGGGGTATCAAGCATTTCTTTTCCATCAAAAAATGCCATAAAACAATGTAAATTATCCTAGATCAATTTATTAATCTTTTTCTAGAAAAATTTAGACTTGCAACAGTATGTCAAAAATGATTGAAACAAACGCATCTATACGTAAACATCCTATTTTAATATTTCATTATCACTAACTTTTTATCTGTGTAAATAAGATAATAATAGGTATATACAACTAGTTTTCATTAACATAATATCTAACATCTGATCAATCTATAATCAAATCCTATTGATCAAATACCCCAAATTTAGAGCCTAATATCGAAGAAAGAAAAGAGCACTACCAAAGTCATAAAAAGTTATCCGAATAATTCTTACGAACACAGCTTTATGAGGCCTCCCTTTTTGATTATCTAAGCATTCTTGGTATCTCATTATATATTTTTATTTTAATATCTTGAAATTACTAGAAACATTTTATTCTACTTACCAACACATTGCAAAACTACTTTGCAAATTCTTAAACGGTCTAACTGTTCAAGAATGTTTCTTGATATAAAGTTCTGATTCATTTCCTATCTGTAACCAAACTGTTATCCAATAGTAAATAACAAGAGCGTAGAAGTAAAAACGTCGCAGGTCTTTTCTTCACGGTAATTATATATTTTTTAAAATATATTTCGCTTTTAAGTATATTCTGTTTTGTAGAAGACGGTAGAAATATTTTAGCAATTAAAATTTTTACCTCGATATAATCTGTTATCCAGTAGTCATAATTATTTGCTTTGGTTTTTGTTTTTCTTGTTCACTTTTAATCTGATTTATTACTCATGGCTCCATCTCTAATTATTTTCATCCAATTCACAATGATTTATGTTTAATATAAGATGTAATATTTTATGTTTATGATTTGTCTTCGTATAAATACTGTGAGATTATAAGAATAAATTTTGGCATCAATGGATATATATCTCCAGATTATGACTCATTGTGTTCAGATAATCATATATTTGAACTTCTTCAGGCTGATGCAAAAAGAAATTCTGTATATAAAATAGGTTTTTATACTCTCTATCTAATAGAAATTTTAGATTAAAATAGTAAGGATTCTTTTTCAATGAACATTTTTAATTAGAAGAATTATTCTCAATGAAGTATTATCTTTTTCTTTCTATAATTCAAATTGCAGACATTTATAAACTCTCTTCTCGGAATTCAATACTTACAATATAATTCACACAGACAATATAATTTTCTTATTAATCCATTCGTCTCAAGAAGGGTTTTAACACAAAACTCAAATTGTCATTTTATGAAATGAACATTGGGGAAATTGAATTAAAATTCTAAATTGATTTTACTAAATTCGGATATAAATTTCTGAAGCAAAAAATTTATTTATTATGAGTTAATCAATTATTAACCACATGGTTTAATCAAAGACTTCGAGTTATTTATTTCCCTACCAAAGTTTTTTAATTACCAATATAGAATGGACAAAAAAAAAGTAAAAAAAAGAAACTTTGAAAAAACAAACTTTCTCTCTAAAGTTGGTAACAAATAGGGAATAAAATTTCCCTCTCACGTCAATTATATTAATCAAAATTTAATTAAAAATAATCCGGATTATGAATGTTGTATATATTTGTGAATTTGAATTCACCAGAAAATAAAATCCTAGATACTTTATACATTTTCTTATTTAAAGAGAAAATAGCTAGAAATCAACCATTGTAGACGACTTTTATATTCCTTGGACGCTTATGCCGCCATGTCGATCCGATAATTGCTTCGAGTTCCCCTACAGACCGTTAGACTGCGCAGCGATCGATTATCAATATTTTGCAATTTGAATTTGCTGATCGGTAATCGCACGTTCTATTTGTCGTTGCGACTTATCAATATGTGTTTGCGTATTGACTTTCATGGATAGTTAAGAATAGCAGCGTTAATTTCTGTGGCTATGTTACAAGAAATAAGTATTCGGATAAATTCAAGTCGCCCGACTTAGAGGAATAGAGAAGATCCATTTTTTGGATGAAGTTTTTACATATTATTTTAGGTTAAGCAAACATTTAATTGTTGAAATTTATACAGAATAATCTTCACTACTCTACTATCGAAGTACAGAAGCGATCAGTTGTTGTTAAAATAATGGAATAATATTTTTTCAATTTAGCAGAGAAAACTAAAGTAAAAGTAATATATATCTGTAAAATAATGGCATCCTTTTTAAAATGTTATTAATTGATACTTTTACCTAAAACTATCATTCCTTTGTTATTACAATGTTTTGTTATGTATGTCCTCTGTTAATCCCAGTTAATTGAATTTGGTTACGTTTCAAAACTCTTTTAATAATTGTAACTAACATAATTTAATAAAATAATAACAGAAACAAAAATAATTTTTCTCATTTGACAAAATATACAAAATTATATTTTAACAAAACATAATTTTATATTTTTCAATTTTAGGTTAACAATAAAGAAAAATTTAACAAATATATATATATATATATATATATATATATATATATATGCATATATATATATATATATATATATATATATATATATATATATATATATATATATATATATATATATATACATAAATTATATTTTCAAATTGTAGAGAATCAATTCAAATATATAATAAGATTTTTATAATTTTACTTATGCATACACAAAGTATCACATTATATTTGACTTTGGAAAATAAATAAAAATTAAATCGAAAGATAAGATACTTATGCTTTTTAAAATATGGAATGATACGAGCATAATGACTCAAAGTAAGTTTATTCATAAGTGATGATATACATATTTAAGTAAAATTTAATTTCATGTATATGAGAAAAATTTTCAGATAAATAATCTTTATATTTGAAAATTAATGATTCTGCAATATATTTACACACATAATCAATTAAATTTATGTAATCAATCACACAATTTGAAATTTTTTAGTTTAGCTGTAATATCATATGATGAAATGATAGATCTACGTCAAAAGAATTGTAAAAATGACTTCACTCTACCTTTTTTTTATTATTAAATAAATTTATAAAATTAGGCGTTGATAATAAAGAAGAAATTAGATTACATTTATATAATATAAAATATTCAGTCAATGCTTGTCAATTCTTATGTCCTGGATTTTTGAAGAATCATCATTTTTGGCAGATACCGTATAACCAGTACGCAAAATTTTGAGTTTGGTGATTTTTTGACATATTCTTATATTTTGTATTTGGTAACCTAGCTTTTATTATGTCATAGATATGCAGACCTTTAAGAATTATGCGGAAAATTCTATTTTGGCAACCCTAGTATTTACATCATCGAGCACGTCACATAACGTCATGTTCGCAACATTTCTTCATCGCCAAGAAATTCGAAATTTGCCATCCTGGATTATACGGAATCTGGGCTTTATTTTTTGGTTAAACATTTTATGATTAAGGTTGCTTTACAATACAAAATTATTTTCAAAAAGAAATTATTAGTCCTCGATTTAAAGTAAATTTTTATTTAAAAACATCACACATACTTAAAAATAAACACATAACAGAATTGAACTTTAGAATTCCTCATATTTCCGCTGCAAATGAACATACATAAAAGCAACAAATTCCTTTTGCATTCTTAAAAGTGCAATAAGGATAAATCAATAAACTTTATTAATAAAAATTTGGCATAATTTAAAAACATTTTGAACATGCTAAACAAAATTAATCGATATATAATATTTCAAAATTAAGTCACGAACAATATATTCACAAATTCGCAGCTAAAAAATATTTACGTGCATTTACACTCACAGATATATATAAATAATATTTCAACATAAAACAAATCTATCATTCTTGAATCATTTATAATAATTCTCTATCCTGATATAAAAACAACAATAATAAATGCATACTTATCTTTATATTTCTCTTGGCTCACAGACACAACATCGAATATTCCGCCACTTCACATCAATGGCTGACGCTTACTCAAGCACTTCGCACTATCTGAAGCCATACTGTCACGCGGTATACACAATAAACAGTGAAAAATATATTTCTTTCTGAAAAATAGTTTTTAAAGGGTATAAAAAAGTAAGAAGTAATCTGAAAATTAATTAACATCACAAAAAAACTGTTATTTGGAAAAAATAGTATTTGCCGATAAAATAAAAAAATAGCGCTAAAACTAATAGTCTTAATTTTACTGGCCAACAGATTCAGTACCAACAATGGCCAGAATTTGATTAAAGAAATACATACAGAAGATAAGAATTTCTTAAATTATATTAAGATGAGATTGAGAAGAGAATAGTAGAAAGAGTTTGTAGGATAAGGTATTTAATTATTTCATTATAAAAATGAATATATTTTCATGCGTTATTTAAGACCTCGTGAAACACTGAATGCAATTTTGCACTTTCTGGCAACAGATAGAAAGTATGAAGATTTAAAATTTACGAGAATTATTCCCCTAATTTTTTTACAAATAATAAAGAAAACGTAAGTCATAAAATAGTTCTTCCTAAGGAATACTTGAAAGTAAAAGTAATTCTTAAAATCATTTATTGAATTTATATATAAACTCTTTGGTTATTATAAAATATTAAAAACTCTAAATTGTGTGTGTGTGTGAATTGAATTAAATAAATTTAAAATATTTACATATTTTTTCATTTAATTAAAAAAAGTAAGATAGTAATCACTTAAATTAAATGCAATTAATGGAAAATTTTAAAGCAATTCATTAACTAAGTTATAATACTTTATGTTTTAATACAGGGATAACCAATAAAAATTTTATAAATTATAAAATTCATTAAATTTTTAGTAATATTTCATTGTATGAATATATAATAGACATAACAATTTGTTTTCAATTTTTTGTCATTCATTGTAATAAATTTTCATCACTAAATATTTTATAAATTTTCATGACTTCCTTTTTATTTGATTCTCATAGTGAATGCTCAAAAGTTGCCACAAATAAATTTGTTTTATAGATGTATTTTAATAAATGAAACGGAAATTAGGAAGTTACAGTAAATATTATATTTCTCAAGTGTCGCCAAGAACACTTTACATCCCTACAGGAAGAGATACGCGATAGCCTGAAGCTACTGTTTACTTCCTGAAATTAGCCTCATGTTTGAAGAAAAACCAGAACTTGATTGGATTTTCTTCAACAAGTCAAACTACCCCGCATACGGTACGATTTTCAACGTGTCATGCATATCCAAACGCAGAATCGTATCGTGTATGGTGTGCTTTAGAGACATCGTACCGTGTGGGGGGTAGTTTGATGGGTTGAAGAAAATTCAAGTTCTGATTTTTCTTCCCACGTTGGATTAATTACAGCTAATAAATAGTAGCTTACTGTCGCATGTTTCTTTTCTAAGGGTTTTAAAGTATTCTTGGCGGTACTTTGGAAAATAATATTTACTGTGAAACTTCTCAGTTTCATTTTGGCGCAGCATGTCCAATTTTGGACCTAGCGCCATAAAACCCAACCAACTTAATCTTAGTTTCAGTTTTATTTGTTAATAAGTCTACAAAACAAATAATACAAAAATTCTCAGAAGCATAAAAAATGAGTCTTATTTATTGCAAGTTATGAGCGTTGAAAAGTAATATTAGATGAAAATTTGTTACTATGAACAACTAAAAAATTGAAAAAAATTTTTACGTCTGTTATAAATTTATACAATGAATATTATTTCTAAAACTATTATCGTGTGATTTCTCATGTATGTATTAAAGCATGAAATATTATAATTCAGTTAATGAATTGCATTAAAATTTTCTATAATTAATTATTTTTAATTTAAGTGATTATCATCGTAATTTGCTTTAATTAAATGAAAAAATATACAATTTTAAATTGAATTTATTTAATCCAATATTTTTAGACTTTTTAATTTTTTGTGATAACTATAGTTTAATAAATCAATAAATGATTTTAAGAATTACTTTTCAAGAATAAATTTCAAATATTCCTTTTGGAGAATTTTTACAATTGACTCATATTTTCTTTATTATTTGTAAAAAAGTTAGGGATAATATCCCTTTCATTTAAATTCTTCATACGTTTTACCTGCTGCCAGAAAGCGTAAAGTCATATGCAGTGGTCTGAAAGTACTTATGAATATGTTTCTTTTTATAATTAAATGTGTGTTACCTTATCAAACTAACTTTCTAAAATTCTTCAATCATCTTAATATAATTTAAGAAATTCTTATATTCTGGAAATATTATTTTAATCAAATTAAGATGTGAAAGAGATTTTTGCTGCATCAGCCAATTTTTTACATCATTACAATTCAGAGCAACAGTTAGCCGATTTCTATTTCTTCTTTCGGTTTCTTTACATGTATAACTGTTGTTGTTGTTGCTTATGACAATTGGACAAGCCAAGCTCGCTATGCCGTTGGCAGTGCGAATTAAGTCAATAGGGAGCGTCTTTGGTTTGGATCAGAGCACCACGAAGGTGAAAGTACGACTTTTGCTCTTTTTAAGATGTCTCGTAATTTTGAACCACGGTCAGTTGACGAGGCCACACATGAGCTGGCACCCTCCTCTCCACATCCACGCCACACCAGCGGAAGGACTTTGGACGTCACAGATTAACGTGGACACGTCCCCAACCCATGGAGTTCCAGCAACCCAGTGAAGCAGAGTACACCGTGGTCACCCTCTCAATCACTGCCCGCGGCAAAAGATGCTTCACTTTGCTGAGCTAACGGGAAGCGGCGTGAAGCTACTGAGCCACTGGAGCTCACATGTATAACTTATTGTTGTAACCGTTTCGGAAACCCGATGATTCTTCTGTAATAACACTGTATTTTAAATCATATTATTCTTATCGTATTTTGATGCCTTCGCTAAAAATGCATGCTAGTTATTTTTTTATATTTGCCGACATTTTTAAAACGGGCAATTAGCTAAAATTGGTCACTATTTCCACTTAACTGGTGGAGTCCAATTCTGGGCTAGGTACAAGGAAGTAAGTTGCTGAAACATTACAACAGTAGCGAAAACACTTCTATTGCAGAACAAATCAATTAAGCGAAATTTTTATGAACTAAGCTTTTTTTTTACTTCTGACATTGCTCACACATGTTTCATATTTCTTCCAATATAAAATAGATGCACTTGCTAAACTGAAAATCATCTTCCGGTAATAACTCCCAGATTAAAAATGTTTTAAATTTGCAATAATTCCAAATTAAATCGAAATATATATACGCTATTAAATTTTTGAATATGTTCGCCAAAAGGAAAAATCACCATTTTTATTAATTTCTGTCTTGAAGAGAATTGATTAGACAGAGAGTAAGTTTCATACATTTTTCCAAACAAAAACAATAAACTCTATTGTTTCTAATTTTTTTGCTTAAAAATAATTGGTTTCTAAAATAAGAAGAAGGAAATAAGGGACTACATGCTTATTGCCTTATCCGTGATACCATCAGAAAAGAAATTCTTGAAAATTTTGAACTCCTACTTGTTCTTGAACCTTTGAGATCTGTATGATCCTTCTCTGTATCAGCAGCCTGATGTAGTAGTTTCCTTTTGAAAGAAATTAATATATTCTAATTTTCATATAAAGGTGGCAAATTTATATTGTCTATCAATCTCTAAATAAACTTATCTATCATATCTTGTTATTTTCTAATAACAATTCGATCTTATTCAATGTGAACTACAAGCCTTTGAACATAAAAATTCGAAATAGTTTTTGTTGTACCAAAACTAAACTATAAAAATTGATGCACTGATTAATAGAGAATATTAATAATCTTTTAATTTTCAGTTTTTTATTTTTTTATAAGTGATAATGAAAAATTCCAAAATTCAAAAGTTAGCGAAGTATTTCCAAAATTTAGCAACTTTTAATTTTCTTTCTATAATGTAATGTTGAAAGCAAATTTTTTAGAATGTCTTCTTATTTGTTTTTATTATTAATGAAAGACTTATGAAACGAATGAATCAATAGTTACACATTTTAATACTTGATGCCACTTTTTTTGCTATTGTTGAATAAAATCTTTTCGCAGATATTTTTTATTCAATTTTCAGTGTTTCTTAAATTACAAAATGATTAAAATGTTTCAAGTGTGATTTTTAAAAACTTATACAAAATTTTATATAGGCATATAGCATTTATAAATTATTCAAATCATTTAGAACTCTACATTAAATTTTAGTATGAATGAAAGTTATTTAAAAAAAGTCAAACGATTTTTAATCTATGCATTTAAGATCGTCTGTAAATTTTTACCGAGTAAAATCTAACTTTTAGAATTTTCGCATTTCTATAAACACAGTTTTTTATTTTAAAACATCTCCTTATTTCTTAAAAGATGAATGTCGGAAACAATGCAGCAAGATTTCGAAGTATGTATTTTCATTTTAGATTATTTTACATTCAGTTTTCTTAAGTATTTTATTATTGAAAAATAGAGTTTTTGTATGTATTTGCTGAAATTTGGTGTTATATACTCATATATATATGCATGCATAGTTAGTATAATAAAGTAAGAGATAATAATTATAGAAAATAAAATGAAAAATAAACAATCCTGAAACTAAATTCGACAGTTTATCCATTCTTTTAACTTTTAATTCAGTAATAATTATATTAAAAACAAGAAAAATACAGTTGAGTGTTAAAATTTATTTGCATCTCTTTTATGTAAACATATAGAAGATTTAAGAATTAAATTCTTATATTCCATATTTTAGACAGAATCCAGTTCTGTTTTGATTAAAAACTCTTTATATTAAGAGCAAATGCTTGTTCACTTGTATTCGTATTTCTGCTGTATTTATATTGATAATCAAATTTGTATGTAATGATTCTAAAGGTACTCTTTTCTGAACAAAATCTTATTCAAATCATCAAAGAGAGATAAAAGTTTTTCAGGGAAACTTCCATAATTTTCAGTTGATGGATGTTTTTATGCACTCATATAATAGTAAATAAATTAAAATCTAACAAATAAAATAATACTATAAACAGGCTATTTATGCAATATTTCTCAATTTAAATTCGTGCATAATTCTTATATACATAGCATACTGGCTCATGCTGCTTATAAATATATACATCAGATAAATGAACTCTACCAATTCTTTTCTGTTTAATTCAGAGTTATATGGACTTCAGAAAAAAATTGCTTAAAAAGGAAATATTTTCTTAATACTTTCCTTCGATTGGCCGAATTATTTAAATTTGAAATTAATTAAGAAATTAATTAATTAAAAGTTCAGGTATAAATTTTTAATATTTTGAACATCAAATTTGTTCAAATGTTATTTTAAATTGATACAGTATAATTTTATTATTTCAATCTTTTAGATTTACAAGAGTTTCTTACGCAGTAATAAAATTATATCATTCTCTTCTGTTGTGTCTAAATTAGAATTCTTTTGAGGAAAAAAGTAATAAAGCATTATAGAAATCTAAAGTCACGTTGTAAATAATTTTTTTTATTTTCAGCGAAGAAAAATTAAACATAATTTTATTATTTTCATTTAAAGATAAGCAAAATTCATATACTGGCTGGAAATTAAAGGAAAAGTGTGCTTATCTACAAAATTTATTTTCATTGAGTGCTATGAAAACATTTTTCTGGATAATACATTGCTAAAAACAATTAAGAAAGAATATTGAGGTTATGGAGTGATCATGCACCTAGAGAACTGTTTGGTTGATTGATGCATCACTGAAAGATCTAGTAGACTACATAAGATAAAAACAACATTTGCTTACCATTTTTTTAAGTATTTAAGTACAAAAAGAAAAAAAATTGTGCATATGAGAAAAACAAATAAAAAAAATTATTTCTTTAATAGAAAATTGATTTTAGTAGGGGGTGTGTTTTCCCCGGAAGGCTAGCAGCATTGAAAACTTTTGAAACAACGAAGCTATTAATGAATGGATGGGGTATTCTGTTCTATTTCTCTAGAACTGTTCTTTCCATTTCTTGAAAGTTCATGGAGGTGGTAAATGTCTAGCAGCTCATTTGCCTAGAATGTTCCAAACATGCTCTATTGGGTCCATGTCCAGATCGTTACATTCCATTCTTCCTTCCACCGAAAGGAAATCATTTCCCTAATCTTCGATTTCCGTCCAATAACATGAAGTTATCTCCAATTGTTGTAGCGTAAGGAACTAGTATAAAAGGTTTGAAAATCTCATCCTCATATCGATCATATCTGTGATCGGTCACAGCTCCAATTCGAATGATATGGAGTTCTATGCACCTAGCGCGGCATAGACAGTCCAACATCCAAATCTGACACTTTTGTATATTAACGTAGTGCAGTTTCTAGTGCTACGTTGTCTCCAGATGAAAATACGCCTATTAAGATGAAGGGAGAAAAACGAAACTTGTCAGAGAAAAGAATATTGCTCCATTCATTTCTCCTCCAGTTCACACACTCTGTTGCCAAATCCCTGTAGACGCGACAATGCCTTTATGTGATACACATTATTGTTCGGTTAGCGTGAAGGTGGTTGCTGACAGTTTGAGTTGAACTGTCCAAAACAGCCTTCTAACAGAGAAGGTGCTGTTAAAGAAGTATGACATTTCATATTTCTTTGTCTCCAAGTCGTAAGCGTTAAATAACAATCTTCATTGGGTGTTGTAGCTCGTTTACGACTTTGCCCTTATCTTTCGCAGTATTTTCAGCCAACAGAAAACGGTTCCCAATCCTGGAAATCACACTTTATAAAACTCCAATGGTTTTTGTTACTTTGGTTTGTGTAACTCAGGGCTAAGTATGGGGAAGCATGCTGGTGCAACAACAACTTTGCATCGTATTTGATCCCCCTCTAGCCAGTTAATAATTCCCAAAGCTTCTGATTCGATTAAATTATTTCGTTGAGATATCGCACTAATTGAAACAACGTTCATAATGAATGTCAATCCTTCTTTTCCGATTTGTTTTATATTAAGTTGAAAGCCAAATCTTATTCTGTTCGTTGCCTCTAAAGTGTCATCTTCGACGTCAACTCGAAGATTTGCGTACTTGGAAATTTGAGAATGAGAAAAATTTGCATTTATGACTCTTTTTTTTTTACTATCTTATGCAAAAGACATTTACCCATGCCACTATTTATAAATGATTTGCAATATCTTTTAATTATTTTTAGCAGTTTATTTTTAAGAATTTTGAGCTTGGATGAATTCAAAATATATTTCATTCTCCATTTTAGTATATTTAGAAGGCCATGGAATACAAAATTTTAGTTTCATAGACATTATATTGTCTATCAAGCTAATAAACACAATCGATTAATATGTTTAAGGTAGCGCAGATCACTTTTCGTTTTAATTTATCGCATTTTTCATTAGTTTTTTATTGCTTTTTGCACGTTTATTGAAATATTTCCTCCTTCTCTCAGGTTTGAAAATTTTCATTCATTGGTTGGTTTTCCAACGAAACTGTGATATTTATATATGTATGTTCTAAAATACTTATAAAAATTTCTCCCCCTTTTTTTACAGTATACCTCTATTAACAGAGAAATATAAAATGCTACTTACAACATGCACAAGCAATTCTTTTTGCTACTTTACATTGTTGAAACTTTACAGGATATTCTTTAGGAAATTTCTTTTGCGAGATATATTGAGGAATATTTCTCAAATTAATTACTTGGTTCATTGTTAGACACTACTAGTGACTCTACACCTTAAATAATCATTTGGAATAAATTTACAACTGTCTCAACTTGTGCTCCAAGGAAACAATGTATTATTGTTAACGTATATGCTTTGCATTAAAAAAAGGACACAGTTCTGGAATTATTTTTTGACATGAAAAGAGTAGTCCTTTTTTAACTTTTCGGAACTATTGAAACCATTTTATTTATATATATTGCGTGAGAAGCGAAAGATGGGAATTCCACAACTGTAGGAAATCTTTCAAGATTTTTCTGCAGAAAACTTCTTCTAATTTTACTGCCATATATTATTTAACTAGCTGATAGCAATTAATGGGAGAATTTCTAAGTAGGAAGTTTATCAGAGCATAAAATTTACTAATTTCACCTTCAGAAAGAATAATCCATTTGATAAAATTTATTTGCAAAATTTTATGTCTAAATGTCGGGGATTAAAAATTTGCTGTTTCACAAAAAATTGTTTGATTATTTAAATTTTATGGATACTTTCTCTTTCTGATTCTATGTTAGATTTTTCTAAAACATTAAATTCAACTTCAAGAAACTTTTGATTAATTTTAAAAATAAACATACATAAACATTAGAAATAAGCAACATATAATTCAGATGAATGCCGTACATTCATTAAAGTGTTTATTCATCCCATTGTTATAATTGAAATGTTTAGTAGAATATATTAAAGGAAGTAGTTTACACAGCTACAAGGAAAAAGCTTAAAACTTATGAAAACAAAATCTTCATTTCATAGTTTGAGATTTAACTAAAAAGGCTATAAAAAACAAGAAAATCAGAATACAGGTTTTTCATAATCTCTTTACTTTTGATTTTGACAATAAAAATTGCGTAAAGCTAACAAGGGAAAAGTTCTACGAAGATTTCAAGTTTCACTTTAAAAGCATCAAATGTTTACTTTGACCTTTTTCTGATGAAAGAAACTGATATGGTGTTGGAAAAATTATCGATTATAAAATGATAGAGAGAGAGAGAGAGAGAGAGAGGGATTTTGATTATAAAATTACAATTTAAATAGAAGCTTAAAGAAAGGTATATAAATATATTTAATTATCAAAAATAAATATATGTTTGTAGGTAGATTTATAAAAAGTTGATTACATTTTTTCATTGTTTTTGGAGTATTTTATTCAATTTTAGAGTTCCATTCTGATCCGGTTTAAAACATCTCGACTGTATAAAAGTTATGAATTGCAAGTAATTTGTACACAAAATAAATTAAAAATTCATATGAAATTGACATAATGTTATCCAACATTGTAAATGCTTTGTGAAAAACGTCTATTAGTTTGTTAAAAATACTAGTAGCATATTCAGTGATGAGAAATATTCACTACTTATTTTAATAAATGGCTCTATATTTGAAAATATATTTTTATACTGACTTATAAAAGAAAGTTTTATTTATGCTCATATTTTAAATTAAAATTTCTTTTTTATGGGTTCCTTCTTATTGAAAAAATTAGTATAGTAAAATTTTCATACACACATAATTTTTATTTGAACAAATTTTCGATTGTACATTTTATAGACTAGTAATTCAACTTAAAATTCATTAAAATTAATACAATTCAGAAGGAATATTTTTGCGGCATATATGGGGGCAATCTTGCTAGACATCAAAAGATATATTGACTTAAAACCCAATTAAATTAATAGCTTATGTGTGTGTGTTTCAACTGCACTAACATTTGTTTCATAATTTATATTTTATATAAATCGGGGAATTGAAGTTGATTAAATTATACTGAAAGTCAATAGAAATTAATTATATATAGCTAGTGATATAAGGTGAACAAGAAAGTTCTTACCATTTTTAATGACTCTTATGAACATGACATACGTAAAGTGTAGCCAATTGTTAGTTATAGAAGCAATCAACATCGTCATCCAGCACCTTTGGCCAACGTTTCTGTTCAGTACCTTTGCGGTAAAACTCGGGGGTTTTGGATACAAAGAAACTCATGAGTGCTTTATTGGTGAAAAATTTCCCACAAAGATATTGTCCAGGAAATGGAAGAGGTGGTAATGTGATGGTGCAAGATTAGATGAGTAAGGAGTATGGCATAAAGTCTCCATACCAAGTATGGTAAGCTCGCGCGACATGCGGCATTCGGCGTGATATCGGCCAAGAACAGTACACCCTTGAGATTAACCAGTGCTGGCTGCTTCTGTTGCAATGCTTGTTGCACACGTTCCAATTACTACGAGTACAGGTCCGCAATGACCTTTTGGCCCGTTAGTAGCACCTCATAGTGAACCACTTGACGACTAGTCCACCAGACACAAAGCATAATCTCACCCTTGTAACTTATATGTGCAAAGGTGATCTTGCGCTGTGCGTGACAGAATCCACGGGTGACAACCATAATTTTGGAAAACTTGGTAGTATTATACAGCACCCTCTTTTCATCACAGGTAAGCACTCGATTGAATATGGATGCACTGCGGTAACAAGAAAGCAATGATTAATAGCCTGCCCCTCGTTGTTACTTATGTACTTCTGATAAGCACTTCTTTTAAGATTTGATCAGCGTAATTTGTATACTTATTTTCACTTCATTCAATGGCAACGTGAAAATGGCAAGAACTTGCTCACCTTTAATTTTAAATTCCCTCTGTAAATGTTCATTTAGTAAATACACTGAAAACTTGTATCACAGATAATGTCTGGTGCGTAAAAATGTAAGCAAATATAATTAATAAAAAGTCACCTGAATTTGAAACTTCTAATAGTCCATCAAAGAATACGAAAATAGCTACTGAAAGTTTTATTTTAAGTCAAGATTCTGAATAAAAGAATAATACTTTAATATTACATATTACTACTCGAAGAAAATGTTCACTGAGTACTGATTCAAGAATCTGATACAAATTTATCAATACAAGATTTTTATTATTTGATTTATGAGCACCATTGTCCAGTATTATTTGATTCAAAATTGTCTGAAATTTTGAGGGCTTACATTATTTAAATGTGAAAAATTTGGTTAAGTCAAATTTCTTTTGTTGTAGGATCATAAAAAATTAAGATGAAACTATAAAATTAAATAATTTTCATTATGAACACCAAGGTAAATATTCAATGAAAAATCACACACACAATGAGAGTAAATATAATTTATTATAGAAGAGTAAAACACATTTTGTGATAACTTCTTTAAAGCTTCTCACAAAATAAGGAAAGCAAGTACATTGTACAGAAAATACTTGTATAAAAGTATTTTCTGTAAAATCTTGTCTTGGTGGTTTTCTAAAATTTCTTTCCAGAGTTAATAAAGCATTAAAAGGCACTTTTTTAAAATTCTGTTGAAATAAAAGATAATAAGATAGGACTCATCATATTTGCTTAAGCAAGAATTGATTCGATTGCTTTTAAATTACCAAAACAAAACATTTTTTGAATGATTTCATCCATACAATCAGATTTTAATCTAGTTCAGATAATAATCTCAATTAACAGAGATTTGAATGATCGAAATTTTACTGTGCATTCAATAAAAGCAATCATAAAATTTATTTAATTTAATGAAAAGTATTTTCCTAAATGTCAATGTTATCAAAATTTTCTTTTTACTTTATCAATACTTTTTTCAAGGATTCTTAAGTTTTGGAATGTTATTTATAAGCAAATATTATGTATTATTTATAAAATAAATATTACTGAAACATGTGTATGGTAAAATTTCTAAGAAAACTGTCTCATTTTGTCAAAAATCTTCACTTTTATCTTTACTTTCTGTAATACATATTATATACAAAGTGCATTTTATGCAAATATTACATTTTAGTCATGCAGAACATAATATGGGATATTTTAATTGGCATTTTTCTACTCCTTCATTTATTTAAAAATTATTTTATAAAAATGACCTGTAATTTATTAAAATAATTAAATGGAAGTAAAAATATTTGAAAGAGACTTATATGTGTGCATTCCCCATAAATAAATTAAGAAATAATAAGCAGATATGATATGTTTTTAAAGCTTACATGCTGGGTAATCGCAGATCTATTTTTATATAAAAATTTCATAGGAGTTTAATCGGTACATTTTCCCAACATTCATTTTTCAATAAATTCAGTTTCAGAAGCGATATATAATAATTTTCAGAAGAATTTGGCTAAAAAAAAATCATAATTCTATTTTTAATTTAAAGGCAAATAACTTATTATTAATGTCATTTGAGATAACATTTAAAATTTTCATTGCATTTCTTTTTTTAAAACTGGGCATTGAAAATTATACAAAGCCGCGAATAAATTTTAACTAATATTACATAAGACAAAGAAGCAATATTTTACCAGAATTTTGGAAATAACCAAATATATTGAAAGCAATCTAGATTAAATTAAACTTAAGCAAGTTTTGTTGGTGGCTTTTATTATTAAAACTTGTTTTGAACACACCTCCTTATTTTTAATGAACTTATATCCGGAAAATACATATTTATTGAACACCTGACATACTTTGACTCTGTTTAAAAGGTCGAGGTCAACAAGTGAAAGTGCTCTTACAAGTTTTAATAGCCTGGACTCGAGTAGAGTAACCTTGAATGCCTTGTATACATATCTTATATAAGATAATCAGTTTTATATAATTACTTGAGTGTAGAAATAAAACTAGTCAATGAAGTAATAAAATTCTTTATGAGAAATTTATATTTGATTAATTGAGAATTTGTGTTAAGAGCATTTTTTCTTAAATAATATTTATAATATAAAACATCTAATATTAAAAAATTAATAAATAGTTCAAATCGATTATTTATTAGATTTTAACCATTTAAAATTATTTTTGAGGTAATTAACCATTTAAAAATAGCTATGACTATCATTGTAAAATGTAGTTAACAATTATGTTTACAGAAAAAGAGGTATCTTAAAAGTTACAAATATATAGATGCATATTTAGATTTAGAGTACCATTGGCAGATATACTGAAAAAAATAGAATTCATGTTTATTCTTTAAAACCATGAAATAATATCAGCATTTATTTGTTTTTATCTTTTAACTTTTCAATATACTCTAAAAATTTTTATTATAGTTCAAAACCTTTTAATTATATTATTTTGAAAGAAAATGCAATTGAAATGTTTATCGAGAGATATCTTCTTTTTGTGTGTATTACTTGCTTGGTGGATGCAATGATATTGAAAGAATGAATTAATTTTTACCTAAGTGGAATTTTTATGAAAATATTATACTTTCTTAATATTTGTCATAAATTAAAAGGAATCCATGTCAAAAAAGTTAGATAAATGTTGGTAAAATAGAAATTCAGAAAATTAGACTCAGTTTAATAATTTTGTATCCAAAAGTTATATATATAGTCATGCAACAAATGTTAGATATATAACACTTAACTGTAAGAAAAGTAATTTGTCTTGGACCTCATGTAAATAGAAATTCCTCCCATTTTATTTTCTAGCGATATTTCTGTTGATGATCTATGAAATGACTGTCCAAAGAAATATTCTTGCGACGTTCCATTACATGTATAATTAATATTAGCACTGTTTCATCATGACGCAATTTTCATCAGTTTTCTTAAGCCAGTAATATAGTTCGACAAATTTTAATTAATTACAATGCATAAAGATATATATTATGCGTACATATTGTATATATAAATTTAATTTTTAGCATGTATGATTAAAGGCTTATATTTCGTCAAATTAATAAATTTTTGATCTTTTATTCAGACAATTATGACATTGTGTTGTTGTCGTTATATGAGCAAAACAATAAAAAATTAACTGATTGGTTGCTATGATAATATAAAGGCAATTTGTTTTGGAAGATGTTAAACTGTGCAATGGGTCACCCTTTAAACCCATAGAATGATTTGGCGCCTTCTTCAATAGATCCTAATAAGTTAATAATATATCTCAACCTTTGGAATGTGTGGTAATCGTAAAAGTTAAAAAAAAGCTATTCTTAAAGTACTAAAATTAGATTATCTGTCAAGAAACGATATACATACGGTTGGATATATACGTGGCTATAATGAATAAATGTATAGTAGAAAGAGGAGAAAGAGACCTTTGAAGATATTGAGCTCATAACTTTGTGTAGAACTATCTTTTAATTTCATAATATAGCTTATATTTTGTTGTTTATCAAATTCATCCTAATAAGTTAATAATATATCTCAATGGAGATAGGACGTTCGATAAAACAATACTTCCATAACCGTATTTATATTACATAGGAGTGTTTTAAGTAATATTAATAAGACTTTTCCTAGTTTAATGAAACTACAATCACCACATTTTAATCACATTAAATATGTAAGGAAAAAGCTGAAAGTAATATTCAACGATTAGATCCACAAATGTCAACTCTCACATAAGTGTGCAATGCTCTCCATTTAGATATGCGCTGAGATTTCCTTTTTTATTTTTGAATAAATGTGGGGTAAAAATTGACCTTGTATTTAAAGCAAAATGTGTGTCAGTGAAGCTCTGACAATTAAAATTGCAACTCCATGAAGAAAGTAAAAATATATTTATTAGATAGTACGGCAGGAAGGCAAAATGATTAAATTTGCAAGAAGTATCGGATTTACAGAGGAAATTAGTAAACAAATTTGTCGACTACGGCACTTAAAACCTTACTTGATTAGGCATGAAATCGAAGTGAGCTTAGATGACAGAAATAAGAAACTGATTTCCTGTTGTTTAAAGCCATATTTCATCAAACTTAGTAGTTGGAGAGGAATGACAGGTTATTTCCTTACAATCTATGACTGGATATTTTAGTAGGTGATAGGCCTACAAAGTGTGCAAGCCAGGACAGCATTACTTTCTGTACTGAAGAAGATTAGAGGTTGACTTAAAACATGTTCTCTTGAATTATCTTTTTTAAGGATGGCGTTTCGTGAATCTTAAAGATAGGGAACAAATGGGGACTTAAGGAGTCAGAAATACTCCAATTTAGGTTCCAACTCTCGTCAATCCCAACTAATGATGTGCGTGTCATCTTCTTAATGACTGTCCATACAACACAGCAGATGCAAAGCCCCTATGTCGATATTGAAGGGAATCAGAAAATGAATGTCTTCCTTAGAACCTCTAGGCACGTATATGGACATCAAAACGTTTTACGTGAAACCAATAATGAAGTTCATTATGTCTGAAAAGACGACATTAGGCCATTCTTATATCCAGTTTTATCTTTGGTCACACTAGAGTCACCGACTATCTCTATATTGCATTGAAAAGGGAATCTGAAGTAATGATGACCATGATGACACTCCGTGCTGCTCCAGTTGCACAAGCATGCTTCCCTGAACTTAGAAATAAGTTCAGATCTACCAGTTAGATAGAAGCAGCAGTGTGGAGTCTTCGTGATTTTGAAGCAGGGACCAAGCAGAATATCCCCAATACTTGCCCTGCCACTTCATAGGTATCATTTCATTTACAGGACATTGCGACCACGCCCAGTTTTAACGTGCCATAGCCACCTTTAGAGAGCACGACGGAACTTCGTTTAAGATGGGATTAGAACTAGCTGTCTTCCCATAATGAGAGCGATGCGCTAATTAATCAGGCCACCACGGCCTCTGCTCTAAATGTAGTCGCACTGTATCAACGTAAAAGGGACGTCCTGAAAACAACCCAGTTTTTTGACTAATGGTCAGTGTTGGGGCTGCATGATTTTGCAAGGCCTGCCTCACAATAATTCTGCTTTCTCGCTCTTAGCTTCAGAAAAGGTGTTGAAAGTCTGTATACCATTCAATATTATTCTTAGAAATCCATTGATTCATATTTCTATGGTACTGGTTAGATATCAACTTGTACGAGCGGCAATATTACGGATCAATAATCTATATTCTCGGTAGGTAATGAACCTGAATCCACCCAACTCTGACATGCACTTTCTTGTAAATATTTCTTATTATTCGAAGCACGCGATGATATTCTGAAAAAATGTCCAACCTAATTGATGATCTACTGCACCGATGAGGAATCCACTGTACAACTTTGCATTTATATAGTGTATGAGACATTGTTTGTGCTTCCTGTGTCTTCCAAATGCTTTGAAATGCTGATCATTTGCATATTCCTAACTTTTCTTTCTTTCATGTGATTTTGTATCATTTCTTCTTGGCGTTTAACTTCAGTGGTCAACATCTATTCATAGCACACTTATGCTGTCTTTAAATAGCTAAGAAAATTAGCATATTTTATTTTCATGATAAATTTAAATTTTTCTTAAAAATTCTAGAGTTAAAGATTAATTAGTGTATATATGGGATAGTATTTTATGTATTGTAGAATTAATAACAAATAATCTATTAATGTAAAAAATGTAATCTATTGCTGTTGTTCAAGATTAAATATGATAAAATTTCTCTAAATTTCTTATCAAAATTTAAGTTTAATTAAATTTGAAGAGATAACAAAATGTGTTAGTTTTTTATGCATATTTTGTTATCTTGATTTATAAAATATTAGGATATATTTCTTAAATCATCAATTTTTTTTGATATGTGTAAAATTAATTTATTTCAGGTCCAAGCAGTTTTATGAAAAAACCTAATTCTTTTACATTTAAGACTCAAGTTGCTTCTAGAATAGGGCCACGATTTCTTCCCTCACTGCCATCTAGTAAAAGCTGTGGAAACTTAAATGGACCCAAGACACCCATAATATCAAACTCTACCTTATTTGGAACAACTGGAGATGAAAATTGTGTTGTAGAAATGATGGATCCGGAAACGTTTGGTATTAACTCATGTTGCATTTTTTTCAATTTTTACTCAATTTATGTAGAAAATATTTCTTTTTTAACGAGAAAGGTCATTAGTCTAAATAACTATAATGAACGGAAGACAAAAGTGAATTAGAAACATACTTGAAGAAATAAATACACAAATATTTTAAAATAACTTTTAATGTATTTTAAGAGATATTTAAATTTTTAAAATATTTCGATTAATAAACAATTGCATATTCAATATTTCCTTCAATTTTAAAAATAGAGACACATTCAGCAATATAATAAAACAGAATAAGACAAATTTTGTTTTAAATTGTTAATAAGACTGTAAAATCTTTTAATTAAACTTTTTTAAAATATGATGTAATTTTGTCCCACATTATATATTCTGTTTTACATAATAAACTAATAAATATTTCTAGATAACGGTTAGCTCACTCAATAACTTTCCATCGTAATTACTCACATCATGTTATTAATTAGTATTATAATCTTACCAAAATATTTTACCAAAATATATATTTTGTAATAAAATTTACATTTAGAAACTTTTTCATGTCTGAAATTATAAAATAGAAATGTGTGATTTCGTTTTTGAACAAAATTTATAGACCGAAAAGTATAAGATAAGAATTATTTTGCATCAATTTTATATTTCGTAAAATACTTTCATATAATATAAATATAATTAATATAATTGTACATTCATCAGTTTTTATTTTTGGTTATAAGAATTACATTCAACTTTATATATATATATATATATATATATATATATATATATATATATATATATATATATATATATATATATATATATATATATATATATATATATATATATATATATATATATATATATATATATATATATATATATATATATATATATATATATATATATATATATAAATGTGTGCATCAAATAATCACTAGAAAAAAATTTCCAAAATTATATAGATTCAAAATCAATATTTTTTAAGATATATTCTCAGTGCATATTTAAATACATTTTTAAAGTGATTTTGACTTTTTCTATGATAATTTTAAAATAAATGTATAACTGTCATCAAATTGGAATAGAGCTTAATTATCATTTACGGCATCAAAAACTTTCATTACTTTAAGATGTAGCTGGAAAAAAAACAATATCGAAGATAGCAATTTTTTTTCCTTTGCAAAGAGAATACTCTTATTTGATTATAAAAAGAAGAGAAATGAAAAGCATTTTTTAAAATTTCAATTCTTAAAATGAGTGATACAATTAATAAAGAAGAAAAAAGGATCAAAGTTTAAACTTGACAGGGAAAAAAGAAAAAGTGTGTACCCAATGGAGGCACTTATATTACTTAGTAAATCTAAAATCTTATCTTATATTTAAAAAAAAATTCAACCCCCCAAAGATCTATTGCAAAATTTTTAAATCTTTCTGTAAGAATTGTAAGCAAAATTATGAAATATGATTTAAAATTAATGAAAAAAACGTAATGTTCATTGCGAAAGCTTATTTCTTAGTGTAGGAATGTGTACAAATTTTTGTATGCAATTTATTTACTGGTGAAAAATAGTAATATATAAATACAATCATAAAACTGATCGCATTTCAATAAAAAAAGTCTATGTACTATCAAAAAATTATAAAATGCTTAAAAAAATTAAGACGCTAAGAAAGAAAATGTTTTGGTAAAATTTTTATGTTATTACTGGGTTATTTTACTATGAGCAGCTTTAAGTAAGAAATATAGGAAAAATGTCTAAATTGGCTGGGAAATTTACAGAAATTTGTCTTATTAACAACCAGAATAAAAGTAGAAACTTTTTTTATTCAAATAAAATTCTCTGTATTAAATTCCTTTTAGACGTGCAATTAGACCATAATATCTCAAGAACTTTTTAATACAGAGAATGTTGAGTAGTAACCAAACAGTTTTTGTATTAAGAAAGATCTATACAATACTTTAAACATCTAATAACGCATTTTATCCTTTATTCAACCTCCCTTCCTTTATTCAATCTCTGCTAAATGCTATGTTGAACAATAGTATTTAGCAAAGCTTGAATTAGGAATAGGGCCTTAACACAACAGGAATGTGACAACCACTGTTCAAAAAACTCTCTTTGGAAAAAGAAGTGTTTGAGATGTGTATCTAGTGGCATTACATCGCAATACTCCATAGCATAGGCGAATATAAAAAATAACGAATTAATTTTCGTTATATATATAAACAGATATGGCATTCATCTGAAAGAGCATCCTTGAAGGCTTTCTTGCCTGTGATGTCACCTTAGGAGACGCCATGGTCACTGAACTGACAGTTTATGCTATTGCCTCAAGAATTAGCTTGTTTACTGTTCGCGTTGATGCTTATCCTGCAAATTATCAAATTTCGTGACTGAAATATCTAAATATAATTGTATCATCCATCAAAGTTATTTGAGTAATATGTCATGTCTGTCTTTTCGACTACTAGTCATAGAGGACTATTGAGATCCTGCTCGGTGTTCCGCATGACCATGACTGAATCCATCAATAACATATTTTGCAATTTCTCATGGTATCACGAACAATGTGAAAGTCCTTATTACGAATACTATAAACTGAGATCTTGAAAAGGTTTTTTTTTGTTCTCGATAAAAGCCACACAGGCACTAATAAATATTTCTCTTTCTTACCCGGAGTATTCCAAAAGTTTTTCATTAAACAATACTGTTTAATTGCAATTTGTGTATGAAAAACCTACAGAAAACATTTTCTTCATTCAAGAACAGCATCATCGTTGAAATTATAGTATATTTTATAAAAAAAATTTTTGTTGAAAAGTAATAATTTGTATATCACATGATTTTCCTTATCAAAAATAGTTTTTAATAAAGCGATCAAATATGCTAGATTGTTATCAAAAGTAATATCCCCTCTTGCAGCGATACAAATTGCAATTCTGTGAGGAAGAAATTCTGTTTCTATTCAGATAGTGTCTTACGAGAAACATTTACTTGTGATATTAACTACCATCAGTAAATTGGTTTAGAAGATAAATGTGTGCATGTAGATGATGCTTAATCCTTTTCTGAGTGTTGTCCTCTTTGAAAATATTATTTTGCAGATGTTATATGTAAAATAGTGCATCCAAAGTATAGCATTTCATTAATACATCATGAATATGCCTTTGATATATGCTAGTGCTGACGTTTGAAAGCTATTACTGGTGGAGCCCAATTTTTTTTGCTAGGTACAGAAAGTTATGCCGGTGCACACACATCTGAAAGTTTATCAATCATTATATCATTTTGAAGAGAATTTTGAAGGATATTCAGAGATAGCTACAGGATTTTTTCTACGATTTTACCTGACATTTCCTGACTTTCAACTGATGGATTTTCTTAACGAGTTTAATTTTATTTGTTTGCTGCTCAAAAGTCATTTTTTTAGCAATGAAGGCTAATTAGACTAGGATGTACTATTTAAAATGGATTTCGAATTACTACAAACATTCACATCCAAGGTAGGATTCAAATCCACGAACGGTTGTACCGAAGGACTGATAGCTAACCACAGCTCGTTAAAAAAGACTATTGTTACACACATATCAATACCGATACAAACAAAAGATTTGTCATTGAGTGTCATATTATTTCATTTGCTTTTCCAAGTGATTTGCCTCCATGCATATGTAATGTCACAATTTCGTGCGTTGGAACCATTTCAAAAAGATGCTTTGAATGAACTCATTTTCAACGAAAGTTTCTATTTAAGTTAAAATCCTGGATTCATTTTCTCAGAAATTGGAACATTCAAAGTGTCTTACATGTTCAAGAAAATTTGAAAATTAGTTAATTCATCACCATTTTTTATATATAGTAATCTGTTGACTACGTTATGCACCTAGATAGATTGGATCTTTCACCCTATTCACATTTCATTTAAAAATTTTTGTAACCCATCTTCTGAGCAGACATCGATATCCATGTCAATAATTATGTAACCAGTCACATATGTTGGTGAAACATGTCTTCTCACATAAAATTGTCTAATTACTAGAGATTTCTTTGACTTTAGTCTAGCATGTCTTAATTCACACTATTTTCCAGAATGAAAACATGTTACATTCTTGTAAAAAAGCACACATGTCTGGAAGCATGTAATACATTCTGTTACGTATCAGTTTCTACTTACATCTTAAAATATGTATTGAATGATACTTCATCAACAGTTTACATATTCCTTTCATACCACAAATTGCTTTACAGGTAACATGGATTCTATATTTAAGTATTTCAAAAAATTTGTATCTTTTGTAGAGATGATTATTCATAGAAGCGTATATTATAAAAACAGCAGATTTACTTATAGTGTAGAAAGTACGCTGTATTGACAACCAGAAGGACGATTTTTATATGAAAACATAATGGAAATTATAAAATTATAATTGCAGAGATATAAAGGGGATGCTATGCAGCATCTGCATCACAAATACTATAAATGAAGTATTGTTTAAAATATCAATGATGGATAGAAAAGTTCTAACAGTGAAATTTAAAACTTTTTATATCTAGTACAAAATGTGTAATAATGATTACCATTAAAATAGTTGTAAAAATACGAACATAACATACATTATATATATTTTTTATCAAACAACAATTAATTATTAAATTCAGCCTCTTAATTGATAAATGATGCAGCACATTAAAAAAAATTTTTTAATAAATTTCATTATTTTAGTATTGTATTTTTCAGTAGGTGCCTAAAAAATCTTTTTGATTTTGGTGTTTTGAAATTCATAATAAAATGGTACAGATGCCGCATAATGTAAATTATTTTTAAATTTTTTGGTGATTGAAAATTGTCGTCAACTAGCTGACGTAATTGTTAATTATAAACTATAGTTGTTAAAATAGATAGTTGTTGAATAACTTCAGAATTTTTTTATTCTGGCGTAATAAAAATGTAGGTAACTAAGAAAAGTAAAATCCGCTAAATATCTACCTAGTTCAAAAATAATCTGAAAGGGTTATACGGCATCCGTGTCCACGTAGTAAACAGCTATGGTTTCCTTTTCATATGTTTTCTAATTTTTTATTAATTTCATTGCACTGAGCTTTCATAAGAATTTCTTAGTAAATATTCGTTTCATCAACTTTATTTGGGGATGTATCATATTCATTTTAATAAAATAAAATAAAATGTCAGAAGTAGCTTAAACTTCATTAATGAAACAAAAATCTAAAATTATTCATGAATCTCGTACAATGACTTATCATTTTTTGGAATTCAAAAATAGAAATATATCCATCCTTATTATCATCTACTTCTTCCAATATCTTGGTTGAAATTTCATGAACCTCATTTAGAGTTAATTCGTAGTTAGACAAACAATCCAATAGTCTTTGAATATCATTAAGTGAAAGTTGGTTATCCCCATCGAAATCATATATTCTGAATGCATATTCAGCTTTAACTTGTCGTGGACACCTATCACTGAAAACAGAAACCATAGAAAGAAAATCATCAAATGAAATTACTGAATTGTTTTTATCGCAAAAGATTTTCAATATTTGATTCTTGAACGGACATACGCGAAGTTCTAATAAAGCTTCCCCAACATCTTCAGAATTTATGTTAAAATATCTTCTTCTTGAACAATATTTGTTCTCTGATAATTTTAGAAACACATTATAAGCATTCAGAATATCTTTCTTTGTGAGGTAAGTCAATTGCATATATTCTTTTATGTCCTTTTCATCTAGTTTCAAAGAATATCTCTGAGTAGTGCTTATTTCTGAGTAATTAAGGTCCATTTTATTAGAAAATATGTCAAAAGGCTATTAGCTTTGATTTGGTTTCTTAAATCGATTGTTAACGCAACATTTCCTATAAGTTTTTCAAACTTAGTAAAAATTTTTTATAAGAATCTTGCAATGCTTTTTCCGCTGTTTGTATAGATAAAACAATAAATAATTTCTAATGATTGTCATTTGAATAGATTAGCACCTGACTTGGAGTCCTTCTCGTGACACAAGATCAGTGGTCAACCACATTAGACAACATGAAAAAAATATTTCCTATTAGAAAAGAGGAAAATTTCACGCGCACAGTCTCAGCATAGCAGTTTCTGATTGGGTGAAGAAAATTTGAAAGTTGTCGATACCTGGCTCTAATCAAATTTCTTTTTCTTTTATGGTATATTAAAAAATTTTACCAATAAAAATTTTATTTCATTTTTTTCTGAGTCGAAGTCATTAAGCACATCCAATAATACTGTAAATTTGTGCTAAAGTCAAACAGAGTTTGAAAAGTGAAATGATATTCCCATTTTTAAAATATTATACCAACATAATGATATTTGTTCAATTAAATGACAAGAAGGATTAATATTTATAATATGGAATGCGATGCAATTAAACTATCATTAACCAAGTGTTTTAAGAGTTTGATAGATATTAGTCACATTTATGTGAACTATCAACATGGTAATCTCTGAATATATCAAAAAATTTCAAGTGAGATTGATCCCTGTACTAAATTTAGACATTTTAGCGATATACAGGGTGATAATTTTATCCTGTTGACAAAAAATATTGTATTAAACTAAAAACATGGAATTCATTTTCAAAAAACTAACTTTACTTAAGTCATTTGTTACTTAGTATTTATTTAAGTAACAAATGACGTAATAACATATTTATGTATTAACATATTCAAGTATTTTCAAAATGGCCCCCTTGTGCATCTATACAGAACCTTAAACGTCGCGTAAAATTTTCTGCAATGGGCCGCAGTTCATCAATCGTTAATTTAGCTCATTCCTTTTTAAGAGTAGCCTTTAGGCATTCCAAACTTCATTTCGGCTTAGAGCATACTCTTGATTGCAGAATAAACCAAACACTTTTGTTCATTGGGTTAAAGCCAGGTGAATTGGGGGCACATTCCCACAGGTATGAAATCTGGAAGATTTGCTTGACACCAGTCTTGCGTTACTTATGCTCTATGAGAAGTGACAGAATCTTGTTGAAGTGTCCAGATGCTGTTATTAAAGTTTGGGCCCAAGGAAGTAAAACCGACCGTAAAATCTCATTGCAGAACATGGTCTTGTTCATTTTGACGCCTTGATCTATGAAAGTCAAAGGAGTTTTTCCAGTTTCACAAATGCCTCCCTAAACCATAACTGACTGTGGTTTTTGCCGACGTTCTACTTTTGTGGAAATTCCAGGACGATCAGATAACCAGTAACGGTCACTTTGACGATTATAGGATTGTTCAATTATGTAAAGTTTTTCGTCCATGAAGATGAAATGCTTCCATGCGCCTTTTGCGGATTTCCGAAGGAGAGCTCGACATCTTTGCAACCGTGTACGCTTATTTTTCTCAGTTAGTTTCTGTAGTTTTCGAAGTTTATAGGGCTTAAGTTCAAGTTCTTCTTTTGCAATTTATCTGTTTGATTATTTATTAACCCCTATTTCTTTAGATATTTTTCTCATTGAGTTTCTTGGATTTCGGAAAAGTTTGCGAATTTCATTTGTAGTCAAATTTTTTTCTTGGTTTTATGGGGTATATCACCGTTATGACTAAGTTCCAAGAAACGTTTTATAGTACATGATCCCGTTTGTCTGTGGATATTCAGCCTTCTGGCAATCTGAATTTGTTTTAATCCAGTCTCAAATAAAGCAATTATTTGTCGTCGTTGGTTTGGCATATTACTTCAAACAAGGAAATAAAAACTACCTGTTTCTTGAATGCATTCGGAATATTGACAATCCGGTTAAATATCTAATTTCAGACAACGGTGTTGCTGGTAAAAGATTTTGAAAAAACGGGATCATCGATGGCTGATGTGATTTCTTAAACAAAGTACATGTGAATCAATTTCTTAAATTATTGCTGATTTTAGTTTTGGATAAAATATTCTCAGCATAAAATATTTTTAATGGAACGTCATTGATATGGGTTTTCGGAAGCGAAATACCACCAGTGTAGAGTTATTAACTGAATCGTACAACTTTTAAGACTTTTCTAAGCTCACTAACGCTAGAACACTTGGACTGTTGACGACTAAATAAACGCTGTCTAGCCTTATGAGTCTCATTTCTAATTTTATCAGGTAGATAAACCTTGTAAATCCATAGAACTTACACGTTAACAAAGGACTATTTTCAAGCTAATGGAGCTTTTGTGGTGACATGGAGTGTATACTGTCGATATGATATGAACCAACTGATATGCTTGGATGCAAGTTTAATAGGAAGTATAAGCATCATGTCACATGATCTATATCCATTCATGTTCATCATGTGCTTCGAAGGATTTGAACAACTCTAACAAACCAATAAGACACACTACATGTCAAGAATTAGTTCTGAGTGGTTTCAACATCTAAGTAGTTCTTTTAATGTTAGATGCTTACATTAGACACATAAATCCTTAGATATGAACTTTAGTATGTATATTTGGGATGTCTTGCAACAGGCCATTCAGAAAAGATCTTTTCTTTACTTTCCTATAGATTTGCGGATTGTTCTTCAGGATTCCTGAGGTGAATTTTTTTTCAGGATACCTTATGACATAAGTTGAGTCCATGGCAAGTCGAGTCATTGTGTTTATGTTGGTTTATCGAAGCCCTAAATGAAATTAGATAGATGAACTAGTTTTCTTATATCTTGAGAGCACTAAATATAGATTTATATTTAAAAATCAAATCTTAAGCAATTGATAATCGACTCACCGGTAGGACTCCGCTCCTTGGATGATTAGGTCCCGGATTTGACTGTAGCTACTGTTGAATAATGAGAGATGGATGTTGCATTTCTCCCTTAAGCATGCCCATTGGTTGGTTTGAATGCTTGTGAGTTTTCCGAGTTTCCTCTCTTGCGATACATGAATACGAACCACTGTCTATGAAAAGTTCTCATTGAAAACAATACGGTCTTCGGCCATTAGTCAACCCACTCAGCAGAGTCAAAAGCAATTGATATGTAAATTAGTTAAGACGCAGCTTAATATTCACATTACTGATACAGCATTATATGAAAAACATGCATAATGGCAATTTTAAAACTATTAAGAACCATATAAGTAACTTTTAATGATGTTAATGATAAAAAAAATAGATTTCCTAAAATCTTCTCAGGGGTTTCATTCTTCTCAGGGATTTCATTCTCAGGGGATTCATTCGAAGAGATGGGTCTAATACATTCAAAAGATATTAAATCTGAATTCCGCATTATAGCGAAAGAAAAGTGTTGAAATTTACTTTAATAAAAAGTCCGTGAAATAACTTTTGTTCTCTTTGTCTCCAGAAAGAAATTCTTATTCTGTTATCAGATTTATGATATTGTCATAAAATTCTTTTTAGAGGGTTTTAATTGAGATGTATTTTTTCATTTTATCTTAAAATATAACCTAGAGTATGTTCATAACATTGTATTTCTGCATTTTATATCACGAATGAATCCGTGTGAAGTTTAATAACCTCTTATGTAATTCTAGTGAAAAGTAAAAATGAATAAAATAAATATATTATTCCATTCTTATGGCTATTTTTATATCTTAAAGCATTAATTTCTAAAGCCATTCTGATTAGAGGTATTCTTACAATTTTTATCAGTTTTTTTCCATTGGTACTAAAGTAGTAAAAGCTGGATACTTTCGGTTAAAAATAATTAAGTTCCATGGATATAAATGTAAAGAATTAAATAATAATCACAACCAATAATTTTTTTCTTTTAAATGAAATATATTGAATGATAATGAATGGAATTATGTGTATTATTTTACGTTATTTACTTAATCTCATACTTCTTTTTACCATAAGCATTTGACAAAGTCCTGAGCTCAACTAGTAGTTTTCTATTATATTTATATAAAATTTTGAAAAAAACATTAAATCTAAAATATTGAATGAGGATAATCTTTACCAACACATAATCACCTGATGAATCAGAGTAGAAACTTAAGAATAAATTACACTCAACTCCCCAAAACTCAGTTTATGCATTTCATCACAACTAATAAAATCTTCACTGTTGTGATCAAAAAGTAATAATAATAAATACTGAAAAATTTATAAACAGTAATAGTCATAGAATTTAATAATATTACCTGATACCGTCTGTGTGTAATGCGGAAATTTGGATGAAATGAGTAATTTTACATAATATATTGATTTTATTATTTGATTATATACTTTTAAAAATTATATACTATTTCTGAACATATCACAAATCACTGTGAAATGTTTATAATGTAAAATTGTGAGATGTAAGTAAGGAAACTTCGAAAATTCCTCAACATTTTATGAAAATAATATGATTATTTACATAAATAATTTTATCATGAAATAAATATTACAGTTTGATTTTTAAGAATTTAAGAATTGCGTATATATATATATATATATATATATATATATATATATATATATATATATATATATATATATATATATATATATATATATATATATATATATATATATACGCACATAATGCTATACGCATAAATTAGAAATTAGAGTCCACGATTATATATTATTGTCATTTAATTAATACAATTACTCGGACAGACTCAAAATAGCATAAAATTTATACTTTGATGTTATCGATCACCGAGAAAATTCTAAATTGTGATCAATATGCATAAGATTGACTTTCGCAATGTGTTTAAAATAATGGAAAAATGGCCAATGTAAAATGCAGCGCAACAAATTGGCTACTCAAACTTTAACATATGAACAACTATTTTTCTTAAAAATGGCAACTCTTTTGTGATGCATAAATTGCATGTGAAATACTTCAACAGTTTTTACAGCAATTGATTTCAATTGGCTTTATACATTTAGTCATAATATATTGCAATTTTAATCATTCTACTGTATGACTTTGACATAAGAACATAAAAAATTTCGGTGCTTACGTATTAGTGTCACCGCAGCCGATTTTACTATTAATAATAATCTTTCAAATAAAATATGTTAGTAAGATCCTTATGTTCCCAAATGAAATACGTTATTATTGATTTCTTTTGGTGTAATGCTATCCAGTCACGATTTTTGTGCTGCTAATTTGATTTGATACAAAATTCTCTGCAGTGACGCTAATACGAAGGCACCCAAATTTCATATTTTATGTTCTTATATCCAATAATATCTTGAAAGCCAATTTTAAAAGTGAGATAAATAAATTGAAATGATTACTATTTAAATTTAATTCATGCAATAAAGCAAATTATATGTTAACTACAAAGAATTGTAAACTATGAAAACTACTCATTGCTGCAGATATTTATATAGTGTATTAAATCAAATAGCGTCAATTGAATAGCGTTGTTGGATGTTATTTCGTTTGAGTAGTCCAAAGCTTGGTAAACTTTGTCCAAACTTTTTGGCGACGACACAGGGAACACAGATAAAGTTTTTAGTAGCTATTAGCTGTAACAATTTTTACTTTGGAGACATAAACATTCGACATTTTAAACATTTTACTAAATGGATTAAAAAATTTTAAAATATTTACATAAATTCCTTTTAAAAACTCATACAGCAAACACATTAATTACATTTGTTATCATTAATTAAATTTATGTTTCTTTATTCAGGTTTTAAAAGGTAATTGAGATAGTAATGCTATAAGTTATAAATAGATATACTATTGACATAAATATTATGTTTTATCAATAAGTTCAAGCATAATGTGTCTTTAAAATAAATAGCATTCTTTAATAAAAAATACTTCAATTGCAAACAGTATGAAATTATCATATAACTTACTATTCAATATAAATATTTCCAGCTCAGATTTATATATTTATAGGAATAGAAGAATTTTTTGAACAAGATGAAAATGTTTTACAAGCGAGAGGAGACTTTTATGGGAAACGCAAGTAAGCTTTTAGATATTATCAATAAAATTTCTATACATACATACATACATACATACATACATACATACATACATATATATATATATATATATATATATATATATATATATATATATATATATATATATATATATATATATATATATATATATATATATATATATATATATATATATATATATATATATATATATATATATATATATATATATACACACACACACGCATACATACATTAAATTCGAATTACTTAGAAAAGGTAGACGAAAAAAAACTTTTTCGTCTTACATAAAATATATTTTTTTACATTTATAATAAAATATCATTTTATTTAGCTTATATAATTCACAAGAGAATTTAAGAAATATCTAATGAAATTGAAATAAGTTAAGGAAGTTCCTTTCTACAGTGTAAAAAAGTAAAATTATGACATATTTTATTGCTATAATATTAGTGAGACTGCAAATAATTCCCCAAAAAATATATTAACTATAATTTTATTTTATTTAAATGCTTGTAAAGCTCAACTATAGGTTGGTTATCTTGATTTTTCAGAGCACGATAAAAATGATTTAAAAAGTAAAAGTTTTTTTCATATTAGTTTGTCTATTATTTCAAAGGTGAAATTATGAAAAGTATTTTATTTTACATTCAAAAATAAAATTTTGATATTATATTTCTGAAAACTGCTAAATAAAAAGGATTTTGTAAGATTTAATTCGTTGTAAAGCTGATTTCATATAAATATTAATATAATCTTTTCTTAATTTTGCACTGTTTTTAGTTTTATAATAATAATTATTATTTTTAAATTTTTTAAAAATTTAAAATGCTTTATGATTAAATTACTCATTAATTACTTATTAAACCATTATTCGATTAGCTAACATTTCAATTTTGTACACAGTATTGTTTTTTAATTCTCACAACAGATCTCACAGATCTTGTCTTGATGGGACAGATATCATTTCGGATTGCTGAAAACGTTGATTAAAATTTTAAAGTTAAATGAAAAAGTCATTAATAACTTTGTATTTGTAACTATTAAGGACTTTTTTAATCATAAAAAGGAATTTTTGATTTCAATAGTGTAATGCACATTTACTTTATTAAATTATGAATTTATTTAGGGTAAAGAATGAAATTCAAAGTTTTAAGATGTTTGTTAACATATATATATATATATATATATATATATATATATTACAGTTTTTCATATTTCAGGAATATGTTTACGCATCCCGATGCTCCAGATGATAGAAAAGTTTATAATAAATTGTATTACGGGAATCAGTCCTTTTATCATATGAATGATATGGTTAAATCAACTCCTTTAAAACAGACTGTTTTATGTGTAGACTCACCAAATTCTCTTGGATTTAAAATAGATGAAAAAAACAAAGTTTCACACAGAAATTCAACGGTATTTTATTTTTATTTATTAATACTAAAGAAATTAAAGTAAGTTAATCTCAACACATATTACAAAAAATGAATTAATTGGATATATATCATTAAAATATATTTAATTAAATAATAATTATTATTAAAAACTATAGGAATAAGAAATTCTAAGATATTCATAGTTATAATAAAGTGTAAATTCTTATTAGCAATTGGAATCATGTGTGAATTGTTAAGTGATTTCAGTACAATTTTTTAATACATAATTATTTTGGCATTTATTACCTGGCAATATATCATTTTTGCTAAATATTTTTTGCAAATTTGATTTTATATTCTGTGATGAATATTCTAAATAAATTTTAAGTTATATTTGGGTAATTAAACTAATTAAATTAAAATTGATTATGCATGAATTCTAATGATATGGGTATTAAGGACCGTTGCAATGTTTCATTATTATTTTGCTCATATATCTTCTGTCAGATGCTCTTCACCTTTAGATACTGTGTTTATTTGCTATCAATAATCTCTTAATAATACGTTTTGAATCGTTTTAATGTAATGCTCGAGCAGTTAGAGTTTTTTACACTAATCGAGCTGTTAAAGATTTATTGAGAAATTAAACATAGATGAACTGTTTTCCATATTTAGATATGTATGGACATTTGAAAATCTCTCCAAATGTAAAGTAAGGAATTCAGTTTCTTTTAATGTACTTATTCATTTGTTTGAAAGCCACTTTCTTACTATTTCGGTTATATTTGCAATAGTCTTTAACTGAGATGCTTTTTTTATAGCAGTTTATCTCTCTACCGCATAAAAAACATTTATCTAATGCATCGCAAAAATTATTAACTATGAATATTTCATGGAGAAGATTTTATGTGGTGTCTATCCATCACACGAAAACAGACTTGACAAAGAAAAAATAATTTAAAAACGTAAATAAAAATTTGTTTGATAATTCTTCAAGAGTGAAGTTTAAAATTAATGAACGTCTATGTCCAGTCTCAAAATAAGCAAGTTTAAAAGAAAAAATTATATGGTAAACTGGATGAAGAGATAAATATATTTAACAAATCTCTTTCAGTTTTTTTTTATAATCATTCGTATTTTTAGCATATCGTTATGGGAAATAAATTTAGAAATTTATTACGGTTTGCAAATTTATATAAAGGTAACAAATATGCTCTTAAATGATAATTTATATAGTTTTTCTGTTTTATATTTATCATGAAAAAGATTTTACATGTTTCTGCAAAGACAAGGAAGTCGTCTGAAAAATCCCAAATGTGTGTAAATATGTTATTTATAAGTATTGAAATTATTTTGGAATATTTATCATAGATCATTTCTATGTAACTAATGATTCTTAAAAATCAATTTAAGACATCTTAAGAAATTACAAAGTTAGAAAATAAAAAATCAATAATTATTTGTTTATTTAATCAATTAAGGGTTAATTGTTGCCATTTTTGACTTCTCGGGAAAAAGTCTATAAAATTTTAAAACTAATGCCAATATAAAGGAAGTTAATCATTTCACTTGCAATTTTTATATAAGCTTTCATATATACATATGTAAAACAAATGTAATAGATGATTAATATTATTTTGCTGCAATACAGGCATAAAAGTGTGATTAACACAAATTATTTGTCAGGATCAGAATCGTGAATTTTCAAACATAAAAGTTTTTCTTTTAGCGTCCGAGCCTCCGAGAATCTTTAATATTGGATAACGTTTTGATTTGGTAATAAACTCTAATATTAGAGAGAAAATCCTCATTTTAAGTTAGTTTAATTTTCTTAGTTTTTCCTATAATAAAAAATTCTTATTTCATTTCCTATTTATTTGACAGAAATGAATATTTGATAAAAATTTAAAAATTTTGATTTTCTTGCAATAACTTAAATTATTTAAAGTCATTAATGTCTAACATTTCATGTATATGAACTTTGAAACTGTTGAGAATTGAAAGATATTCGAATATAAAGACAATTTTAAATTCACAAACAATCCTTTGATATTTTTCACTATACGGAATTATATTAGAGAACATATGGAGAAGACGTAGCCTAAGATCAATGAATGACATAAATTGAGAAAAAGTGTATCAAAATATATGTTTGCAAATTATATTAAAAATTACTCCCTCTTTTTAAAATATTGTGGATTTCATGAAGAGTTAGGTTTTCAGAGAAATGATTTTGCAATTAATTTAATATTTTCATGGCTTTATTTCAATAATTTAAAATTTTTTTGCATGAATTTTGTTTTAAAATTTTATTAATTTTAAATTTCATTTCATGGTATAATTTTAAAAGTTTTTAAATAACATGATAAATTGAAAATATAAAAAAAATTAATTGATTAGTTTTAAATAATTAAATGGCAAATAAAAATTTTAAATTCGCAAAATAATTTGAAATGCTTGGAAATTTTATTTTTATTTCTTCAATATTCAGCAAAAATAAATAAAGTAGGAAATAATTTTAGGAAAACTTTTTCGAGAATATCGATATTTGTTTTGCAAAATCTGCTACATTTTGAAATGCATTCTTTATTTTAAATATTGCGCTTACAATTCTTATAGAACCAAAATTTTTCATTAGAAGTTAATGAAGATTAATTTGATTTTAATAATCTTCTTCGCTTTTCAAATATTTGGAAAATTATCATACTTTTATAATATAATAATTATACATTTTTAAGAAGCAATTATATAATAAAATTTTGGAATTCCTTTTTCGGAATTAGTCTCGTGTGCTTGTGCGTTATTTACTTATTAGTTTTCATTAATGTTATAAAAAAAGAAGAAGAAAACGAGCGAAAGAAAAATACATATTTTTTCGTAATTTCTACTGAAATAGAATAATTATTTTAAATATTTAGAACATTATAAATTTGCATACAATCGAAGAGTAATGAGTTAGGATTGCAAATTTGGAGTTAATTTAAAGCCTATAAATTTTGTATTTTTCATGGCTTTATTTAAAATAATAAAATAATTTTATAAAAAATGTCTTAAATGTATAATAATTCTGCATCAAATTTCATTTTCAAAATGCATTAATGTGTTTTCAATTTTCACCAAAATAAATTAGAAATAAATTAATATAAAAAATTTTACTTAAAATTGTTTGGTAAAATTAAATTTATATGAATCAATAATTGCTTGGTAAATAATGACGTTAATCAAATATTGAAGAATGCAGCACCTTCTCAGTTTATATAGCTCAGTCTTCTCAGTTATTATATTAAAGAATGCAGCACTTTCAATTTATCTCAATCTAACAAATCTTACATTAATGCGTGAATTTGAAAATAACCGTTTTGATTGAAAATTTATTTCATTTTTTTCAACGAGATATAATATTAACTAAATAATTTTTCATTTAAATAAATGTAATTTTTTTCAATCGCATAATTAGGTTCCTCTTATTAAGTTGACACATTAGTACTTTCAAAGTCAAATTGATTGCTAAATAAATTGAGTATGTATAAAATATACCGATTAAATTTTGCAAAATATTACCAAATTAAAGTAAAAATTTAGAAGGAAATAATACTTTTAATCTTTTGTAGAATATTACTTTCATATCTATATTAAGAAATAAAAGGTTTGATTTTAAGATTGTAGCTTTAACTTTTCTTTTACATGAATCTTCATCGATTTCAACTTTTATGAGGTTTTATGTACTCTTTTCTATACACTTTTTATTATATCAACTTACTTTAGTCTAGTAATTTAGAAAAGTTTATAATAAATAATGATTGACTTGTATTGTAGTAAATTCGCGAAAACGTTGTTATCCAAAAAAATGATTATTTGAGCCTTAAAATTAGACTACTATTTTTCTATATTTAGAGAAGAATTATTTTGGAAACTGGTAATTTCCGGAACTAGTGCTAGTTTCGCATATAAATTGATTAATATTATTTGTAAGTTGACACAGTCACTCATTAATAGTTATAAGTTTTATAAAAGAAAAAATATAAAACATTGGTTAAAGTAGTATCTAATCTTATTATACAAAATTAAAAAACTCCCCAAAGTACTACATTCACAAAATACTTAATTATTCTCACCACAATAAATTGAATATGAATGTAAACTTATATCTAAGATAAAACAATTTATGTTATTGGTAACATAAAACTAATATCTTCGAATATTTTATAACGTTTTCTATGAATTAATTTCTTTTTTCGACTCGAACAATATCTTAATGTATAAGAGACTGGCAAAAGTGTTCTACTGCTTATTAGTAATTTTTCACACACGAAAAGCAGTTTCAAGTTAAGTATACATTCATAGAAACAGTATTCAATATTCGTGATAATGAAATAGAGAGTACAAAAAACAATGGCTAATTATGCAAGTATCAAAATATTTTTAACTCTCAGTTTTAACAATCGAATGTTTTTCAGCTTATGGTAAACAAAAAATGATTCTTAGCACAAATTCAATCAAACAATTAAGTATCAAACTGCAATCAATTCAATATCAATTAAGAATCAATTAATTTAATATCAATTAAGAATCAATTAATTCAACAGAAATTAACAATCAATTAATTCAACATCAAATTGTTGTTCAACATGTTGGTTTCAGAACTGAAATTTTGCAATATAGCAGAACCGCTATTATTGTATAAACAGTTTTAGAGCAAAACTATTTATACTGCAGTTTCAAATTAAAAACTCGCTGTACGCCATAGCACAGTAGATAAAGTCAACGGTTCCAAACGGGAAGGTCATCGGATCAAGCCTGTGCTAGGCTGAAAATATTTCTTCGTCTCCTTTGTGTTCACTTTCTTAAATATTTGAGAAATCTGTAAAATATACAAATTTCTGTATTATTTGAATAATTTTAGAATGTGTGTTCTCTAACCATTTAAGAGTTTATGTTGGAACTTCGAGAGGCAGTTCTTGACTGTAAGCCTTCGAGCTAGTTAGTCCTGACTAATAAACGTTATTGCTTGTTATCAAGACCTCTTTACTGTGTTCGAACAGCACTTTGAATAAACGCAACAATACTTAACACATAAATATCTTTATAAACTTCAGTAATGAATCTTGAAATCTAACTATTTTTTAAAAATTATATATTTAAGATTTAAACAGATGGAAACCTATTTTTATTTCATTATAAATTAAAAAAAAACCCAAAAGCACACTAAACATGTGCGTCTTTACAACGAAGTATAACCAATGGTTCATTTAGGATAGTTTTGAAATACATAATTATTAATCTGAGATAAAAAAAAATTGAAACTAATTTTATGAATTAAAAAAATATGAACAATCACTAACACTGGTAAATTTTTATTTTTTTCGTTTTTCTCTTCCTATAAAAATTCTTTTTCGTGCATTTTTTAACTTGTACGTTTTTATACGCTGTAAAGGCAGATAGGTATTAATGAAATTATAAGCTTATAAAGAAATTTCCTTCGGAAGTTATATTAAAATTTTTGTTTGAATGTATTTCATGGCTGTTTAGTTATGGAAAGAGGACATCGTTTCCTTCAGTTTTGCTTGGAGTATTAGAATTTGGATTTCCCTTATTTTTATCAATTCTATTCAATGCGCTATTTTTTAAAACTTTTTTTTAACTGAAATATACTAAGATGTACAAATTTCTTTTTAAGTTCAGGAGAATTTTATATGATAGAAAAAGTTATTTCTAGAAGGAAATAAATCAAGTGCATTTATATTTTTGCATAAAGAGTTGTTTATATGTTCATATGCGTGATTTCGAAAAAAACTTTATGACAAATAGTTGCATCAATATGTAAATGGTTTCAACTTATTTAAAGCTATAAATTAAATGGAAAAATATCACCCTTAACTTGGTTCAAATATATAATCCCGGTTTTTAAAATATTCAGTATCAATTGTTAAAAATTCATTTTTAAGCATATTCAAACTTTTAATCTTCTTTCATGTAAAATGATTAAAAACATTTAATGAATTGAAAAATTCTTATTTCATTTTAAGATAATTCGTTGTATAACTGTCAAAGGTAGCGGAACATAACACGTTTGCTTTTCAGCTGTCAAACAATGATGATATTATTCATACTTTGGTCACATGACGTAATTCAATATTTCACAACAGAAATTTTTTTACATTTAAAATATTGCCATTTATCTCCATTTTAACTTTTTGCGATTAATAATGCATATTATCAACAGCTTTAATTCTACTCTGTAAAAAACTGTATTTAACTATAATGGTTATCATAAAAGTCTAAAATTATTTAGAAATGTTGAAATAATTGGAAAAAATTATATGGTTTATTTAATTCTGTTTCAGATACAAATAAATTTTTGTAAGTACTAATAGACAGTTAACTTGAGTTTTTTGCATTTTTTTCGTAAGCGAGTTTTTTTATTTATAGTATAACCCACGTAAGCATCAATTTGAGCCGTTCACATATCTATTTGCCACTCGTTGCGCGTTGATGTATTTACCTTCTCTAAAGGGCCTACTGAGTAAACTTTGCGTGACACGTTAAGGGAATTCAAGAATACGTGTTTCTCAATTGGGGAGTAAGCAATCTGTATCTCGAAACATTTCACGGGCCAATGAAGCACCACTTTCACGATTTCGTGACATGGCGCACTTATGGCAAATGTATAAACATTTGAAATCAGTAATTGCGCATTGAAGAGGATCGTAATGTCTCGCCTCCCACAGGAGCAACAATTTAAGGAACGATGAATTAAACATTAGGATCCAATTTTACTTTTATTTGATGCTTCTTTATATTTGATATGTTGCTTCTGTTTTGGTAATGGTAACACGTCATACTTACTATCAACTGCTTTTTCTGTTCTGTACGTCCAGTTTCAAAATATATTTATATAAACTTATTGAATAAGGAAACAAAAGGAACATTGTGTTTTCAAAGTTTTTTTTGCTGATTCCAATATTTAAAATAAGAATATATTTCAAATTTTAGATATTTCTTAGGGCTGTTATTAAAATATGGCAAATTATAAAATGTTGATTTATAGTTTAAATTTAAAAAAACACGTATAAGCTTATGTTATGTATACATTTTTATTGCATATTTGGAAACTTTTTTAGAATATTTATTAATTTTAACTGTCAATTCACTTTGAAATTTATTTTTAATTTTTTATTACTTTTTATTATTGTTATATGCTGCGTTTTTCATATTTAATCAAATATTATAATATTTAATATTTGAACCAAGCAAAAAAATACGGATTCCTTCAAAATTTTCATAATAGATATGTTAAAATGTTTCGACACATAATTTTTTTAAAAACAGTGATTTAGTTTGTATGTTTGGTTAGAGAATAGTTTCGCTACTTTTAGTTGGCCATTGGAGGTTTATATATTAAATGCATTATTTGATTGGACAGCTTCTACTTGCTTCTTACTCAGTAGTTTGGTTTTTCCATATGAATGTTATACACTGCAAATGATTTAAAGTGAATTCCAAAATACCACAAACATCGAACGGGAGTCAGATCCATGAACTACTGAATGGAAGACCAAAGCATTAAACTTTTATACAGAAGCTTGGCTGGATTGCATTTGATTGATTTTAACATTTAATTTGAAACAAACATTTTTTAATTTGTTTTGTTATTCTTAATTTTCCTCTAAAGTGATAATAATTAAAAATATCATATTTAATAATAAAAAATAACAATTTTAATGACTTTTAAATAACAGTTTACACATTGAAAAAATTAAATATTCAAAAACGAGTACATTAATAAGAAATTTAATATATGCTCCCATTGATGCAATTTACAATCAATACTGTGATTTTCAGTAAACATTAACTCAATAATTCTTAGAAAAATGATTGCATATTTTCGAATGATTATATTTTTTCTACATTTTTCAATTAACACTGGATAAATATAATATATTTTTATTAATACGTTTACATTACATAATACATTTTCTGACTTTCAAAAAGTATCATCTACAAGCAATTTAACAAAATTCACGAAATTCAGCAAGTGTATTCAAATACTTTACACATGATTAAAACAGACTTACAGAAAGTTGTTTTCAACTTTGTAGGCAAACAAAATAATGAGATTTTTAATCGATTTTAAAATCACATCTGCACCTATCACATAATCGAAATTATATAAAATACATTAAGTGGCTGATGTTTCATTGTGATAGCACCTGCCATGAATAGCTAAAAATATTCGAAGTCTCTGAAGAGAACTAAAATGTTCTGCTTGACATACTGTTAATATGTGCAGTTAAAGTAAGGTCCAAATACTTGGCAACTTATTCCTCGAATGGTTTTCCAAATACCCACATCTATAAAATTATTGTAAGATATAAAATATTTAATGATATTTGAACATTTCGTATACACATATTATAATAACATTTAAATATCTTCAAAATTTTAGCAGTTAGGGAGAACATTTTCGTAGCACGAATAAAGATAACTAGTTATCCGCAGGAGATTATTCTTCAAACTTTGCACATGGTACAATGGTTGTAGGTTTCTCGAAATAAATGTTGGTTCTATCATTGATCTTACTTTCATTATGACTGTCATCAGCATCGTGTAAAAAGTGAGACTTAAACTAATGATGACGTCCTTACACTAGTTTGTCGTGTCTCACTTCGTTGAAGTGATGCAGTGGTGAAGTGTCAGAAGCTGTCACAGAAATTATTTTGGAGATCTGAACACAATATCATATAATGGCTCAGAACTGTATGCCTAGATATTGGATTCTTAGGAACTGACAAACGATGTCAAATCGATGTATACGAAATTTGATATACACGTTGTTCTTTTGATACAGCAATTTTCTTGAGAATTAAAGTAAATGGTCAAAACTACTGTGAGATAATTGATTACACTTGATACATTTGTACACTTACACTATGTTTCAACCTGACGAATGAGTTGTTTGTTCCATCCAATCGGAACCTACTGTCATCGATGATACGATCCATCGCATGATACTGTTCCTTATATTATTGGGTGCTTCTGTAAGTGATTATGTTTGTTAGTATTGTGCATTTAATCTGCCATTTCCTAAAACCAATTTTAACTCTACTCATAGTAGCCAATAAAAGTTCATATATGCTTTTATTGGCTCTACGATAAGGGTCCATCACTGCTTTTAAATAGAAAATTACCAACTATTTAAATGTATGCTCATCTGTACGATCTTACAAACCACATATTTGTCTTAACTCTAATAGTTTTGATTTTTTTCCCTCTACATGCATAGATTTTATTCAACACGCACACATAATGTATTACTTTAATCATAAATCCTTTATCTGTATATTAAATTTCGCACATACATGACTTGTTGATAATGATTCATTGTAAAAGCATTGCAAATTCCTTATCAGATTCCGAAATAGTTACTTATTGATGTTGAAGGTATCTATATAAACCAGTGAATTTTAAAAAACATTTATATGTATGTAAATTTTAAAGGAAAATATTACTCATATGAGAAATCTCATATTTGTGTTTATGAGATAAATGGTTTCCACTTATTATTATAAATCATATTTTATTGTTAAAAATTCCATACAAACTGATTTTATAGATATAAATTTATTTGAAATTTTTCATCTTATATTTTTAAAAATCTAAGACTGATAAAAATTCAAATATTAGAACTAATAATAATTTATGACACTAAATGTTTAACATTTGATAAATAAAATAATGTGTATTATTTTTTCAAAGTCAGCATTGCAAAAGAAATAGGTGATATTTTATGAAATTAACTTTTTAGCAAATTTTCAGCTCAGTTTTTTAAAATTGCAAATTTTTATTGAAATTTAAATCGCTGTAATTAAATAATAAAATTTCCCCTGTTTGCTAATATTTTTAACTTTTAATCTGTTTTTAACAAAAAATTTGCTTAATTTCTTAATGAAACTGACAAAGGAAAACTTTCTTACATTGTAAATCAAGATCACTATTTATTGAGAATATCTGTTTCCAAAATGTTTTTTTTTAAATCGGAATGAAAATTTATATATAATTATCTAATGAAAATGGTTACTTTCTAGGAGCAAATAAATCTAATAATAAAAAATTTTCATTTGTTAATTATAACTAGCAATTGTAATTAATAATACTAAAATGCTACATCGCTAATTATTTTACAAGTCATTTCATGTAAAGTACTCAAAAATGTATGTCAATTAATAATGCATCATAAAATGAAGTTTAAAAAAAGATGCATAATATTTATCGCACTTAATCTTTAATTAATGAACCATGATAAATGCAGAATTACAAAAAAAGCAAATTAATACGCATATTCATTTCCCTTATTTATTAATTGTGCGTAGCAGTTTGCTTTAAGAAAAGTTGTGTTTGTGCTTTAACGCAAACAATAATACTTAAATTTTTGCAATTATCTTCTGCTGCTTGAATAAAACTTTTAATTATAAAAATTTAAATTTGTTTAAAAATATTAAGTATAAGACTTTTTATTAATATTATTAATTGTTGTCAGCTAAAATATTTTTTATTTGCATTTTTGTAGGGAACACTCTGAAGTTTAGAAATGCACATATTAATTTATTTTCGTTATTAAATATTTTATAATTTATATTCCTGTTAATTACATCATTTTTAGTGAAATTAAATTTAATTAACAGTAGGAAAACAATGTTTTTTAAACAAAGGATATATTATTAACTAATCATATGTAATGATTATTTAACTTTATTATAAATATTATAAAATATAAGAATTTTCACATAATACATGCATATTTGCATTTCATTAATAATAATGCTGCAAACGTGATAGAGTTTCTTTGATTCCAATAAAAATAATTTTATATAGATTATAGTTTGAAGTAACATAATTGTGAGAAACATTTTACTTTAAAATCGTTAATGTCGTTATAAATTAGTATTAACATGATTGATATACATGTTGTTAAATCTGTATATTTTTAGGAAAATAGTTTTAAGCCTTATCCAAAATGGAATCCATTAGATTCTTGTCATAAATCTACACTTGCAACTGAAAATAAAGAATTATTCTTTCCAAGAATATTTTCTGTTACGGTAGATAAAATGCTTTCTTGTCCAAAAAATTTCGACTGTGGAAAAGTTATTTTTGAACTCTTTGGTATGTATCATTACTTTATATTTCTCTTATCAAACTCTTTATAAAATCGAAGCTCCAGAAGTAACTAGAAAATATATTTTATGTCATATTTTAAATCAACAGTTATTTTTTCTTCATTTAAAAGAAATACATATTAAATACACATAATTATCTTCGCCAAAAATATATTTCTCCAAGATATGTGTTAATATTACTTAAAAAAGTGAATAATTTGCAGCAATACAAAATTGCAATAACTCTTGTAATGATTCTTGTAGGTGAAATTTTGCTTTTAATTTTTGTAGAATTTCTTAAGCAAACAATGGTTTTTTTAAAAAATATTTTATACTTAAAGTTATTCAATGTAGTGAAAAATATGAATTTTAAAAAAAATTTCAGTTACTATTATTTATGTCAGGTACTTTTCATTATTAATGTATATTGTAAATATTTAACATTACTTTATAAACCCAGCACATTAAAAAATTTGAGTTCCATCATCTATGAGATATTGATATGTTAAAAATAGTATACAAGACATCCTCATGGTAGAAGGGAATATTGTGAATGTGAGCATATTTATTGCTTATGTAAATATAATGTGTTAATATTAATGCAAATATTTGATGATTTTTATTAATTTAATAAATTATTAGGAAAAGTTTGATTCTTAAAACATATCACCACTGAATGAAACAGAGCAATTTCACAATATCACAAAATAAGGAAAACAAATTTTAAAAAAAATTCAACGCACTTTTTGAGCCCATGTTTTACAAATCTGTTTTTTATTATTTCAGCAATATTAATTAAAAGAAATTTTAATGTTGACTCAAGCATGGCAATAGTCTTAAGATTAAAAAGAGATTGCTTACAAATATTGTAATTTTTAACTAAAAATTCTATTAATTAATGAAATTTTTAAAATTTTAAAATGTTCTTGCCTATTTAAACGTATATTTTGTCATATTTTGTCAACGGATATTTTGTCATGTCTTTTTCATCTTGCTTTTTTGTTGTTCTATTGTCCACGCATTAATGACTTGAATCAATGGAAAACGGCTTCTCAAACCGATGTCTTGCTCCTTATCGTTTTATTAACAAAATGAACTTCGACACTATTCTCAGACATTTGAAGGTGAGCTTCGACTTATTTGCTGCATATCGAAGAATACGATTTGAAGGTAGGCAGCAAATTCGTCGGCAAGTCGGATTTACAACGCCATTTCAATACTATGTAACAAGGATGAAACATTATCTGACGTCATAGATATTTTAAGCCAATGAGAATTGTAATAAAGTGGCGTAATTAGGACCTCAACTGCAACGAAAGAAACAACCACTTTGTGGTTAAAAATGAAGTGTACGAATATGTAGCATAAAAGGCAGCTGCCAGCTACAACGTCATGCATCTAAAATAATCTTTGTCTTAAAGTTAATAATTCTATAATGTCTTTTAGAGTATATTATAGGTTATAATTTTATATTAATCGTATAAATACGATTGAGTGTTTTATGTAAAAATTTACTGATTTATTTTTTTCTTTGTTATTATTTTATCAGATACACAATATGTCATGCAGAAATAATTTACTCTTCATCATCGAACAACATCATATTATCAAAGTTATGTAAATACTTTGTGGTTGCAAATTAAGATAAATTATATTTTCCAATTTTTTCATGTATCGTTCATAGTGATTTATAAAAAAGATTGAGAAGAGTTTTTCGAAATATAGATATGGGCAACTTCTTTATTCCAAATGCTTTTAAAATGATTTTGATTTAAATTTACTCAGTCTAAAAAGCTATTATATTCAGGCATAAATAACCTAATAATGATGATATTATGAAACAGAGAATCTTTAATATATATTCTATTTTTTAAATTGTGCCAATGAGTTTTTATTAATTTGACATATATTTTTCCAAAAAATAAACTTAGTTGCCACTGTTTGTGAATTTTGTATTGATATTTTTATTCTTCATGAAACTATAATAACATTATATAAAATCATTTTATATAAGAGAATAAAATGAAGGTAATAGTAGTAATTCTGTATTAAGAGGTTTAAATAATAATACAATTTTTTCCCAATGTTCTTAGTTATTGTGTAATCCCAAATGATGCAAAAGTTATTTTTACATGACAAAATAGTACTGTGAAACAAAAGATATTAACCAATTCAGAAAAATTAATCACAAGATTTATAAATCAAATAATCATGTGAAGTAGTTTGTGTAAAAATATAATAGTTTATTTGATATAGTGTTAAATCAAATAAATTTAACTAAGACACAAGGTAATTGATATAAATATAACTGTGAATCACATTTGTAATAGTTATTGGAAACGCATTTTGCTTTTTTTTACCTCTGATTAATTTTAAGCACATTTTAATTAAAGTTTATCTAAAACCATTAGTATTCATTAAATTCTTTGGTTTTGAAAGAATAGATTGTTAGTATTTTGGTTGCTTATATATGGTCCACAAGTTAAATCCTCAACAAAATGCAAGCAGTTCTGTTATTTTGAATAAACTTTTATCAGATGGGGATATCAGTGGTAAATAAAAAAGTTTTGTGATTTTTTTAAAATTATTCTATTGTTATTATTTTTTATTTGGTGACTTAGCAATCACTTATAATTGTTGGGTTTCTGGTAGAAACAAAAATAAAATAATTCAGTTTTAGGAGTTTCGAAATCATTAAAAATAATTCTGGAAAAAATATGTTTATGCTCACTTTTAATACGACATTCACATATTAAGCATTTACGTTTATGACGACACTTAAGGATTTATTGCTATTATTATTGTAAATTAAAGTCTCAAAATTATATAGTTATTGAAAAATCTTAAATAGTGAATAAGTTATTAAAAAATAGGAAATATTCTCATTAAACGAGCTTAAATTACAATCTTCAATACCTTTCCAAAATAATTTTCTCTCTCTCTCTCATTTTAATAAATATTATTAAGCACATTTTAAAGTTTTTAAAATGTTTCACATAAGAATGTCTCTAAAAATGAATAACGAACTGATGACGAAATGAATAGAGTCAGAATAATTAAAGATGTGATCGGAAATGCAAATTATATAATTCTCAGAAACGCTTAAGACTAGGTTACAATAACTCTTAATACTTAATAAAAACGAAGCCTTTTGTTAAAAATTCTTTAAAAATGTCAATAATTCTGAAATCGTATTCAGAAAATTCTGATCTTATAGAATAGATACCAATAAAATTTTATTTAGATTTAAGTATTAAAATGTTTTAATAATATTTCAGTTTATACTTCTGGTTTAAATATTATTTTGGCTTAGATTAAGCCCATATTGTGTCGTATATTAAAGAAAAAGTCCCAAAGTATAAATGAACGAATTTTGTTTTTTGAAAGAAGTTGTTAAATGGATGATAGTTTTGAAATAAATGTGTTTTTAAGACATATGACAAAGACATAAAAAATACATAAAATGTGGTAATATATAAAGATATATATATATATATATATATATATATATATATATATATATATATATATATATATATATTAAGTTTCATTCATAGGTATATAAAAATATATTGATTTACATACCTATGAAATTGATAACAGATTTTTGAAAATTAATATATATCCTAATATAATTTCAAAAATCTGTTTTCGTATATTAGGAGATTAGAATGCTAGTCTTTCATTCCTCCAATACATTTTAATTCTTATACTCTTTAATTAATCCTTAATAATAATTTAATTAATTTACCTCCAATACATTATACTCTTTAATTCTTTTTTTATGAAATAAAAATTTAGTAATAATATTGCTTTCTATAAGAAGCAACATATTTTTTTTAATTTAGTTCATTAAGATAACCCAAATCGCAAAAATTTACATTTTTTTCTGTTGCATTGCGTGAAGTTTTATAAACAAAGTATGCTTTTTACGGAACAAATTAAATCAGTTGAAAAATTTCGAATTTAAGTATATATAGTATCGTCAGAAAATTTAATACTTTTAGGGAGAATAAAAACACAACAACAAATATCTTCTAAAAAAACAAAAAAGTAACGAATGACATTCATTTTTCTAATTTATGATTTTGCAATTTATTTAACTAAAAAATTAAAATCAAAAACTTTTAGATAAACATTTAAAAAGTAACAAATTTATTTTATACTTTAAAGATGCTTCTCAATGCTTTGTAAGCATTTTTATAGGTAATTAATCTTTTCAACATTTTATTGACAATTATTACTAGAAATAAGTTTGTGGTTTTATTTTTAACTGGGCAAACATGCATTTCATGGATAAATTTTATTTCACGACGATTCTTAATTTTTCCTGTTTTCGCTTCAAAATTGAGATTTTGTCGGTATCGCATTTTATTTATTTTACTGAAGAAATGACTTGTTATTGAAATTTTCGAATTATAAATGTTCAAATAAGTCTTTTATTGGAAAAATGTTTTGATTTTGGTGCCACAGTTCAAAATACGAAATAAAATTTCTAAATACTTACTGGATTTGAGAAAGGGAGAATTTAATATTATTGTTTTTGCGTTTATTGTTTCTTGTTTTATTACTTTTCACAAAATATTTGTACTTATTACAATTAAAATTTTTCTGAAAATTTTTTTATGTTACTACTTAATATAAAATAATCTCGTATATTTGTAATCTTTCATCCTACTACTTACTACCTAAATATCTTATATAGTCCTACGCATTGTTACCTTTAGGAATTTCTTCATCTGAATTTTTAATCAGTTTAAAACAATGAAGTCTTCATTCAATGTAATTCTCCGGTTTCATAAATTTAAAATATTCAAAATTTATAAGAATCATTGTAAAAATAGATCAAAATAAAATTTTTTTTAATATTTAGAAAATTAATTGAACATAATATTATAAATTTTAAAAAATAAGTACACAAAAATAAATTGATTATATTTTACTGTTTATATTAAGAATAAAAAAAAGTACCATTTTATCTATAAATGCAAAAAAATAATACTTGATATAATTCCATATTTCGAAAGTATCATTTTTTGTTCATTAATTCCATTTCTGCTTTTCGGTCATAGAATTTAAATTTGAAATACATTTTTCAATGCTAATATCTTTATTATTATGTCAGATTAAGGACTTCAAGATATAGGAATTATTTTTTACACAATTTAATATTTGTATTTATTAAAAAATTACTAGGTTATAAAAATGTTTTATGTAGAACTTATTATATTATATAACAATTAGCATTACCTTATTACACTTAATTTTTATATGGTTTTTCATAAGTTTCCTATGGCCAGAATTTTCACACAGACAAGCTCAAGTGACACAAGTGACTTCAGATTCCCAATTACATTGAGATCAAAATCCAAAATTTCCTCAATATCTTAAAAAATGGCCAATAGATATAGAAATAAATGGTTCAATTTTATAGTAAATAATATTTCTAGACTAACTGTGGTATTCATTTTATTATAAAAAGTCTATTTTAGGAGAAAAGTGAGTTAAAAAATTACTAGGTTATAAAAATGTTTTATGTAGAACTTCTGTTTGTAATTTCAAATTAATTTAATTAAATGAATCATTTAAGTAAATACCCCTTTACAACTATAACTGCGTATGGTAAATGAGTTGTATTTCCAACCAAATGAAATTTTTAAAAATTTTTTCCTAATTTATTAAAGACAATTAGATTGTACTTCAAATTTCTTACGGTAAATAATACTAAAAAAGCAATAAAATACCTTTATAAAATGTAATGTATAACAAATTTAATTACAAAACCAAAATCAGTGCAGTAAAAATTATTGTTATAGTTTCTAAAATAAAATATGTTTCATTAATTCGTAAAAAAATTTTAAGTTTTCATATTCCTTGCAAATATTTAATTAATAACATGTAAAAGTTATGTAAGTAACGCTTAATATTAAGAAATTAATAGAAATGAAATATTTATGCAAAAACTCAAAAGAAATATTATAATAGTTAATGTGTGATTAAATTATTAAATCACAAATGAAAACAAGGGTAAATGTACATTTATATGGTATAAAAAGTAATTTAATAAAAAATATATTAGCGACACAAATAAATGTAAATATTTTAATATGATGCAAATTTATCATATTTTTAAAAATTTTACATAAGCAACTGAATAATGTTAAAAAGTTTTCTACTACTTTCCCACTTAGATTATTAAATTTTTTTATCCTAGGTTTAAAATCTTCAGCAAATGTTTTGTCAAAATATTCAAGCAACTTATTTTTGTTTTTTAAGAGTTTTAACAACAAGATATACTCAAATAAAACACAAAGTCCAATGAATATAATGCATTTAAAAAGCGTATTCCTTTACTTTCGGAATCGGTTTTTCAGTTAATTGAATGTAATAGTGTGTAGGCATGTCTTATTTACGTTGAATTATTATATTTTTCTTGTTAATCAAAAGACATTTTTTTATACAACTCTTTCTTCGAATTCTCCTTATGACTAATATTAATACTTAACTTGCTAACTGTCGTAAAATGAGTCAGGCCGTAAATGTTTCAAAACAATTTAACTTCTTAACATTTATAAGGAATTTTAAAAGTATTCTCAATCTGGAGTTAGGAAAAACTAATTTTTTAAATCACAGTTATTTCTTTTTAGCTTACATTTAAATTTAAAACTTAAAATGTGGATTTATTCCATAACTTTCTTAAACTACTTTTTAAACATTTCTGCCACTATTAATAATAAAGTAAACTCATGTACCGGAATATTCCTGTACATAAGTTTACCGGAATGAGGCACCGGAATTTACAATTTTTCGAATGGCTTAAAGTGAAATCAAATTATCCAGAAAAGGAAATTCATTATTCCAGGAGTTTCTTTGATTCTTAAGTAAGAAATTATTTTAACATTCGCGTGCAAAGCATTTTCATCAAAAACTAAAGGTAATTAACCCACGTTAGTTGTAAGTTATAGCTTTCTAATGAATTGAGTATTTTTTATTGTTATTATATGTGTTAAGTATTATAATGATGTAGCAATAGTAAGATTTTAAATTGTTCCTATTTTCTTGAATTGTTAAAGTTATAAAAAGTTTTTTGGTTATTTTAAAACCCACTTATTTTTAAAGTATCAGACTTCAAGGAGAATACAAAAATTTCCTTAAATTATCATATTTCATGTACTTATACATAAAAAGTATATAAAAAATCATGCAAATTTTTCGACAAGGAGAAAACATTCGTTGAATTTTAAAATATTAAATTTAGAATTTAAAAACTCTTTATTTACATATGAATAATGTTGCACTTATAGGTAAAATGTATATATATATATATATATATATATATATATATATATATATATATGTGTGTGTGTGTGTATATATATATATATATATGTGTGTGTGTGTGTGTGTGTGTGTGTGTGTGATATGTGTGTGTGTGTGTGTGTGTGTGTGTGTGTGTGTGTGTGTGTGTGTGTGTGTGTGTGTGTGTGTGTGTGTGTGTGTGTGTTTAAAAGTCCTTCTGAAAATTATTAGCTTATTTAAAATGTGTCATAAATTTTCTTATTCGTAAATTTTTGAAAATATATGTATGATTTTTGATATGTATAGATAAATAGATATCTATCATTATAATAAACGTTACCATCATCATAAAAATATATATTATTAATTAACAAAATCAACTGATAATTATTTAATGATATTAAAACAATTTTCAGAACTAACTATAAAATTATTCAAGGAGGTACACGAAGCTCTGATCCGCATAATACATTTTTAATGCAAATCCTTTCTGAGTAAAAATTGAATGTTTTTATGTACTTCACCTTTTTTATTGAACTAAAATATAATGCATTGTAAGAGCACATTTTATGCTAAGTATTCCCACTCTGGGTTATAATTACAAGGCTATTTTTTACAAAATGAATTTTCGGGGAAATTAACAGCTGCATAAAGTTCATATCGTGAAGAATCGCATGGAAAAAAACACATTATTATCTGTTTCTCAGCACCTGCTTTATCTGCTAACAACAGGTGAAATCGCATTTTCTTCTGTTACTACTTAACATGAATAACTGAGAAACCCGTTCCTCAATTCCTTGGTCACTTTAGCGATTCATATCAAATTTATTTCATAAAGCAGACTATTGGAACAAATAATATTAAAGTTGAAATAAGTGGGAGGTCAAACAAATTACAAACGAAAACGATGATAGACAAGATATATTTTTTATTTTTTTTTTATCAGAGATTACTTTTCAACCGCAAATCCATTATAGATAGTGTTATGCCCATATTGATTCAGGAATAAGCCAAGACATACTTCAGAAATAAATTTTGAAGCCTATAATTTTCTTTTATTGAACTATCCAAAACTTAATTGGGCAGAAAATACCGTGATGGAAATAAAAATCGATAATATCATTATATCTCTTAAGAGCAATAAAAGTATTAACGACACTCGGAAATGTATGAAAAAAAGAAATTTATACTATTTTCCAACTAGAAACCTAGACATTAAAATGCCAAAACCAATTATAAAGTGTATCAATTTTTTAAATAAACCAAATTTGATTTATATCTTTGTACTACATAATAATTACGTTGTTTTTCTTTCGAATATGCTGTTATTTTATTTTCAAATGAATTTCCTCTGATAAATAAACTTTAACTAAATATTTTTAAATAGGCGAATTAAAATTTTTCAAATATCAATGGCATTTAAATAAAAACAAGTTTATTTCAAATAAGTATTAACTGCATAAAGTCTTTTATTACGCTTGTTGTCATAATTATTATAAAAAGAGAAACACCTGTAAATAAATGCATCATTTAAGAATACATCAAAATATAATTCTATTTAACAGTTTTCTTGAAGTAAAAGCATATATCATTGAAGAATGAGATAGTTTTAGTGACAGTGCATATGTTTTGGTTTTCATTTAAAGAGTAATATATTAGACTTAGATATTTTCAAACAATTCAATGTAAATGAAGTATGCTAGCGGGATGTAAACACGTAGCTCTAGAATAACAGCTTACACACAGCGAAGCAGGACAAACTAGGCTAAGAAAATAATAATCAGAAGGAAGAACTTTGTGAAAGGAAGATAGGCATTGAAATGGATTATTGCATTTAAAAAGACAGCAGCTAATGTGACTGCAGAGTCACTCAATATCTGGATTCTCCAGTGTCGATAATTACAGTTAAAATGCACTTTAATAAATGTCCTACATTATTCCATATATAATTTGTTTTATTAAATTATTAATATAGGTTTAATTTTTAAGAAAATTTTGAATTTATGTATTAGTAAAAATTAAAATATATAGTTAATTTACGGGGAACGAGAGCATTTCATGAATTTTACATGATAAGGAATGAATGTGGATATAAACTTATAATTAAGATTTGTTAAGATTTAAGGTTTTAAAAAAACACTAATGAAAGTATATTTTGAAATAGCTCTGTTCCAACCATAAAAAATTTAATATTTCGCAAAAAAATACATTTGTATACATTTTATTACATTTTTAGAATTTTAAACAATTTGATAATAATTTTAAATAAAAAAAACTTTATATCATTTTAAGTACATTATAATTTGCTTTATTAAAATTCATGTAAAAAAATAAATAATGTTTATTCTGCATTGTTAAAGAAAAGTAAATAATTAACAAAATTATAATTAGCATCTAAAATTATTTATATACACCCCATATATATATATATATATATATATATATATATATATATATATATATATATATATATATATATATATATATATAGCCTTAACGTCATTTACAATATAATGATTCCTGTCATAAGAACTGAAAGAACTGAATACGAATTGTTTGATTTCTGCTAATGATCTTAATCCAACATTTAGGTTATCGTTTCGGATAATAATATTCAAATGTGGAATAAATTAATGAAATTTTAGGTGATGAAACTATCATTTTCAAATTAGTGCTACATTTTAAGTATACATAGAGTTATAAGTTGTTTCAATATATTGTTTTTTAATCTTTTTAGAATGTTTATATTCAATTTGTATACGAAAATGTCATCAAGATATAGATTCAAATGTTTTTATATTTTTTAGAATAATGATTGGGAGAAACTATTATCTTTTCTTCTAATTATATCAGTCTTAATTGTGGCAGATTATCTGTCTTTGGCAAAATTAAGATTGTTTTAATATTTGATACAATATATATTCACCAGAACTGATTTCAATAAAGTTCGGTTTTAACATCATTTAATATAATATTGTACAAAAATAAATTAGCATTCAATAAGCCTAATCATGTATAATATTCAAGGAACTAAAAATTTACGAAACAGTGATTACTGAATCAAACAAAAATTTATTTATTTGAGGACATTTATACTGGCTTTCTACCATGATATAAATTGTAATAACTGGGACCACTCATTCAATATTGCTGGTTTCAAGCGTTTGATGATTTTCGAGGCTACTGCGCTTTGCTTTAATATATATAGATGTTTTTTTATCATAGAATCTTTCAGACGCTCTTACAAAAATTTTATAGATAATGTATCTTGAAACTTTACATGAAACTGATATGACATTAAACGTTACATCAAAAGAAATATGGACTAGTGACTGGTTTGCTTCTAATCTTCCCACTATTCACTACTTCATTCTATCATCTAAGCATTAGTGTTTATTGCTTCTTACTTTTTGAATTTAATTTTAACCGATATCTGCAAAGGTATCAAGAAATTTAGTAAGATATGCGGGTGAATGAAATGCAAATTATGAAAGACGCGCTTACAAAATTTGTTCCTATACTATTTCTAACCCCTACATGCTTATGCATTCGATACATACGGTTTTTATCTTTGCTTGAAACAATAATGTTTTTTTCGTTTAGTTCTTTTTTGAAATTAAACAAAATTTTCGAATTCTGTTTGCTTTCATTGTTGATATATTTAAAATATAATATGCATTTTTAATGATAAAAACTCGATCATCAATATTGGTTTATTTAATCAGTTCTTGAATAAAAAATTTACAATAGAAAACATAAAGTCTATATACTCGCTAATAACAGCTAAAATTTTTGTAAAACAGATTTCCTATATTCTACTCTTAATTTAACCAATAATCGCATAAAAGAAAGGCTCACCATATTTAATAATTTTAATTAAATTTATCACGATAACAAGGAGCTGGATTTTACAAAAATAAATATTTCTGTTCTTTCTAAGACAATTGAAAAAAATTATCATTTAAATTTTTTAATGAGCTAAATGCACAAGTTTTTCCAAATAAGTTTTGACAAATTAAAAGATAATAAAATTAAAATTTTCTTATTCAAAATTAGAGAATATGTTCTATTGGAGGTAATATTCGAAACATTTCACAATACTAAGAAGGTTAAAATATAAATTAAAGTTAAATAAAAAACTTTATTTGACTCAAATGGATTTCATGCAAGAGGTAATGCAGTTAGTTAATCAAATAAATAAATTTCTTATTTTAGGACAAGAAAAGTACAGATGTTTATATTTAATTATATTATTTAGATACAAAACCTATTAAATTAAAAAAGAATCATTAATTGGATGAACTGATGCAATTATTTAATAATCTATTTAAAATACTTTTACAGTAAATTCATGATAAATTTCTTTTTAAATATGGCGTGAAAAGGACAAAATTTAATAAAACTTTGCGACTTTTTCACTTAAAAGGATATTTTAACCGAGTTCAATATAAACTTTGATTGATGATTACAGTACTAAAGTTTTATAATTACAAATGTATAATTTATTTTTAACAAATTTATAATATACTTACAAATTTATAACTATTGCAAAATTATCGCATGATTACATATGGTAAAAAGGTTGGCTTAAGAATATGCAGATGATGATTTGATTCTTTCCAAGTAAACATATTTGTGGGAGCTTGTATACTTTAACTAGTAAACTATTAATTCGTTTCGAATGACATGGAAATTGCAAAAGGTGTTCAATTTATACATAAACGTTGGTTAAAATTAAAAAAAAACATTATCTTCTATGATGTTGTCTTACACCAGAAATACAGTGATATATGGTGAGTTTGTTCAAATAGCGGCAGAAAAGCGTGCATGTTGATTGGAAGTACATTTCTTCCTATTGTATCTAAAATTGTCCGTATTTAGTTAGTTTGGATTTTACTTCAAATTATCACTAATGATAAATATTGTATAGATAAATCATAATGCAGTTATGAAGATATTTCACAAGTCAGAATTAGTTGTGTCTCATTGAATCTAAGGCATTCCACAACAGCTCTTTCTGTAGCTCTAATGCAATTTTAATTCACAGCAACTGGTATCACGTACTTACTTGATTCTGGAGTTCCTTTTAATGCAGTTCTCCTACTATGTAGTAATTTTATTTATACTGATTCCAGATTTCGTTATAATTTGACTCATATATTGAGACAAAAATTATACAGGTTATGCAAAAATGTATTACTTTCGTTTCTTTCTGAAGAGTTTTTGATATTTTTCTTCCATTAAAAACTTTTGATGATAAGCAAGATTCCCTTTCGTTCGTTTATTTTGCTCAGAAATATATTTTAAGAATTTAGAAATCTTTTTAGAATTTAATTTATTTCATAATACAAATAATTCAAGATTTACACCATCTTTAATAATCACGTAACAATCCTTTTAGTATATCAAGAGCTAATTTGATAAATTGATTTACCATTTAGTCATGTTTCCTTAATTATTATATTTACAATAAAAAATATAGTTTTAAAAACATTTATTTATTACACTGAAGACTTTAATTATTACATATCTACTAAATAAATTTAATTAATGACGCAAATTGTGTACTTGTTTAAATTCCCTTTATTTCTGGAGGTGGAAACACATTTTTATTTTATTTAATATTTAATAAACGAAATTATTCAATATAATAATTGACTTTTAATATAAAAAATGAAGTATAATTATTTTCCAGGGATTTTGGAACGCACTTGGTGCTGCCCAAAAACAAAAGCTAAGAAGATTCAACTGAAAAATCATAAAACTAAAAATAACTTAATATGTTCTTTTTATGAAATTGTAAGTGACTTTAATGTTTTTTTTAAAGAAATCTATTTTTAGTCCAAATGAGAAAATATTTCAGTTTCAATAAATTCAGAATAATGTATTTCAATCACTCATTTAAAAACTTTTTATATTTCTACAGGATCGCTCTTTACCCAATCTTATTCCAGGCCAATGGCACAGGCAAGTTCATTTAAATATTCCTTCTTATATTCTGTTAAGCAGAAATAAGTATCATTCTACTTAGTAAAACTGAAAAGAATATGTTAGAACATTTAGTTACTTATTTTTATGACTTAAAAAAGGTTGTTTCTCTAACCATTTCTCTTAATTTTTAGAAATAAAAAAAAGAATTATTTCATATATCTTTAAATTTTGGATTATAACTAACGACATTATAACATTTTTCCAATTATTTATCCATAGAATAATTCTGATTATAATACATTTCATTATGATAAATTATTTTATTTTCAGATCCATTTTACTTGTTAGATACAGTGGTGATTTGCAGTGCATTGCTATCCGATCAGCTACGGTGAATGAACTGAAATATTTAGATCAGTTAATAACGTCCAGTAGTAAATCAATGGCTGTCCTCTTGAAATCTCAAACTTAAACGTGATTTCTTGATGCATTATATTTTAATAGAATATAAATTCAAACGAGGAAATTTCTTTTTTTTAAATATTATTTCTTCTCTGTGTTTATTGATGTAAAGTAGTATAGCAATTCTAGTAGTATACATTTCATGTCTATTTATAAACCAGAAAAAGGAAAATTTAATAAAATTTTTACCCCTGCAAATATATTATGTATGTTATTTATACTACATTTGATAATTCCTAATTTTTTCCATTGATTAAGAATGCATGGTTTTAAATTACATTTAAAAGAAATTATCAATATTACATCTCTGATGAGAAAATACAGATTTATGAATACATCAACTATTGCCGTTGAATTTTTTGTTTTTATAGGAAATTGTGAGATTAACATATTGAAAGCTCAAAATTCTAAAGTACTCTGTTACAAATTATATTCATTTAGGAGTAAAAAAATATATTTTTAATATCACTTATTTCTAACATCTAGGTAGAAAAACATGAACAATTAGAGATTTTACTGGAGCCATCAACAGACGTAGCAAGATATATATATATATAATATATATATATATATATATATATATATATATATATATATATATATATATATATATATATATATATATATATATATATATATATATATATACAAGAAAAACTGATAAATCAAGACATTTGATTACTGTTATTACTTAGAAAATACATTTAGAAATTATGAAATCTCACAGAACTAGAGCTGTATTGCAAATTGATTCATATGTTTATTAATATTCTTTGATATCTATGAAAATTCATCTCACTTTTTATAAATCATTTAAACCAGCAGATTATTTATAGTAAAAGCAAACCGTTAATAACGAACGCATAAAATATTTCGGAATCTACACAAAACTTTTACATCATCTTTATCTTTTGTAATAAATTTATATCATCTTTATCTTTTATAATGAAATGGTGAATCATATCTTAAGTGAATCATATCTTTCTTCATATCTTAAGGAATAATGCCTTTCTTATTGTCTGTAATGCTTTAATGGGAAAAGTATCATATAAAGAAATATGTTGGGAGATAATGAATCATAGAACTGCATAAATATGTCCACTTCTGAAATACCATTAGCTTAAGGTTAAAAAATTATCTGTCTAAAATTTGTATATGTACTAATAAACATATACCAATGTAATTTGAAAGCAATCTATGACAATTAATTCGCAAAGCTAGAAGCTAAAGGGTTAACGCTAACTGCTCGTGGGTTCAAATCCCAGCTCAGTTTGGTTGCTTATAGTGTGGTTCGGAATCCATTTTTAAATTGTATATCCCAATCTATATAGTCCTTGTGTGCGAAAGCACGACCATTGAGTGACAAAGAAACAAAATCCACATTGCAATTAACACGTGGTAGTTTAAATTATACTAAAAGAATAGAAAACATGAATTTGAATAAGATAAAGAACACATTTGACGAATAAAATCCCTCCTTATAAGTGTAAAAAAGTAACAAAATCTAAAGATTAAATTAAGAACATTTGAAAGAAAAAATATATTAATATGTGAACAGACAAAAATACAATATTTTCTTCTGTCGTCATGTTTCATAATCTACCATAATGACAAGCTGTAGAATGCAATTCATCACACTTAATAATGCAATATAAAGACACAAATGAGGGTCATGTAAGAACACATGGACCCTGTTCATGTCTAGAATAATACTCTTATCTCATTCATAAGATGTGATTATTATTCATGTCAAAATGTATCCTTCCTGAGGATATTTAGTTTAAGTATACATATATAATATACATAATTAATTAAATGATATTTTGTATATTTTGTGTTTATTTTGCACTTATCATACATTCTTTGTGTGTGTTTTACATCCTGTGTGATAGTTAATTTATTTGATAAATGTCTTTAATGTTAATGTACTTTTTGTCACACTTTTTACATTATTTTTATTTTCGTGATTTTCCCTGAATAAATTTGCTTGCAATCTATGGTGATTTTTTAATGCTTAATATCATCATAATTTTTTTCCATTTCATGGCCTGACTATTTGCGTTGTTAAATAATGTCTCATCCATATAATCAAACCTTTTCTTCACGGCTATATTCTTACACCCATATGCTTTTATAAAAGAACCCTCAATGAAATTTTTTTGTCATCTTTCCGATTTTCTTCTATCTAGGATGAGATTAAGTTTCATGTACAATCTTGTACTATTTTCCTATGCAGATTACAGAGTAAAAATAATCAATTCTCAAAGCTACCTTTGAATACATTTCTTATGTCATTCAAAATAGAAATTTTCTCACATTTAGTAATAAAAATATAATAATTCATTTTTTGAAAATATGTTTAGAACCAAGACACTATATGCACCAAGAAAAAACTGGAAATCACAATAAATTACGAATTTTAGACAACTTATAGTGTTTGAATTGATAAAAAATAACCTTATTATACAAATAAAATACAATTTAAGTAAGAATTTAATATTTGTTTTTCATTAATTGATAAAAACCAATCCTAATGGTTATATAAATAGATATTCAGTGTAGTATTATATCTCCAAATCGTATCTATTGATATCATGAGGTTTCAATAACTTAGTAAAAAGATTAAATGACGGTAGCACTTTTGGGGTAAAACACAATTAAAGTTCTGATTACACTATCCTTCTGTGCATTGATATCTTGGAGATATTCAGAGTCATTAAGACTAATGACTACGTCATTTATCACCAGAAAACTATCTTGTTGTTTCTTTAAATGTGACGGCAGATATTTCTGTTCGACCAACTAGCTTCTCTCAGGGCGAATTGCTGAGAAACTGTCCGTTTTTCTGCAAGTAACTTTCATTTTTGTGAGTCCAACTTCTCAATCTGGTATTGCATATGCATTACTGAACATACCAGTGTTTATAAATTCCATCCACATAATATGTGTTATAGCCATATCAGCCAGGATTAGTATTATGTTCCTCAGGCTTAAGTTTTAGGAAATATGATTACTATTTGCGAGTGACATCACTAATATCATTTTAGCATTTGTGTGTTAGATACTCTTTTCAGTTTGCTTTAGTGAAAATGTAGAAAAAATTTCTGCGAATAAGATATTCATCATGGTTTGGTGGGATAAAGAAAACAAGTTGCAAAAGAAATATAGCTTGAGATCTAGTTTCCTGCTGAATTCTGAATCATAATACATTTTACTTTTTTATTCTTCAACCACACACACAAATGAATGCAGGATATTTTAGTTCATTTTGATATGAACATTTTGATATAACCTCAAATAATAATAATATGAAAATTACTTTATTTCTGTATTTGTTATTTTTAAAACTATCAGAATGTTTAATTATAAATAAATATGATTTTTAATAATTATTCGAAAAATATAATAATCTCACCTATTTTCAAAATTATCAATATATGTTTATATATACTTATGAATTTTACATGTAATTATTATTGGTATTTTGCATTACAAAATTGGTTTTTTTTATTTTTATAAAATAATAACTCTATTCTACAAAGCACTATCAAATAATAGTAATAATAATAATTATATTATATATATATATATATATATATATATATATATATAACTCACAATATGTTTTTATTATAATATATTTTGAAATAGATTTATATATTTTAAAATGTGTGCATGAATTAACCTAGATATTGATGCAGTTATACTTTTAATCACTGTGCATATTTTATGCAATATCTAAGTTTATGCTCTAAGTTACATAAAGAATATATACTTGCATGTAGTGTTATAAAGAAAAAGGACAGTAGAGAAATTATTTTTGATTAAATTATGTTATAATGTAAGTAATATATAACAAAGCAGTTTTCACATAAATAATAACTAACAAAAATAAAAAATAAACTTTTTATATATTGTAATTACATTTATTACTAAATAGTAATAAATATTTACAATATACACTGCTGGACAATTACTAAGGACGGATAACACTATCATCCATATCAATCACAAAATGAAAGGAAGCAAAATGTGAAAAATTAGAATAAATGCAGGATATAGTAAGAAGAAGTATGCGTATGCAAATTTTTGTTTCACGTCTGTTCATCACGTGATAGCGTTCATAAGAGCTTTAAAAGTTTTGACGTGTGTGGACAGTTGTTGTTTCAAGTCAAAGTTTTACAGGAAAGATTTAATAGACGAACTTGAAACTTTTGGTATGTCTTCCCGACATCACTTAGATAATTTTATGCGTGGCCGAATTATTGGAAAGACCGAAGAAGGCCGACAAATAACAGAAGTTTTCAGGGAGTTCGACATCTCTCAAAGCGTTGTTTCACGGCTGTGGAAATCATTTAAAACTACTGGAATGTATAGTAGGCGGCACGGGGGAGGTCGTGTTAGAAGTACGACGCCTACAGAAGACAGATATATCGTCCTATCAGCAAAAAGGAATAGGCGCACCACAGCTCAGCAGGTGGCAAATCAGGAAACTGCTGAGGTTCTTGCTGCCTCAGGAAAGCAGATCTTCCGGAAAACTGTTGCCAGACGTTTGAGGGGAGAAGGACTAAACGCCCGCAGACCTGTTGTGTGTGTCCCATTGACCAGACAGCACCGTACTGCCTGTTTGCAATGGTGTCGTGAGCATCGCAATTGGACTGAACAGGACTGGGCATGCGTACTATTCTCAGATGAGAGTAGGTTCAGTCTGTCATCGGATTGTAGATAGACTTTCAACTGATCTGGCGCGATAGTGGTACTGCTTATCGTCCAGAAAATATCCAAGAAAGGGACATGCAGTCTCACCGACATGCAGTGTCATTGTGTGGGCCGGCATCATGATCAATGGCCGCACGCCCCTACATGTGACTGCGAATGGGACTATGAAGGGCCAACAATACATTAATGAAGTTCTACTTCCTCATGTTCGTCTTTTCCGTGGTACTGTCGGTGATAAATTTATTTTTATTAAAGGCAACGCAACATGTCATCGAACACTCGCTGTTCAGGATTGTCTAGACAGCGAGGGTATTCAACGCCTCGTATGGCCATCACGTTCTCCAGATCTAAACCCCATTGAAAATGTGTGGGATGCTTTGGGGAGGCAAGTTGCTGGTCGAAACTATCCTCCGACAAACAAGAACACCCTCATCCATGCACTCCAAGAGGAATGGGATAAATTGCCTCAACAGCTGCTGGATAATGTTGTGCAAAGTATGATACGACGTGTGGAATGTTGCATCACACTCCACGGTGGACATATCCCGTACTGATACCTTTTTTCAAGGTGCCTGCTGACTTTTAGATGCATTGTTCCATTTTTCCGTATGCAGCATCAAATGAACATTTTTTTCTTTCAGATGTTTCACAGCTTTTGTACTTTCCAGAGCAATAAATATTCTTTATTCTAATGTCTGAACAGTGTGGCAACTATATTTTATCCTACTAGGCCTCATGTCTCGCTTAATGTTATGCTACATTGCAATTTGTGATCCGTCCTTAGCAATTGTCCAGTAGTGTATAATTTCAGAGTAATTCATTCTTAATATTTAATGTAATCTTACATAAGTTTTAAAGTTTTGCATTTTAAAGAGCCATTTATTTCTTTTATTTTTATTAAATGTGTTTGATGGAGGAAAAATACAAAATTTTAACAACATTAGCATACGAAATCTGTAATCAAATATAAATAAAATGATCAAGACTTCGAACAAGGTATCATGTAATAAGATGCTAATTTTAAACTTAATTACATTTTAAATAAGTTTTTCCAGTAATTAAAAAGTATTATTTATCATCAGAATTGTAATATTACTTTTGAACACATAAGTTTCTGTATCAAAATAAGAAAACCCTATGCCATAATAGTGATTTTAAAGAAACAGTAGCACAAACCGTAATCCTCATTAAATAATTTCGACTATGGTTTAAATGTAGCCATTTTCCTAATTTAATGACTCACAAAATAATCTTATGTCCAAGGTTTGGTAGCAAAACATTCTGAAAAATTTGCTTTAAATTCCTTAATTTGTCAAGGCAATTAGCAAAAACTTCATAGAGATACATTACAATCGGCAATATTTGGGCAGCAGAAATCTCATGCGCGGGCCTGGGTAATTAAAAAGCTGTAAAGAATACATAAAAAACTGGAGCATGCTGATTTTTGACTTGGGGATTCGTAAAATTACTTCATATTTTCTGGGAGTGAAGAAAACGTGATTGTCATTAAAAGCTTTGTTGTAACAGTAAGCTTTGTTAACCAGTACTTCAATTCAAAATAGAAAGAACAAATTGTTTATTGTTCCATGCGAGATCACTAAACTTGTTTAGAATACCTCTATAATACTTATTGATGCTAAGCCTTTGATTATTTGCATAATTTTTTGTGCACTACATGTTCACTCGAAATTTCGCGATGTGTATCAGATTATGTCTTAGATGTCGTGGTGTATCTTAACATTAATTTACTTTTATGCTTTATGAACATTGCCTTTATATGGCATAATAGTGCCTTTATAAGGCATAATAATAAGGAAAGCTGTAAGTCAGATTTTTTATGAGAAAAAAAATTTTTTTGAGAACTTTTTTCGAAAATTTAATATTTAAGAAAAACATTACACAATGGTAATGTAGAAAGAAAGGGGTCCGTTGTACCGTTAATGTATTTGCTTTATTCTTTCCTAAATCGAGAATAGTTTCGAAGCGAAATGTTACTGCCCTTAAATTAATTACATTGAGACATAAGCAAGTTTACACGAAGTTTAAATGAGCATTTATTATGTTTTGAATTGATTATAAACTCTGTAATTAAAACTTTGAAGTGGAACACAATTTCTATTTCAAGTTGGCCCAAGACCGAAATCCTGATGTAAGCACCATTCCATTCTGATAAAAATACTGCTATCAAATTAAATAAAGATTTTATTTAAATAGAATTGGCAAATTGCTGTTGTTTTTTAATCTGTTTTTTTTTTTTTTCATGTAATACAAAGTTTGGATATTAAGTCTGAAATGACTGACTAAAATTTTCTACATATATGATAAAAACACTCATATTAAAATTATTTAATTTTTTGAGTTAAATTACATTAATATTTTAAGCATTATAATATTAAAACAATTTAACTCAAAAAATTATTGTAATTTTTTGAGTACATAAAAAATAACTTTTCAGATTAAAGTCAGAATGTTTGACGCTAATAACTAGATAATTTTTAATGAGTGTAGTTAAAATATTAATAAAATTAGTTATAACTATATCGAATAAAAAAACTTATTTAAAATATTGTAAACATTATGCACTAAAATTGTACGGCTTAAGGTTTATTTTTTCGTACAAAAAAATTAAACGGGAAAGAACACTTAAAAATATTTGTTAACTTAACTATCTCAACAATAAATTTTTGCAAATTAAGACTCGTAATAAGAGAAAGCAACACTTGATTCATTAATGTATTTTTCAGGGATGAGACCGAGGCAAATACCTGAATTGGAATACACTTGAAAGAATTGGCAAAAGAAAACTTAAGAGAAATTAGAATCTCATTTTGTATATTAATATAAAATAGTTTAAAATTTTCAATATAAATGTCTTTAATTCAGTTAAAAATTTTGAGCTTTCATTTTAAAATTAAAACTCTTTTTTGTGTGGAAGATATTGCGAAAATATAAGTACATTATTTCTTAATTAAAATCTTGTATAATAATCAAATCTTGAGATTTAATATTAAACCTCATGGCATTTTATATTAAGAAAGGAAATATCTTTCCGATAGCAAAATACATACAGTAAATGAATAAGAAAACACTTTGATGATTAAGAGGTTATAAATGCAGTTAATGAGACAGAAACTGAGATACTTGTGTAAATAAACCAAGATAATAATGTGATATAAGAATTCATCGATAAACTCTTGTATTAATAACTAATTTTAGAAGGAAATTGTAGAAATAATGTATTTATGACGCAGTAAAAATTAAGGTACATCTTTTAACTAATTTGATAAAAAATATTGTTTATTAAATAACGCCATGAATAAAATGACTGGACTTGCTGAAAAAATTTTTAATTTAAAATAAGATTTCCCACAGGATAAATTTTTAACAGCAATTCATTCAACTGCTTGTAAAACATTACTATGTTTGTAATACAGCAATATAACAATCATTTAAAGTTTTCACAAAGAAATAAGTCTCTTTAATGGATAGTTTCCTTCCTTAAATTGTTTATAGAATTGCATGAGAGAATTTCAGTCGCAATGTATTTTTGAGCTTTCGTTTACTTAATTGCGCAGGTGAAACAAACACTTGTCTGGTGGAACTTCCTTTCTATAAAAGAACCTTATTTTTACACACTTTCCTAAATAGGTTCTTTCCACATCTAATGTCTATCATGATTGATATTAATGATGAAAACGAAAGAAACGTAATCTGTTATAACAAATTTATTTTAGACGGTTTTGAGTGATTTTTATTTTAATCGATCACAATCATTTATGAAGGAAGGATCATTTTTTAAAGTTAATTTTACTCTTTACTTTTCTTGAGATAAAATTTCTTAAGAAAATGTGCGTGAATTTTATTTTATAAAATGAAAAAATGCATTTGTTTTTTTTTATTATTAATAAGTAATATAGAAATTTTTTATATTCTTAATATATTTAGTCTTAATATAATTTCTTAATGTAATTATATAGATAGAATAAAAAAGATGAATTCATATGTGACAATATATAAATTAAACTGACAAATATATCTACTAACTTTCTTTTGTATAATACAAATTTCGCAATCTATCTTTTTACTCGAATAGAAAGAGGATCTTTTGCTATTTGCGTTGTAATTTTAGCAATCAGTACAACATACATTTTTGTAATTATTTTTCTAAACTTATTTGGAATTAGTATAAAAGTACTCTGAATCATCTGAAGTTCCATCAAAAGTACTGCATGCATACAATCTAATATAACATAAATTTTTTACTAATAAATTTTTCTTATTATTAATAAGATATATAAAAACAGTTTCAAAATTTTCAAGCCTATAATTCAACTTAATGGTATTATAATACATACCAACAATGTAATAATGCAATAATATTGACAATACTTCTATTATTTGCAGTTAGATAAGAAAATTATTTAGCATAATTTATTTATGAACTAGCACAATTTAATTTTGTTTAAAATCTTGAAATCGCAAAAGAGAGTGAAATAATTATCTGGAACCACTTCAAATCTTGTTCGGGATGGAAAACCATTTTTACCCAATTTATCATCAAATAACAGCAATTTTGTCGAGGATAGTATTTTTATACGATATGGAATACGAAACCATCAAATAAAGTAATAATTTTCAAATAACAGAGTGACTACAAATATTTTGAAATCGTGAATTTTTATTATTTATTCTGAAATGTGTTGTTGTTGTATGCCCCCGAGGTCAGCAGTGCTAGACCAGGTCCATGAGCGCGTACACCTTTAAAATGTCCAGTATTATATGTGGATTCTCAATCAGATCTCTCCCGGAAAGACCAAGGCATTGAAGAATATGTTCAGGAGTGGCCTGTTCATTTAAGCACTTGAAGCAAATTTCGAATTTCTTCGTATCCTCGACGAATTTCAATTTACTAAGATGGCCACTTCTGAAACGGCAATAGCCGTTTGTTCTTGTCTATTAAGACCAGTAACCAAGGAAGCACCTGGACGCTCGCAGCGGTACCAATGATGCTCAGCAGGGACAATCCAAGTGGTTTTATTCTCGTGTTTAATATTTGAATGAATTTCCTGAAATGTGAGAGGTGCCGACGGCACATCGTCCTCAGACACATAAGCTTTGGCCAAAGTGTCCGCAATCTCATTCCCCTCGAGATCCACGATTCTGAAATGTTCTCCCCTTGATACAAGCTAATAAAGAAATGAAAGATCTCTTATCAGTTGTTCGTTCATTGTTTTTAATATGTGCACTTTCGATACAATTTAATAATCAATCAATAATCAATGATTTCTGCATATATCTACAATGGTTGCTAATATCAATATGAAAGTTATTTTATGTTGGGGCCCTTGTGAGAATATTTCTGTAAATTTTCGATAAGAATACTTTTAACTTTATACTATCACAATATTTTGCAAGACACATCCAAAAGTATTACGATAATTTAGTTTTTTTTTGTTGCAATAGGTTGTATCAATGCAAAGCATGACATACATATGCTTGTCTTTTTATAAATTTTCATTCTTAATTTATAATCATTCGTATTTGATCATTTGTCATTTTTACGCTTTCACATTGATTTTTAATATTTTCTATCGTGAATATTTCCGTAATGGACAAATATTCTTAAAATTAGAGCAAACTAAATTAAATAAACGGAAATTAATAGTCATTTACATGTTTCTTCAAAGTTATTTGAAATTTCATCAAAATATTAGTATCACATGTTCGTTTTTAATGTATGAAATAAAAATCTTAATCACAAAAATTCTTTGATAATCTTGAAAATAATTGAAAAGAAACTAACTTTTTTTTAATATAACTTCAATATCAACCATATTTTTCTCGCTTCCAGTTCTCTAATGTAAGAAAGACTCAAAGTTTTTAGCATATTTTTTTTCCGTAACGAGATGTTTAAATTGAAGTCCCAATGATATTTCAAATTATTTACAGTTACTTTTTTAACAAAGCGAATCTGAATTTTCACATATGTTAATATAATTATACAATATCTTTCTCAGTTATTTTTCAAAAATATTTTAGTATTTCGCAACATCAAGTGTAGTGCAACGTTATACTGATATAATGAATTGAAAAATTAATAATATTTTTTCAAATCTTCCCATAAACAAAACTAAGCAAACATCACTGATCCTGACCGCAATTCTATAAGATTTTCGTTTGACCACTTCCCATACTTTTTTTTTATTGTTACTAAAAAATTTTATTTATATGAAGCACATTTTATAAAGTAAAAATAATAATAATGGAAAAATTGTTTTTCGTTTTTTTTTTTTTTTTTTTTTTTTTAAGTACAGAGCTATTTCTACATAAATATATCTTAAAAATCATAAATCTTAAATATTTATACAGTTTCTCTGTGAAAAATTACTCTGTTAGAGTAACAGTTACTCATTGTTAATTATCCACTTAGAAGTAATTAATATTATGTAATTGCATTTTTTGGGAACTCTTAATAATTGGATATTCGATCATCATAATACTTAGAAAACAATAATTCTACTGATACGTAAAAATATAAATTAAGTATTTAATTATGTCTATGAATAAAGTGAAAATTTCAAATACAGCCACACTTAAAGTAAAACTGTCATCAAAGTTTTGATAATTCTTTTAAATTTTAAAAAAATTGAGAAAGCGATTATATAAATAATTATTTTAACTGTAACTTTGATATAAATTATAATTTTCTTCAAATAGCAGCCGTTGAGTCAGAATTAGCTACGAGGATTACAGTTAAATTAAACATTTTAACTGTGATTATTAACATAAAATTTGTAATAAAAATTAAGAAAATTAAAAATAAGGTCATGAGCAAATTTCTGTAAGTGGATGAAACAATGTAACAGGAATATTTTTTATAGAATACGAACAATAAAGAATTTAAATATTTTTCTTTGAAAATGTGACAATATTACAAATAAATATTTCGAAATGAGTATTTCGGATAAGAGTTCCTATGTCGATATTGAAAGGATTTTGAAAAATCTTGGCGGGATTTACAGTGACTCAAAAGTTGAAAAACAAGATTCAAAATTTACTTTCTAAGTAATCCAAAATTAATTTACAAAATTTATAAGAAGTGGAATCTCAATTTTCTCATTAAATGTTTTTGGTATATATTAAAATGCACAATACATTTTACATTTAATTGGCAGTGGAACGATCTTATTAAGTGCGCATTAATCAAGTAAACGCTCCTTTTCTTGTAATTAAAAATTAAGGTTGTTCATTTATTTTGATAAATCTGCACATAAAATAACACCTATATAACTACACACTGTTCTGTAACTCATTCATAACATTATTATTTTCAAATATTCAATGAGATTTTTGAAAAGAAAATTTTTATTTACTTGAAGTAAAGAATTATTAAATTTTAATTTTTAGAAGAAGAAAACTTTAAGCTAAAAAAATTTTAATCTCAAAAGATCGCAAAATAAAATCGTTAAAATTTTTCAGCAATTAATTCATTTTTTTTTTATTCCCTATGCCCGACCTTGGTTTTTCAACCATCAGTCTCTGTCGGGCAGCCAAATACAATCTTGAGGTGAATGAAAAGTCATCTTCCGCAGAATTTCTAACTGCGACGTCCGAAAATCCAGGGCAAGTGTAAAGGCGGTCACCAAACATGTCCTCTAGTACTGCAATTAATTCATTGTATTTTGGTTTGACATGTTTAGTTGTTTCCTCCAAACTCTTAGAAGAACTCTCGAAATCGTTGATGATGGAGCTCATTTGATTTAATCTAGAATTGACATGACTGGTTCTTAAGTTTCTGAAATGCTCAAGCATTTTCAATTAAAGTATATAATTGAAGGTAGATACAATACACGATCAATGCTTTTGATCAGTGCAATTTTTTGTAATTTCTGACTCAAGAGCAACGACAATTTTAATTTCCCACATGTTTTTCCTATCAAATCAACAGTTTTAGTAGTGATAAATTTTATTTTTTCCATTTAAGATTGTTTTACTGAATGCGCCATCAAAAATGTTCTTCTCCAATAATTTTGGTGTGAATGCTGTAGATGCAAAAAGTACTATATGCATATTTCATAAATATCTTGTATATCTCTAATAAAAAGTAATATTTAGTGTCTGAAATTTGTGTGTTTATTGATTCATTCAGTGCATGAAAAATCTACTCAAAGTGTTGATTTTTGTCAAACAGTTAAACTAATATAAATTTTTTTCAATACAATTTATCCTTCCAAAAAATATATTTACAGATATATTTTTTTAATAAATAAACATTCGGGGTACATTCATACTGTTACAATCATATAAAATTTGATTTATTCATACAATTCTATAAGATTTAGTTATAAGTTTAAGTTATATAGTTATAAGATTTAATTATATAAGATTAGCCTATAAGAATTGATAGGATTTTTTTGCGTTTATTTCTGTTTATACCATATAAAAATTAAGAATATAATTCATTTTAATTTTTAATACTTTATTATTGTTTAAAAGGAAATAAAAGAATTAACATTATTATAATTGTTTTATTTCTCTTTAATCTTGAAAACATTAACAATTCTGTTTACAGGTCTCCAAACCCATATTTTTCATTTAATTTGGAAGTTAATGCATAGTAATTTAAAACATATGCTTGCTACATTTTCACTTTCTTTTTTATTTGATTTTCTGAATACTTTTTAGTTAAACTTCGATTCGCTCATTATTATATGTAAAACTAAAAACTATGCTTTTTCCGTGACATCTCTTTCGATTACTATAGAAATCGAAAGAGGTGTCACGAAAAAAGCATATATATGTCTTATAAGACTTAATGGACAAAATTTTGGGTTATACATACAATTTAAGAAATATACTTGTAACATTTTCACTTTCTTTCAATAATTTTTATTGGATTTTCTGAAAACTTTTAGTTAAACTTCGATTTGTTTATTATTGCATAACTAAAAACTATACTTTTTACGTGACATCTCTTTCGATTACTATGTATCTTGTAAGACTTAATGGACATAGTTTCGGTTATAAATACTTTCACAACTAATTGAGGATTACTTATCTTGAAAAATAGAGTCTAAGTTATTAACGTTTCATTTTGCAATTAATATAAATATAAGACGTATCTTGCCTTATTAAATTTTATATCAACAGTATATATTGAAAGACAGGGTTTTTAGCAAATATAATTATTTTCATTTTTAATACTTCATAGTGATATATAATGAAATCCAACAATGGTCGGTGGAGAAATCACAGAAAATATTTAGAAACAACTCGTAGATATTTTTGTGAAAAACTTTAAAATCCATTCATGTGTCTCTTAATCCAGCAAAATCCATATCAATAAAAGTATTTAAGAAAAAAATTAACTACACGGCATACATCGGAATTCTAGCAGTGGAACAGATTTTCGAACAAAACGTACTTTTTTAATACACATTAGTGTTTTTTATTTGTATGACTTTGTGTTAACCATTATTGAATATCAGGTTGACTTAATACTTTCTGCCTTCACATATGGCAGGTGAAAGTTCTCGGAAGTTATGCAGGTTTCCCTATTGAAAATAACGTGTTCATTATTTATATCTTATTTGAAGACAGAATGTTTTGATGCAGTAACATTTTGCATTTAATTAGATTAACAATAAGCTTAGATAGTTTAAATGTACATTGTATATAATACGGAGAAAATGGTTTCTGATTTCATGAAGAATGGTCACGATTTTGATGGTTCTACTTAATTAATTCCTCATTTAGTTTGGTATAATAATTAATCTAGTAATAATTTTCCAGATTTCAAAGAACAGATTAATTCCTCATTTAGTTTGGTATAATAATTAATCTAGTAATAATTTTCCAGATTTCAAAGAACAGATTATGCAATACGAAAGCAAGATGTTTGCTTTGTTTAATATTGATCATATTTATTAGTGTTTAGTTGGTTTTCTTAATGAAACCGTTGTTCATGCCACAACACTATTTGTATTAAAAAATTTATTTATAATTTAATCTTTGCTTAAAATTTTATTTCTATTAAATTGAAATATTCTATAGGTTAACAAAATGAAAAAATTCAAATATTTCATTTATGTATACATTTTGTTTAAAATATTTTAAGCTTTTTTGTCGGCAATCTTTGTATCAAAGTCATTAGTATCAACATCATTATCTACTCTAAGTATTTAGTTTAAATTAAGTTACAATTAAATTTTAATAGGAATTGATAATGAGAGTTCGAATAGAATTTCAGAATCAAGCATTTTTTTGCACATTCAGCGAATTCAAGAATGTATACATTTACGAGTGTTGTCCTGCATTTCTCTAAAAAAAGTTTTTATTTCCAATTTTCATCAAAATTATCTTTTTCTCAGTGGCAACATCATTCAGTTTTGTAATCAAAAAGAGTGTAGGCGGTCTGCTACAATTTCCATGTGAGTGTGAAAGCTTACTTCATATCGGTCTAAGCGTTTATTCTTCATTAATGTTCACCGGTCACCTCTCCGTTCTTTCTAGATGCTCTTTTATTCACATGTGTGGGAAGAGCCGGTTTCTTAGCAAGAGTTGCTTTTGACAAAGGAATGCAATTAGCTACTGAAAATGTTCTGCGCTGATCCTGAGATTCCGAACAACGGAACAATCCGATATTTTTCATCCCATAAAGAATGTTATGTAGATACTTTTACCATCATTATAAATCTGTTGCTTATTCTAATGACATTTGTGGTTATTTTAAAATACAAATGCATGAAAATCGAGGGTAAACATGGAGAATTGGTGCGTTACCATGAGCACACGACAAGGTGGATTTTGACACTTCTTCTCATGCTTCTGAATCTTGTAGAATGTGGCGAGGGAATTATAGTAAATCAGTTCAATGAATATACAAAATTTCATGTTATTATAACTCCTTTTACTTCTTTATTTTCAACACTTTCTGCTATTTTGTTTTATTATTATGTAGAAATTTTGAACCGTCCAAAAATGCTAATGCTCCTCTTTTTGTTCTGGCCCATCGCTGGTATTTTAAAATTAGCCAAACTCGTTGCTTTGTATAGCATGGGTTTAAATATTCTTCATCTGAGAATCGAAGTTACTTGGGCATTTACTGTTTTTTATTCTGTATTGACAGCTATTGATGCTACTTTGCTAATTGTACAGGTAATAAGAGTTATATTTCTTAATATTAGTTTCTCGAATTATTTCGTGTTTGACTTACAGATTTGCAATGTGTTTGCTAGCAATTAATTAAGTTTGATGGGAAAAAATTTTGATTCTAAATTTTGATCTTTATTCACTAGATAAAGTTTTTTTCAAATTTTGTTAACAAATTTGCAGTTATATATGTTATATATATAACATTCTTTATGTATATATATATATATATATATATATATATATATATATATATATATATGTTTTATATCATACTTAATTAGATATGTTAATATTAACCTAATATCAAAAAAGTTTATTTACAAATTGATTAAAAATATGGTAGTTAGAGGGAACTTTTTAATCTATTATGTGGATGCTGATGATATACATTATTGGTATAGTTTAAATTTAATAGGTATTTAACAGAAGAATAGTGTGTTAATATGCGTACATTGAAAAAATTTTGAATACCTTATGAAATATTACCAAGTGTTAGTAAAATAATGAAAAAATAAATATTTTAAAAATAATCTAAATTTTGTATTAAATTATTAGCATGATAGTTATTCAATTTGTTTCACAAAATTTTAAATGACTTCTTTAAATATTAAAATATTCATTTTAATATTTATTTATATTATAATTTTTAATAATTTATTTTATACAAAATTTTCTTAATATTTGATAATTATAATTTATAGTTTACTTCTTACATAGATGTAATAATTTAGTTGACTAATTATTTAAAGTTTTTTTTAAACATTTTAAAACAAATTTTTATTATTATTGTACTATTACAAATCTAACAAAATTATTTAAAGTTTTAATCAAAAACAAATGTTTTATTGTTTTTCCTTTCCAAAATTGCATAAAGATTTCAAAGAAATATGTTTAATTAATTTTAATTACTTAGAAAATGTCAAATATTTTTCTGAAATTCAATTTTTAAAATTTCTTTCTAAAAATATCCAATGTTTTCTTACTGATTAAAATTAGTTCTATCCAGATGAAAATTATAACTGAGTCATACCATTGAACAACTATACTTGCAATATCTGATTGATTGTAAATTGTTAAGTATGCAGTATATATTATCAGTTAAAATACCTCAAACTTTTTTAAGAAGCTGGACATTTCATGTTTTGTGAATTTGAAAAAAGATTCACTTTTGAAAACAAATCAATATTTGCATTCACATTATTAAAGCTCAATGAATCAACATGAATTGTAAAGAAAGCTAGATTTCATTTAAAAACATTGTTACTTAGGATGAACAAAACGGTTGTTTACTTTTGAATTTCAAAGTATCCAGTTGATAAATTCAAATGTTACTAACAAAATGTGCAAAATAAATAGTGGAAAAAGTAAATTTTATTTGGCTTGTCATCAACAAATTATACTTCTTCCACCAAGATACTGATTGATCTTTTAAATTTTTATTAATTTGCAGAAGTTTATTTAAGTGATTTAATTGATGACTTTTTGCATTCCATATATAATTCTGTTCTTTTACTATCAAATTATTTTTACTATCTAGTTTACATAGTTTTAAATGGTAAAAACTTTCACTGATACCTTTAAATTTGTTTAATTTTTAATGTTAAGAATCAAATTTATATGGACACTGACGAAGGAAAAGTAAAACTGTATGAAAATATATTCAATTAAAATTTAATTTTTGTATGAAACTAATTGAGTTTTACTTCACACTACAAAACTAAAATTACTTTTTATCAACTTTAAACATGAATTTTATGAGTTAGTATTTTGTTTTAAATATAAATGTTTCAATAAACTTAAAATGTTTTTTTATTTCTTCAGAAATACTTATGCAACAAGCCAGTATCAGGAAGAACCAGAATATAAATATGATATTTCCAATATTCAATATCTTCATCCATATGTTAATCTTTTCTCTAAAGCAACATTTTCAGTGGTTTGTGCCCTTATTAAAATTAGGATACCATAGACCATTAGAATTGGCTGATTTGGAAGGTCTTCCTGAGGTAAGAATTATTTTCTTTAACTGTATGATTTAATATTTGTATAAAAAAATTTTAGATCATAGAATTTATTTTTATCATGAAATAAATTGTATTCAGGATGTTAAAATTTTTTATTCCTCTTTTGAATATTTGATAAAAGTGTAAAAAATGTATATTATTTATAATGTATTTTTTTAATATTGTCACATAAAATTAAGTATAACATCACAAAAGATTGTTTTCCAACATTAAAAGACATTCTTAGAATAAATTAAAAACTGATTTCTGTATGTAGAAAAATTAGTTTTTTTCCAATTAAATTAAATAGTTAAATGTTGAGCTGACAGAGTCATGATGTCTAATATATTTATCATTATATTCTCCAATAAAATATTTTCTCAAATATTTTTTAGTATTAAAATGTATTAAGACCTAAATAAAATAATAATTTGTTGAATTTTCATAACATATAACAATATTTATTTCTATGATATTTAATAATCTTTTTTATTTGTTAATATTTAAAATTCTGTTTACTAACAGGAGGAAAAAGCAGATTATCAATTTAGAAGATTCAATGAAGTTTTTATGGAAGAAAAGGTAGTTGCAATAAAAATATTTGTTATGTGTGATGTCTTTATCTAATATGGAAGCTTGTGGTCAATTAATTTACATGTTGATTTACCAATATATTTGAACTCAATTACATATTTTATACATCCTATTTAAAATTTTCTTGATATTTTTAAATTACATTTTATCAATGTTTCAATTTTTATTGAAATCTATATCCTTTATCTTTTTTATTGATGGAAAGAAAGAATAAGTAGAGTGATTTTTTTAAATTATGTTCTTTAAATGATTTGATTCTTATAAAAAATTTATATATTGCTTATTAAAATGCATTGTTTATTATTTAGGAATAATATAATTTACATTTCTTTAGAATCATTTCTAATTTTGGCAAAAAAATATTTTGTAATATTTCACATGAATTTAATTTCTATTGATTATCTCAAGTATTAGTGGAATGAATTGTAATTCAGTCCAAATTTTTTTATTCAAATAAAGAAAAAATGTATACAATGTCAAATTTATGTTTAAGAGAATTCATTTGAATAATACATGATATATACACAGTCCAGTCACATTAATGTGACCACCACGTACTTTCCACGTCAGAGTTAAATAACCAATCACAGAAGGCAGGTGGCAGCAAAGTGCAGTTGAGCGTATATAAAGGGTGTGTGAGGGCTTCGGAAAACATTTCAATCGTTGGCGTAATGCAGAAACGAAGCGATTTATCCGACGTCCAAAAGGGCATGATCATTGGCTTTCGGGCCAAGGGTGGAAGCACTTCCGAAACGGCTGAGTTTGTGAACTGTTCGCGTGCCGCCGTGGTAAAAGTGTACCGTGCATGGCAAAATGTGACTGTTCAAAATCAGCGACGTGGCAAATGTGGTGCACCACGGGCCATAGATGACAGAGGCGAACGACGGTTGCGGAGATGCGTTCGGGCAGATAGACTGGCTACCGTTGAGCAACTGATCACCAAAATGAACCAAGGGGCTACCAAAAGTGTCTCCCAAACTTCTATTCAGCGAAAATTGCTGCGTCTGGGCCTCCGAAGCAGACGCCTGGTTCGTGCACCTATGCTGACTGCTGTTCATCGACGGCGAAGGCTAGAATTTCCACGCCAGTACAGCAGCTGGACGTCCACTGAGTGGCGACAGGTTGCGTTTTAAGATGAATCGCGTTTTATGCTCCATTGGACAGATGGACGTTGGCGTATAAGGCGTGAAACCTCTGAAAGGAACCACCCTGCAATCATTGCCGGAACGGTCCAAGCTGGAGGCGGGAACATTATGGTCTAGGGAATGTCTTCCTGGCATTCACTGGGTTCACTGATCACTGTGCAAGGCACGATGGATCAATACAAGTATGCATCTGTCCTTGCGGACCATGTCAACCCCTACATTCGCATTGTTTTTCCTCAGGATGATGGCATCTTCCAGCAGGAGAATACGAGGTGCCATACAGCTGCCAGTGTACGTGCGTGGTTCGAAGAGCACCAGGATGAGTTTACCGTCCTCCCTGGCCAGCAAACGCACCTGACTTAAACCCAATCGAGCATCTGTGGGACCATCTCGATCGAGTTGTTCGCGCCATGGATCGTCAACCGCGTAATCTAGTGCAGCTGGCCACGGCATTCTTCTGATCATGATGGAATATTTTGATCTAAAATTAAAGATCTCAGACATAATTATTCCTGTAGTTATGAAAATTTTTTCGTGAGATAGTGTTTCATAAAAAATTAGCTTCCTTACCAAATATCTCAGATTTGCGCAAGAGATAAGAAAGATCGCTTAATACTTTCAAGGTGCTTTCTAATACCACTTGAGGTGAAAATCATAAAGCATTATGTATACCAGTTTGTTACTTTATCTTAAATTGACTATGGCAGTGCAATTTATAATTCAGCTAGATCATCTATATTATGCAAATTAGATTTTGTATGTAATCCAAATAAGTGAATTAGTTCTGGGCCATTTTAAACTTCTATTGAGTGCTTTTATGTGATTTGCAACTGATCGCCTCTAAGTCTAAAACATAAGCAGTTGTATCTAAACTATTTTAAAATATTATCTTCATCACTTCATTTTTTAAGATCTATTGTGTGCTCTTCTATAAGAAGAATATATAATACAGGTCATGTAATATATTATCCTTGTAAAAGCATATAAACTCACATCTGTCTTCATTGAGCTCTTTGATTTGCTGATCCAAATTGCAGATGTTTGGAAATTTCCTACTCAGAACATCCCTATTGTTTATAAAATCAATCTCTTTGCTGGGTTTTATTAAAAACTCCTATCTCTTATTTTGCATGACCCATTTAATTTTTGACCATTTTAATCTTTTACATAAACCCTTATTGGATGTTTTAATGCATTCTCTTTTTTATACATTTAACAAGTCTTTTGTCAGAGTTTCTACTTCTAGTTTTAAACATTGTACAAATTGATTTGTCCAGTATTGGATTATGTGCCATTAATCCTCATAAAAATCAAATCTCAAATTGTATTGCATTACACTTTTTATCTATTCTATAATTTACACATTTTTCTGATTATGTATTCTCGGTTTTACATTTTCACTGTCACAAAGTGTATATACCTATAATTTATTTATTATTATCATAGATTATATTCTTGAATTTTATTTAAGAAAATTATAATACATAGTTTATAGGTTTTATTTTTATTTTTTTATTACATTCTCTAAATGTTTTTAAATTTATTAAAAAATTCTTTCAGCAAGCCGCAGAAAAAAGTGGCCGTAAAATTTCTCTGTGGAAATGCTATTGGCTTACCTTTTGGCGAAGTTTGTTTTTTGGGGGTCTTATGAAGATTGCTGGGGATGTGGTTATATTAATTGGCCCATTGTCCATTAGCATTATTCTAGCTTATGTCTCTTCTGTTCGTAGTGGTGATCTACCTCATGGTACTTTAGAACATGTAAGATTTTTTCTTATTTTGTTGCATTATAAAAAAAAATCTTTTATCTCATCTTAATAAATTCTTATTTGTAACTAAAATAAATTATAACATTCTAAGTGCATAAGAATGTCTTGCTGTTTACTTAAGGCTTATAAAATTAATTTCTTTTAAATTTAAATCATTAATAAATTTAAAAAGTAAAATATTTATCTGATATTTAAGTAGCATTATATTATTTAATTTTTTCTATGTACTTATATTAAATAAATTTTTATTATAATTATTTGAAATTAATTTTATAAGGCATTTTAAGTATGTTAAATAAGTAATCTTTTCTTTAAATTTTTCCAAACCTTAAATTCTCCATAAATGTTTTTGTGTAAGTTGTTGAATTTCGCTTTTAGTATTTAAATTCATATTATGGTTGTAAAGAAGCTCAATTAAAAGTAAAATTTTTCATCAGAGAGGGCAGCTCTCTCTATATATAATTATTCAAAAAACAAGATTAAATTTTAGATTAGAAATTGACAAAGATTTGCATAGAAGTCCATGTTATGTGTGGTTTGTAATCATGTCACAAAATGAGTAAAATATTCTTGAAAATTTGATACTTTTATCATTGATGATTAGATTTTGTAGATTTGATTTATTTATATTATTTAATTTATGTTTACTAGGTTTTATTTCTTTGAATGTAGTTACTGTTATTTCATTTGCTTCTAAGAAATTATTTTATGGAATGCTATCCTGCTTAAATTAAATACATTTTCTTCGTTATAAATTTATAATCTATTTTTGTTCAAAGATAGAAATTTGTGGTAATTTAATTTTAAATAAAAAAATAATGGTGATTCCTTAAAAGAAAAAATGTAAAAAGTTAATGAACTTATACTTTTAATGTTTAGATTTGATGCTGTTTTATCAAATGTGTCCAATTAATGCATTTTTCGCATATTCAAACCATGCATTTTCACATACAAAATCAACAAATGTATAGATTTTATGTATATGTCTTTGAGAGCAAATGTAGATTTTATGTATATGTTTTATAATTTAAGATGTTATTTTAGGGTGATTGTTTGAATTTTAGTTTAAAGAATTTTATTTTAACGTTATTGAACATAAATTTTTTTTCTTCTACTGATAGCCCTATTATCCTACTGGATGGGAATTCATTCAAAATGGTTTTGTCATGGCTGTTATTGTTTTGATAGCAACTTTCCTGCAAAGCACTTTATCAAATAATTTCAATCATTTAGCAATAGCTGAAGGCACTCATTTAAGGACAGCCCTGCAAGTAAGTTCAATTTTTATTAAATTATTAGTTTTATTGAAATGAAATGAAAACTTGTATATAGAGAAGCTCAGAAATATTTTAATAAATAAAAATTTTACTTTTATTATAAAATGTCAATTGTTTCACAATGTTGTGACATCTTTTTGAATTGTAAAAAATATGTTCGAAATAAACTGTTTTAAAATGACTTGTACATTTTATTCTTAAAATTTTGCAAAATTCATAAAATTTTTATATTTTAATTTTTTGAGAAGGAATTATTTTTTGTTTGATTATTGACAAAATGTAATTAACTTTGAGAGAAATAAAAAGTTTAGAAATTTTTATTTGCTTTACATTTATTTCACCATCAGAATAAATACATAGCAAACAAATAGTTTTTAATTTACATTGTATTAACCTTTATATAAAACAACTTCAATTTATTTCATTGAAATATTATGATGGTTTCTATGAATTATTTTAGCAACAGTTTCATATTTATTTTCTATATGAAATTTTAGCCAATGAAAGCCATATATTCTGTGCATCTGATTATAATTTAACCTTTTTAGTATCTTATATGAACAATTCATGATTTGAACTCTCACTTGTGGATATTTGAAATGGTTAAAATTCTATAATAAATCATAAGTTTGTTTCAAAATAGCCCATGTGAGGAACAAACCTACCAAATTTCATATTTCATTGTCATCATTGTCTACAGATTTAGATTGTAGATTAAATCAATAAAATATATACACACAAAATGCTTTATAGAAAATATAATGTAGGTTATATAATGTATCTTAAGTTTTCTATGATCATTGTTTTTAAATTAAGTTTGAATATTTATGGTTGTATAATATTATACATTAATATAGCAGTATGCAATAATATTTCCTTTAAGTGTTTAGTTGCATTTTTATGCTTTTAATGTTAGAAGTCTGAGGGATTAAACTTTTGATAATCTTTCTTCTCATATAGATATTTTAAAAAAAGGTATTCATTCAAGATGATCTTTGGAATATAGTGATGTGACACTTATTTTCAAAATTATAAGTTAGTTAGTTCATCACCCTGCTGGTAAATGTCAGAAATTTGACTTTTCTCTGTCAAAGTGCGATTTCAGAATTGCCATTCTAATGTTTGTTCAAACCTCTTCAGAGAAAATGATTAAAGTATAGGTTCTCAAAATAGAAGTATTTAAGACTAGATACAAGTTTTTTAATATGATAACAAATTATTATTATTTCTTTTATCTGAATTTTATTTATGGAGAAACTGATTTTATTTTGGGGAAAGTAGTGTGAACAGTACATTGATTGTGGTTAAGAAATTATTTGCTTAAAATTTAGACATGAGTAGCTTTTTATATATCATAAAAATTAAACTTTCATGCATCCAAAAAAAATTTTTAAAAAATTGAAATTAGCTGTTAAATTTTTTTTTGTAAACTAATAAATAGTTAGTTTCAGAGGAATTTTAATTTGGAAAACTTATATTTATTGTCCTTCTGTGAATGAAGAATTGCTAGCATTTATTAAATTTCTAAAAAGTATCATTGGAAGGAAATTACCAAATTCAGAAATAAAGGCACACAATTTTACATATACAATTTCAAAAATCATTGCTATTTCAAATCATCACAAAATCATTTTGATTAATGCTAGAAGGAGAAAAACACAGCATTAAATATTCTCAGGTTGAATTTTATAGATTTAGTGGTTTTATAAAAAAAAAAAAAGTTTTTTCTACTCATCGAAATTTCATTCTTTTGTAATACATATGTTTCACATTTTTCCATCATTAAAAATTATTCATTGAAGCTAATGCATTATTATAATCTTTTTTTTTTAAATTTTGCTACAATTTACTACAAGCTAACAACTGTACAACTGAATTTATTATTTTTTCCCCAATTTTATATTTAAGTATTGCAGAAAAAACAAAAAAACATTTCATTTTACTCATTATAAATTTTCTAAGTTAAATTCAGTGCATTTGCTTAAATTTATAAACTTCTATTTGATGGAATTATTGCATTATATTTTCAGTGATTATATATTCTTAAATCAACTATGTTATATTTATCATAATAGTGTCTTGTTTATAAGAAAGCTTTGAGAACAAATTCTGCTTCAGGACTTGATACTGGTGCTTTAGTCAATCACATGTCTGTTGATGCTTTCAACATGTTGATGTTGTTTTCCATGGGACACTATATTTGGGCTGTTCCTTTGAAGGTAATAATTTTATATAATATTTTATTTAGAGTTCCTTATTTTAAAAAAAATCTTCATATTAATTTAGTTTATTTTTTTAATTTGAAAAAATTATTTTTTCCCCATTACTTTCAGTAAATATATTTCCATTATATTTTGCTATTTTATTACTTCTACAAAAAAGTTTAATTTCTTTAACATTCATTATCTTTATGATTGACAATATTATTCATAATTAACAAATGTTTGGAAATTTTATAATTTATTTTTTACATTCAAATGACTTTTAACAAGTGTAATATGATAAATATTTATTTAGGTTCCCACAATTTAAATTATCTAAGGTAAACTGTTGGAAAAAGAACTATTCATATTTTATTTTTTTATATTTTAATATGTAAAAATAACATTTTTTGATTTTTTATTTATATATTTAATTATTAAGTATTTATTTAATATTTCAAAATAAACTTACATTTTTGTAATTTAAAATCATTTTGTTTTTTGAATTAACTTTGTTGTACTTTTTAAAATAAATCAAGTAAATAATTTATGAAAGTAAGTGATAGTTTTTTATTGGATCTTCTGTTGTATTCATTATATTTTTTAGTACAATATAACATTTAAATATTTTATAGGTCACATTGCTTTTAATACTTTTGTATCTTCAACTTGGTTATAGTGCATTGATAGGTTCAGCTACTGTTATATTTCTTGTTCCTATACAATACTATATTTGTTCACTGTTATCTCGCATTCAAGGAAAAGCTTTGGTGAGTGAGTATCTTTTTTATGTTAAGATTTTTTAAATAGTCTAATTTGAAAATACTGAAAATGCTATTTTTACTAAATATAAGATAATTTATTCACATACTTTTACATAAGTACATTTAATGACTAATTTATTATATTAATATGTTATTAACATATTATTAAAACAAATTAGATAAATTTGCTCTAAAATTTTTTAAAAAATTGTGATGTTTTATATATGTTAATATAATTTTTGAATGAGTAGTTCTAAAATACAGTAAATTGCTTTTGTGAAGAATAAATTTGTGTTCTGTAAAAATACTCTTTTAAAGCTTTTCACTTTTTCTTACAGTTTCTCCTGGATAAATATTCTGTCCGAACTTTTCTCCTTAACTGCTTCTTTATATGGTATTCTTTCCTTCTCTAAATAATTTGTCTAAAAAATATCTTTTTATTTATAAATCTATTAATTATTATTTTTCTACTAATATTTATATCATAGGAATAATATTTTTATTAAAAATCTCTAATGATAGATTTCTTTAATAGTTTCTATATCAATATTTTTCTACTTTACTTATTAAATCAAAACTGTAATTATAGCCAAAACTATATAGTAAACAACATTTCACTTTAAAATTCTCTTTTAAAGAAATTTTGTATATTATAATTTAAAATTTTATATTTGTATGAAAGATACATGAAGAATGGAACAACGTTAATTATTTTCATGTGTAAAAAAGTTTGCTGAAATTATTTTTATTTTCATGATAAATGTGTCCCAAATGATTAATTAAACTTTTCTTCTTAATCTTTCTCCTATTAAACAATGCAGGGATTAAAACTTCAGATCTGATAAATTCAATTTCATTATTTAGTCACTATGAACTCTTTCAATTGAAAAATTTTAAGTACTTGAAATTTCAAACTCATTTTCTCATGAAATCAAATTTGTATCGTGTTTAGTAATTTGCAACCTCACCCAGCCTATATTATACCGAACTGGTACTTAAATCTGTAGTACTCTGGTCCTTGATTAGCCAATTTGTGAGTTTGATTCTTGCTTCAAATTTAGATATTTTTAAAGGTTTGGAATTACTTATAAATGTGTGGATTTCTGTCTGATTACCAGTTCTGTGCCAGAAATTATATTTAGTGACAAATGAACCAAATTAACTCTTGTATTAAAATACTTTAAATATACATTTGTTATCGGTTTCATTCTATTTGTCAGACGACGAGTCAGTAGCTTAGGTGGGGAAGGAAGAAGTTCTTATAAATTTACTAATATTTAAAGATTTATTTATAAACCTATTTACAGATTACTTTAAGGTAGCTCCTTCATACAATCTCTTCTCTCAATTGCTTGTACAACTCTTTCAACATGACATATTAAGCACTGCCATCTAGTGGCCACTCATTTTTTAAGTAATATTACAATTTGTTGCTAACACATTGTATTATTGGTATTTTAATCAAATAGAAAAAACTTTATAACAAAAAAAATTAAGTGATTGGTAACTAATTGTTAAATATCTCTAACTGTAGGAATTTTGTTTACATAAAATATTTTTTGCTTATATAAAATTTGTTTATATAAACACTCCTTTAATGAAAGCAGAAAACTAAAGATTTTCCTTTCAAAATGGGCCAAACAAATTTTAATGCAACAAAATGATTTAATAAATAGAAAAAGTGACAACATTTTGCTCAGAAATATTTATGGGGAAGAAAATTATTCTGATTTTTTTTCACTGCAAAGGCAAAGATTTCAAAAGAATAGTCAAAATAAATCACTAATTATTCACTCAACAATATCTGCTATGCTAATGAAGCTTTTTTTTTTTTTAAGTCTTTGTTAGAAAACAAGTACTTATTAAAAATGAGAGCTCAAAAAATACAAGATTTAAAAAAATGTGAAACTGTTGTCTGTTGTGCAAGCATGACTGCAAAAAAAAGAAACCTTTTTGCTATTGTAAAAATAGACAGAATCAAAATACTTTTAGGATCTTGAGAAACTGTCTGTTTATGTTGCCAATGAAATAGTGGATACCACTAATTCTTTTCAGCAAATGGCTTCTAAAATTGGATAAAGACTTGGATCACTATATTGTTATAGTCATTAATAAGTGCACCACCCATAATGTAAATGCTATTAAAGAATATAAAGCTCATTGTTGTGTACTTCTCAATACTACAACCATCTCTAACCATGTGCCCAAGGAATAATTTGTGCAATGAAATTGTGTTACTGCAGAGGTCTATACTTTAGGTCTTTGGAAAGTAGAAAACTTAGTGCAAACTCATTAGCAAAAAGGAGTCTTTCAAGTCCTCCATCTTTTCACAGTATAGTAGGTCAAGTGTTGAAAAATGGTTAAATTTGTTTTGTTATAGCGGATACATTAAAGTGGATGAAGGTATGGCCATACCTGAATTTGAAACAGTATTCGTACTTTCTAACTTGACTAAAAAATGACTTTGTAAAATCAATGTCTATAGAAAACACCCAAGTAGCTACAACAATAATTGAAGATGTTAGCCAAGCTTGTTCTGTGTAGAAATCGTTGAAAAAGGAATATCAATGAAGAGGAAGATAAGACTGAAAATTATGTTAAAATTCCATTAATTGTTACTAAAATAATAACTCTTCATGTGTTAGGATATGGATGTAATACAAAGGTATTGCTGCATTTTTCATGAAAGTACAAGTATGAATGCATTTTTCAGAATTTTCTGAGGCAAATTTTAAGGCAGCTAACTTTGAGAGACTTAATTGAATTACTTTTATGATTTGATTTAAATGGAAGTTGAATGAATTGCTGCCTTTTAAGCTTGTAGAAATTGTAAAAATTAATTTTAACTTCTAAAATTAAAATTTTGTAGTTATAATATTTTTCATATATTGTTATAAAATATCTTTTCAAAATAATCATTAAGTGACACTTACTGTACTATAAAATTTTATTTTATCCTTCAATTACACATTTTATGTGTTTTCAAAAGAACATGCAAAATATACAAAAACATATTATTGTCGATTCCAGTATCATTGCAAAATTTGTAAAATTGAAAATTTCTTATGCAAAATGCAAATTTTAACTGTGGATGATTTTAATTTTACATTTTGCATTTTTGTATTTTAGTTTTTGATGCCAATAAAATATCAATATTTAATACATTTATGTTCTTGTGTTCCATTTATTTAGATATTTTTAAAGATTAATTTTTGTTGTTTTTAAGGATGTATCAGATGAACGATTAAAGAAAACAACTGAACTACTCCAGGGTATCAAACTATTAAAGTTATATGGATGGGAAACTGTTTATGCAAATTTAGTTCAGAAAATTCGAAACAAAGAATGTAAAATACTACGAAATGATGCTGTTTGTGTAGCATTTAATAGTAAGTTGTATCCATGTAAAATATCATTTTTCATGATTTTTTACACCAAACTGTAATTAAATAATGCACTCTTTTTCAATATTTAAATTAATAAATTTGAAACTATTTTTTAAAATTCTTTAGAATTTTAACTTGTAAAAATTTTAATACTAAAAATAATTTGGTTGTAAAATATTTCTACAGTTAATGTTTAAAAAAAGCAAAATACTCTTTAATATCATTTTTTGTAGGAATGACTCAAATATTATAATCTAAAAGATTTAATTTTGTAATACATATTTTTTAATTTTAAGTAGGGTTTTTATCATGATAGATATATTTGTTAAAATTGGTGGTAAAATAGAGATTAATATTGAATAAAATATATAGTTGAAATTGTGATTTATTGTCTGCAATATAATTTATTACATCCTTTTTATTGAATTTAGCTCTTAATGAAAATTATTTTGTAAATAATATATCTTAACTGTTATAAGTATTACATAATAGCTCATAGTTGATGTCTTTTTGTTCCAGCATTCATCACTCAAACTTCATCGATTATTGTTACATTAGTGGTATGTATAGAATTGAATATATATAATTGCAATTTAGCATTAAAATTTCTTCTGTGATTCTTTCATTGAGTTCTATTTTTGTTTGATTACAGACATTCTCATTATATTCCAAGATTGAAGAAAAACCACTTATGCCTGCTGATGTGTTCACTGGCCTTGCATTGTTTAATCAGCTAACTGTTCCACTGTATATAATACCTTTTGTGATTCCTATGGTCATTAATGCTGTGGTAAAGATTTTCATCTTATTAATGTAGTTTTGTGAAAATCTTAATCATTTGGACTCTTTATTTTATAAAAAATGTTTTCATGTATATTCTTCTCATACTGCAATATTTTAATTTAATTAAGTAGTTATATAAATTTTGAGACTATATTTTTATTCCTTTTTATTCTATTCAAAGTAGTACAATTTTATATGAATTTACAATTGACATGTGATGCAGAAAAATTTTCACATTCAAGGAATTTTGAATTTTATAAAAAAGTAATAATTGTTATGTTTAACTATGCTAATAAATATTTATTACAATATTATTACATTTTCATTAATAAAAGCTTTAACTGCATTAAAATTTGCTATAATTAAATAATTCTTTATTCTAATAGATTGTAATATGATTACAATTTTCTGAATTATGTTTGTACTCATTATTATATGTAATTACATTAAAGAATTACTTAATTATTTAAGATTTTAAGAATATAATTTTAAATTTTATTTATATCTGAATCTAAAGTAAAGAAATATCTTGGTCATATAGAGTTATTGCATTTTGAAAGAAATGGATAAGATAAAAAAATAATCAAAAAAAATTATTTATTAAAATTTTGAGATACTGCAATTTATGGAAAAAAGGGTCACATCATTTTAAAATGTGTACTATCAAATTTAAATTTATTCAATTACATGCATATTGTGAAACATTTTATCCAAGAAAAAGAAAGTTTGACATAAAAATAAATTAATCATGGAAAGTCTTGAAAATATGGTTATGTTAACAAATTTATTCTTATTTAATTATTAAAAAATATTAAAACAATGAGTTATTAAATTGACTGGAAGCAAAAAAACATTTAAATTTTATTTTTGCTGATTAAAGTAATCCAAAAAGTTATTCCAAAAATTGATTCTTCTGTATTCAAATTAAAAAAAAGATGTATGGATTCCCAAAAGAAATTAAAATCTATAAATAATATAATCTGCCAAACTGTCATATATGCTCTTACTGTACTGTCCTTTTATCTGGAAATATGATTCAGCTTCTTTGAATTCTAGTATTATTGATGATATTCATTTCTTACATTGATAAATTATGATTTTACTTATCTATTTTGCAAACTATATTAATGTGCAAAATAGATATGTAAAAACATAAGTATTAAAAATATAACATTTTCATAAGTGCACATTAAATTTGCATTGACAGAATCACCACGCTGCTGAAAATTTAACATTTAAACACAAATTCTCTAGCACTTCTGCTGGAAATTATGGTAAATTACTTCAGGAAAGATATGTTTCTACATAATTTGTTGTGTACTTCTTCCAACTTAAATCAAATAATGAGAGATGCCTGAAGAAATAATGTAACTTAATGCTTAAATTTATCATAATAAGCATTTTTTTCATATCATCTAAGCTAATTTTTATGATGTTTAAAGGTGAAATTTTCAATCCAAACTTTTATACATACAATCCACTTTATCAACATGATAATTTTGAACTATATTTATCAACCAAGAACTAGAATAATATTAATCTAGAATTATATAAAATGTAGAATTTGTAAAACATAAATAAAGAGCTAAGATTGTGATATGTATTGCTTATCAGCAGTCAACAGCCATTATGAAAATTTGATAAATGAGTTGATATTCATAACCTTGCCCCTCATAAATTAAACTAAGTTTTATGAGGCAACTATTTTATTTTTGATAAAAAAATTCAAAACAAGTTTTTTATATATGCTTAGTAAAGTTTTCACTATATTTTATATTAAAATCATATTTAGACAGAGGTTTAACTCTGGGATATGTTAATAAATTTCTTACCAAAAAAATTATTTTTTACAAAAATAAAAATATGTAAATTTCAAAAGACAAAACTTATAATATTCACTTGCTAGCTTAAATTTTTTCTTATAAATTTCTCTCATTTACGTTTATTTTTCAATCACTTAATTTTAACAGATATGATTATATCTGGATTTAAATATTTTACTAAGGATTGATTGACATTTTGAGTTATAATTTATTCTTTGTGCTGAATACAATAATAATTTTCACAATTTAAGGAAGTGGAATTCCAAGCATAAAATAACAATATATGAAATTCTTTTGCATTTAGCAAACTATTCATACATATCAATTTGGCTATACAACCTGTAGATTTGTTATCACTACAAAAATACACAATTCTATTCAAAATCAAAAACACAATTAAAATTTAATTATTAAAATGAAAATTAATTTTAAAAATAAACTGCTTAGTTTTTTTTAAATTACATAATTTCATATCTTTCTCTTATTATGCTGACCTTCCATAATTTCACTTTATTTTTTAAAGTAATTTTTATTTTGGATGTTGTACTTTATTTGCTGCAGACAGCAGCTCGATCTCATATACAACTAATTTTGAAAATTCACTTTCTGATTTTTTTTAACATTACCTGTAAATTAACAGTTAATTTATTCTACAATCTCTAACTGCTTTAGACTTATTTTATTTTATAATCAAGAATTCTATTATAATACATCTTACTTTAAATATTACAAAGCTCTAATGTTACAAATAGAACTAAAATAATATTGCATATTTGTGAAGTGTAAATAAGAAATTATTTTCATGTGCCATATATAATAAAAGAAAAATAATTTTAGCATGCAAATTGTATTAAAATGAATCAAATATGAATATTGTACTAGATAGTAATTTTTTTCAAATAATTATTTTTTTTATTCAGGTCAGTACTCGTCGTATTGTAGAGTTTTTGATGCTCCCAGAAGTAGATTTGACACTCCCTTGGCGAGATCATTCAGATGAGCCAGATGCTAAAGTTGAATTTGTACCAGATAGTGGCAGCGTTTTGGTAAATAATCAAATGTTCTGCATTTGCTAATATATTTGATGTATTTATAACATAAGCTGTCAGTATCTTAGTAAGTTATATATATATAGTTTATTTTTTAATTTTATATATTTGTTTTCTGGTATTTTCCATAATAAGAGGATGATATTTAATTAAAATTAGAAAAATCATTTCCTTTTTTTAAAGGGAAAATAAGCTTGTGACCACTTATATAGAGTTGAATGTTCTACACAAATTAGTGTTATACCCATTTGACAAAGTAACTAAGCATGCAGTCAAATGTTTTGGGCTGTGAACTTTATTTAATAATTTCTGAGTTTGATTCTGACATCAGGCATGGATATTTGTGGTAGCTCGGAATATTCTTTAAACTGTCATAGCTGTCAACTCTACTGATTTTATCGGGAAACTACTGATTTTTCATCCTTTCTCCTTATTTCCCTATAATGTATGAAAATATATTGCTTTTTGGCAGATTCAGTTAAATGCTTAAAAACAGCTTAAATTTTGCCCGGAAAAATGTCTATTGAGTTGTTTTACGAGGGTCACTCTGAAATTTTTGAGATACAACTAGGTTTTTAAAGTTATACTTACAAAATTTTAGGTGTGTTCAAAGTAGTCTCCTCCAGCATCAATGCACTTTTGTGGACGAATTTTCCACAGATTAAATGCCTCAAGCCATTCATTTCTTCGAATAGATGAAAAAATGCATTTATAGCCACATCAATCTCTTCTTCTGAATAAAAAGGACGTCCACGTAAGTTCTTTTTTAGATTAAAGAATAACCAAAAGTCGCACATAGCTAGATCAGGTGAATACAGCGGATGTTCGATCACTTTAATTTGTTTTTGTTTAAGAAACTCAACTGTTAATCCGGCTGTATGTGAAGATGCATTGTCATGGTGAAGCATTAGTCCCCTAACATTCAGTTCTTGTAGAATTTCTGGAAGACATTTAGTGGTATACCAGTTTGCTGTTACTGTCTTCTGTCCTTCCAACTTGATGGCTTTGACCAATCCCGTACTTCTGAAGAAAACGGCATACATCACTTTTTTCAGTGCGCGTTGTTTTTTCACCATTGTTGGCATGGGATCATCTTCAAAGACCCATACTTTGCTTTCTTGACGTGTTGGAACGTCAAAAAACGGTATGTACGTTTCATCACCTGTTACAATTTTAGAAATGATGCGGTGGCAGCATATTAAGAGTTTCTTTACTGATTCTGACACGTTCCTCTTTTTGATGCTCAGTTAGATTATGGGGAATCCAACGGCAAACTACTTTTTTCATATGTAATTCTTCATGAATGATTTTGTGTATATGGCTGCGGATCCAATGTTAAGTTCCTTCTGTATCATTTGATAGGTAAAGCGATTATCATCCATTAACATTTTTCATATGGCAGACACATTATCCGGGATTACTGCCGACAGCGGCCTTCCTGTGTGTTCTTCATCCTGAAGAAAATTGCGACCTCTTCTAAATTCTCTAAACCATCTGAATACAGTAGCACGAGCTGGAGATTGATCACCAAATGCTAATTTCAACCGTTGAACGCATTCTTCTTGATTTAATCCTGCTTTGAAATCGTAGAAAATCATAGCCCGAAAATGTTCTCGCGTCAACTCCATTTTCTCTTTTGTTTAAAATTTATTCCACGCTAAACAAGTTGAAGTAAGTCAGTAAAAAACCGTCTTCTGTGTTAAAATACTTTGTACTTTAAAATTAAACCGTTATTTTTATCTCGTAAATTCTCTTCTGCGCATATCTCAAAAATTTCAGAGTAGCCCTCATAGTAGTTTTAACAGCCATTATATATTCTTAGAATAGTAATTTCTATATTCTTAAAAATATTTCGCTCTAAATAAAATTTATTTATTAAACTATTTTATATTTTCATGTAATTTTATAAGTTTGATATCTATAAATTGCACTAGTGTAATAAAAGTTGTCCCACAAAATAAATATTGGGACATAAACGTAGATGTTTATTCTTTTACATGTAGTATATTCTTTTATTTTTCATAGTTCCTTTATAAAGTTGATGAATAATTTATTAAAATATTAAAACTAACACAAAATATGTTTAACATAAATCATTCTCAGAATGTATAATCTAAAGAGTAAAATTGTCTTTTTGCAGTACTACTGTTTTAAACATCTTGTATCAAGCAAAAATGTTGCTAATTGTGTCTCCTGATTTTTTCCCTCAAAGTCAGTAGAATCTACTGATTTTTTTCTCCAGGGTTGGCAGGTATGAACTGTCCTTTATTGACAAATGAATTAGTTCCGATCTAATTAGCCCTCTTGTACAAAAAAGGAAAAAAAATGAAACTAAATTTGTGTGTAGAGACATGAAGAGTTACATTTTGCTTCTATGGATATATATTAGGTCTACCAGAAAGTTCTGCTCATTTTTGGGATAAAACAAAATACAAATTTTTCATAACATTAAACTTTATTAAATAATATAATTGCCCTTATCAATGACTTCTTGGCAATGTGAGGGCGATTTGTATACCCCATTGTTAAAATATGTTTCCTTTTCTCATATAAAAAAATGTAAACAGTACTTGATTGATATCTTCTTCATTCTTGAATTTTTTGCCCTTCAGAAAGTTTTGTGGGGACAAAAAGTGATAGTTGGAGGTTGATAAATTTGAAGAAAATGGTGTATAGGGCAGAATTTCTCTACCTATAGTTCCTAATCTAGCTCCACTCTAGTTCTGGAATTTTTTGATTCTCTTTTCTTGGTCTCTTTCTTGGACTGCTCTGTTTACATTATCCAGTTCCTGAAAGTACTTTTCTAAATTGAACTTTTCATTCAATTTTTAATTATCATTATATATTGGTTCTCAAATGTCCCACTATATCCACAAAGTTTTCTAATTCAGAATCAAATTTGTTTTATAGTTTTAAGGACTATATGTTTTTTCTGCACAGTATATCCTTTTTCTTATGATTTCGTTGGTAATCCACTTTTCATCCCCAGTTATCATCCAGTTCAAAAAGGGCATGATTTTGTTTCGAACAATCATAGGCATATGATAACTCTATCATCAAAACTCTTCTGATTTAATTCATATGACACCCATTTTAAATATTTCCATACCTTTTGAATATTTCTATACCAATCCTATCTTCCCAATAGGGCCCGAAATGGTTTACTGAGCTGAATTATGCTTTCTGTGATGTCTGGTGTTGTCAGAAAAAGATTTGGCTCTAATATGGTTTTAACAGTATTGTCATTGATCAACAAACAATACTTTCTGATAGACCTAATGTATATTGGATAGTGCTTATTGAAATATAGAAATAAATGTAAATTTTATTGTGTGTATCTTACTCAAAGAGTATTGACATTAATATTTTACTTTCAGGATAAGAAAAATTTTCCTGTAATTTAACATTTAATAAATTCTTATTACTGATATATAAATATTCAGAAAATTAAATTCTAATATTTTAATTTTTTATGTGCTTATTTTCTAAATTTTATGGGTTCTATCTCTAGCTACATGTAAAAGAAAATTCATTTGAAAGCAAAGGATACCTTTCTGGCTCAGAAGAAGGAGATGGAGTTTTTCTTCCTGAATTTTATAATTATCCACCTATTGAAGAAAATACGCTTCTTTCAATCAAGAAGGGTTATTTTGCCCATGATGCTGCCTATACTGTACCTAGTTTAAGAGATATAAATTTGCAAATTCCTACAGGTAATTATTTCTTATCTTGAATGTTGAAGTGCAGAAATTTTTTTTAATTAGAAATTTTTAAAGAAAGTTTTCTTGTTAAAAAAAATTAGTTAACTTAGCTTTAACATGTGTTTTTATAGTGAATATATTTAGTACAAGATTTGTAAAACTTGATTTAGAAAAATAATAAATACAGAAAAACGGAATTAATATTTTATTTGATTTTGTCTGGAATAAATTGATTTCAGTCTGTACCTCTCTTATTGAACCAATTTAAATTGCTTTTGTACACAGTGTGTGTAAGTAATTATTTTATCTATATTTTGTTCATCCAGCAACCGATTTGTGATCAGCTCTTTTTTAATTCGATGTAATATTCTTCATTAAATTAATGTAAGCTCTGTATAAAAGCGAAATTATAATTGTGTGTATTGACAAATCTTGTGCCAAGCTGCTTGATGCAAAACTTGCAATGCAATGTGATTCAATTTTAAATGTAGAGTTGGATTTATCTTTACTGTAAATTAAACTTATCTATGAAATTTTTATGTTCTATTTACATTTTGTGAGTTAAGTGTATTGTTTTTTGCAGAATGAGATAGGATAATTAGAAAATCAGAATTTACATTTAATCTATAATGTATAACAAAACATGTAACTCTTAATTTTACATTTTGCATTTATAATATAAATTCGTTTTTCAAATTATAAATTTTGTTTAAATAAAATTCTGCTATCTCTGGGTTATAAAAATAAATGCTAAATAACAAATTAATTTATATCTGTTTTTAGAGTTCAAGCAAAAATGTTATAACAATTATAATTTTGCTCAATTGTTTTATGGTTTTTCATCTGAATCAATATTCCTAAAAAATCATACCACTGTATCTAAACCTATCATTAAAATGTCTTAGCAAGTAAAAAGTTTAGAAGTTTATTTAGTGACTAATGAGAGTAAGAAAATTTCATGGATAATCTGCCTCAGGAAAAGAAAAAAAAACAAGGAAAAAGTTGATAAAGAAAATATGCCATAGATATAATTTACAATAAATAAGAATGTTTACAAATATAACTTTCTTAATAAAAAAAGCTTTGTTTTTAAAAGTTTGTTAGCTTACTTTTTACAAAAATAAAACAAATGTTAAACATTAACATTAAAAACAAATGTTTAATTACATTTGTTTTTAATGTTTAGTATTGAATTTATTGAAATATCTATTAATTATTTTTGATTGTAATCTTATGGGTTTAATTTTACAACTTATTCTTCTGTTATAATTTTCCTCATAAATTTTTTTATCACAATACAGAGGAAAAATTGAAAGATAAACTCTAGATAATTCCAGGACAAGAATATATGAGAATTTACTGTAGGAAATGCTTAAGTCCTATAGTTATGTTTTAGGAAAATCTTATTCATGCAAGTTTAATAAAAATAAAAAAATCTTATGGTTTTAAAGTTTTCTACTTTTTATAAACTAAATGTTCTTTTAAATATTTACATTCTATGAAACTGAGTATTCACATTTATATGGGAATTTATTAAATATACAGTAAAATGATTTAAAGTTTTAATTGATAGACCATTAGCTAATTAAATATATTATTGGTAATATTCTGCAAATATTCTTCTACATATTTAAATAATTTCAATTTTTGTAATCGTTGGTGTATTCATTAATTTTGGTTATTCCATATTTTCTGGTTATTAAATATTATGTGTAAACACTGTATACTCTAAATGCGAGTAGTTATATATGTATATACATACATACGTACATATGTATTTCAATAGTAAATAGTTAAAAAATATTCACCTCTCATTTCATAAGCTATAAAATTATTAACAGATTTTTGGTTTGTATCGTATTTGCATGTGTGGATTTCTTTGTGAACTTTGTAAGACATGCATTAACATTTTTTTCTCCTTTCATTTTCCTATTACAATATATTATTGATATATTTCAGCTCTTTAATAATATTGCATAACTTTCATGTAAAAAGTATCATGAAAGTGTTTACAAACTAGAATTTAGTTTTTATCCTTTTTTATTTCAGGAAAATTATCAATTGTTGTAGGAACCATAGGAAGTGGGAAATCTTCACTTTTATCGGCTATATTAGGTGAACTCCATGTAATAAGTGGATCTGTTAATTGGAATAGGTTTATTACTTTAAATTTTTTATTAACAGTTTTTGTAGTAGAATTATGTTATATAATGTTAATGAAATTGATATCTAAATTATATTACAATGTTTAACAAAACAAGTAGTGAAAAGATTGATAAGGCTTATTGAATAACTTCTTCCTTATGTATTTATTACAAATAATTAAGAATCAAAAGGTGTAATTTTATTTTGCAATATTTTCTTACTGTATTGTATGTTACATTTATCTGTTGTAATATATACTTAAACAGTATGTATTTGTTTTATACAAACCATTTATGTAACTTGCAAAATATATACATATACATGTATCATATTGTTATGATAAAAACAGTATGTATGCAAATAAAAAAATGTATATTAAGTATTTTATAAAAGTATGAATATATTATCAATGCATTATAATTCATTTGATTAGTAAATTATTACTAATATAGTGCTGAATATCATTAAATTTTATTTTTCAACATTTATAAATTAATGCTGAATTTCAATTCTGTAGTTCTCCACTTATTGCCTATGTTCCTCAAAAACCATGGTTAGTGAATGCAACACTAAAAGAAAATATTTTGTTTGGGCAACCATATGATGGGCGCAGGTAAGAAAACAAGTTTTGACCATTAATATAAAATGATTATAAATCCTACTTAAATTTCAGAATAACAGATTTTACACTTGTTCTATTTTTTTATTGTTCCAAAATTTACTCAGTGAACTTTATATTTCACAATTTTAATACCAATTTTCCTAAACTGGCCAAAACTCAAAGATTGAAAGCTTTCATTGATAAATAATAATTATATGTTTCTTTTTTTTCATTTAACAATTAGAAAGTTAAAACAAAAAAAAGAAAAAATTTTAAAAATTTAACATTTATAAAAATTTAATAATTATAAAAATTTTACTTTTAAAGACAAGATATATGTTCTGCATTCTTATAAAGGTATAAAATGCTTTTCTAGTTACATTGTATTTACCTTTAAAATGTGTATATATATAACTATGATAATGAGGAATCGCATTATTTATTTTGATCACTCTGAAATAAATATGATCTTGAATTTTATTATTCCGCATATTAATCAACCAGAATTTGTGATGAGATCAGTGATAAATCACTTTGTTTATATTTAATATGAAAATCTGCATTAGTTAAGAACTAATATATTTTTACTCACTAAAAATGAAATAAATGAATACATTTATTTTGTAGTTTATTTCTGATAATTACATACATAATCTTTTTTTTCTATTTTAGCCAATTTCATGATAATGGATCAGAAAAACAAAATATTGATTATGTTTTTTTTCTTCAGTGATAATCCTTTCCATTACATAATTTTAACTACCGTATTTTCCTTTATTTAATCCGCAAATTATGTGTTAAAAAAGTTCCGAATTTTGCTGTGCGTATTATATGCCGCCGCGGATAATCTGACAAAAAATATTTTTCATCAAAAAAGTTTGCAATAAAGTTTTGAAAAAAAAAACGACATTTATCTTTCATAAAATAAATAACAGATGGCGCCAATATTCAGTTGACTTATTTTAACAATAATCAGCATTGTCCAATTACGTTCAAGAACGAATTCAGTTTTTCTGAACGGTTATTAAACTTGCAATTTGTTAACGCCATTTCGCATTCTGTTTTGACATGATCTGTTTCCCTATGAAAACATTCAAATTAATATATTGTCAAAGGGAAGGCAAATGAAAAGATGTCGACAAACGTGTAATGTAAGGTAAAGAATAAAACCTGCACTGTACAAAAGAAAAATATTTATTCCATGTGCAGTAATCCATTTCTTTCATTTAACTATTAACAAAACAAATATATTTTATTTTAAAAATATTTCTAAACCACGTTTTGAAAGTTATTAAATTCTAAAAATCGATTAAGTTTTACTAGAATCTTCTCGGACATAGATCGATATCGAGCTTTCATCTCGGTTAATCGCACTTTGCGTTAAGGTGGATTCAAACAGATCTTTATAAATGTTTTTTTCTGTATAATTTATATTTTTAATTATAATGAATGTATTTTTTATTTTTTTTTTGACACCAAATTATCATCGTAAATTTTTGACTATTCGTTTTAAAAATTTGTGGATTATAGGCCACTGCGGATAATGCGACGCTTTTTTTCTTTTGCTCGAATAAAGGGGCTTGCGGATAATATGCAGCTGTGGATTATATACAGGAAATACGGTATTTTGTATTAAAAATCAAATATTCATATCAAGCCAGACCATTTTTACTTGATTGTTATAATGGCAATATATATTAAACATGAAATAATGTGTGATTTAAGCTATAAAAAGTTTGAAAAATTATATCAAATATTTTTATTTAATATATTTCAGCTTTGCATTCTTTTTAAATTAGCACATTTATAATTTATGCTAACATTTGCCGTTATGTTGACAATTTGTATTACTTCTGTTCATCTTCCATTTGAAATATCTGAACAGTTTCAGAGTAAATTGACTAATATAACTGTTTTATTATCAGAAAGATCTATTTTTTACATTCTTTCTAATTTTTTTGAAATTTATTTAAACTAATTTTTATAAATTCTTGTTATTTTTTTTATGCTGTAATAAGTAATTTTTTATATGCTATAATAAGTAATTTTTATATGTTGTAATAATTAATACAAATATATGTAGATGTTACCCTTAGATGATTATATCAGTGATATTTTTTTATTATAATTTTCAAATTATACATCCTGTATAGAAAAATGAATGATCTTATAAAATATGATTTACTTTGTAATTGAATGACTTTTTCTTGAAGTAAATTTATCACTAATTCTTATCAATAAATCTCTTCAAGTGCTTATCAAAATGCTATTGACCAAAATCTGTCTGGTACCTCCAAAGAATTTATATCTGATGTGATCCAGAAGGTTTCTGTCATAATCAGAATTTTGGCATAAATTTGGAATTCTGAAAGTTCTCCTTTTTTAACTTTTCTGTTTGGTTAAAGAAAAATCATTAAGTTTTATTTCTTAAGGTGAATATTAAAATGTTTCCCAAAAAAAATCAAAGAAAATAATTAATATTATTTACTTGTTCTCTTAATTAGTAAAATTAATTTTAAAAAAGTAATAAAATTTAAATATTAAAAGTAGAAAAAAACTAATAGAATAAAATTGAAAATATGTTTTAAAATATTTTGACAACTTTACATGCTTTTGTCGTGTACATTTTGAAATCTGTGTCACAAAAAATTGAGATTTTGTATATATTTCTAATTATGCATGCTTTAATTTCAATATATAATCCTTTTAAAAATTATAATATATTGTTTAGGATTTTAATATTACATAAATCTTCTGAATTTGATTATTTCCCCATTATGTTTATATTCCATCAAAGCAAATGATAGTTTTTATGATTCCATATTAAACGAAAGCAGTGCATTACTTTCAATAATGAATATATGATCAGTAAACTCCAATTTTTATGAAATTGTTGTCCTTTCTTTATTATATAAGTTTTTTAGATTTATTTATTAAGGAAACAAAGATAAAAATTATTTTTATTTGCAAAGAAAAACATCACTTTTCTATGTAAACTTAAAAATTTACTTTGCTTGTAAAGTTTAAACTAAAAAATAAAGATTCGCCTGCAATGTTTAATTGAATATAAACAATTTAGCATAAAGGAATATATATTTTTAAATTGTTTAAACATAATTAATTATAGGCAAAAATTATTTGAAAAAGATCTTGTCATTAAAGGATTTAGTATGTAGAATGTAGAGAATTATTTTTAAATGAAAGTATAAATATTTGTTATATAAAAATTTAAAAATGTGTCACAGAAATCAAAAGTCAATGTTAAGACTAATTGTCTTTTAATGAAGACAATGCTTTGTATTTAGTACATCACATTTGTTGATAATGAAATATTCTAAAATTTGCTAGAATTTTATTAAATATAGTATAATATCAAAAAAATACCATTATAAAAGAGACTAATTATTTCAACGTTCAGTAAAAAATTTCATTTATTATTAATGTAATGTTTATGTAATACTGTTATATAGTTTATTAAATAGCCTTAATGCATCTTTTCTCAAAAATTGGTGATTTTTTAAAAATAATATGTAATATTCATTATGTTTAACCAATGCATACATATCTTAGGAATCCCAATCATGCTTCAAAATTAATATGTTGGATTAGATTCTATTAGAACATTTTCTATAATTCTTTTTAACTTTTAATTCTATTAGAACTTTTTATCTTTAGATACCATCAAGTTACTCAAGCTTGTGCATTACAACCAGATATTGATCTACTTCCTGCAAGAGATCTAACAGAAATTGGAGAGCGAGGTCTAAATCTTAGTGGTGGTCAAAAACAAAGAATCGCCCTGGCTAGAGCATTTTATTCTCCTGCCCGCCTTGTTATACTGGTAAACAGCTAATTTTTTATTACTTTCTGCCCAAAATATATTTATAATCTAGAGTTGCTTTTAATATTTTTTAGGACATGTTAATTTTAAGTATTAAAGTTTTAAATTACACTTGATTCAGTTTCTTTGTTGAAATGACCAATGCTCCTTCAATTTAAAATACATATGTTATATTATAATGTTGTACTCCTTATAACATATTTATTACATTAAATAATATTATTTAACAAAGATGTAGTGAATATTTCTGTAAAATTAATCAGTTAAATTATATACCACTTTGTTTATATGAAACCCAATGTTAGCAAACTCAAATTTATTCTATTTTTAAATTATGTTAAGATATATGTTTATATCAGAATAAGGTTAAAATGAAATGCTTTCAAAGGATCTGTTTTGATATTATACTATTAAAGAGATTTTTATTTTGATTTTTTCCTGAAATCTGCTAAAAAGCACAATATCTATTATAGGTATTAAATTGTTCAATTAATTTTAAATTAAAACATTTATAATAATTGCCAATAAGATATTGATAACAAGAAGTTATCTCATTTTAGATGAGTAAAACATTTCTAATCTTTTTTTAGAAGAAATAATAAATTTCTATAAACAAATTTAATACATTGTTTAAATTTTCATTGTCATTTAGCTTTGATTTTGAATCCTTAAAGTAAAAGTAATGAACATAGTATTTTGAATTTTTTACTGAGGGCAATGCAATAAGTACAGGGTTAAAAATTATCAAAAACCCTTGCTAAAAACAGTAATCTCCATGTGTGATAACATAGAAATAAATTAAATAAGTTATTAATTTTTTGTAATACTTTATTGCTTTTAGTCTCATGTTTATATGTCTAAGTATATCATACATCATTATTTGCTTAATTTAATTTGGTGTGAAGTTAAAATGAAAAACCTGTCGGTCTCAAAGTAGTCAGTCTCACAACTGTCGGGAGTACCTATTAGGCATTGCACATCAAAGCTAATAGCATACAACAATCATAGCAAAATAGCATTTGCAAGAGAATTGGGAAAGGAAACTACAAAAGTCTGGCATAAATTTAAGCAGATTGATCCTCAGTAGGAAGATAATGGTGGTAAAAATGATTACTAAGCTAAATTAACACCTACAGAAATAGGTAATAATCTATATAGTTCAAAGGAAATTAAAAAAACTGCTTTAATTAATGCTGGAATTGCAATTGAAAACCTCTTATGACATGTAAATCAGAAACTGTGAATGCAATGGCAAAATGACCATAAAATCTAGACTAGTTATCTAGTCTAGATAGATAGTAAGATGTTTCTGCTTATGCAGAAACATCTTATTTTTAGATGAATCCAGTTTCTCCATATTCTCTACAATAAAATGTGTTTACATGTGCTGAAGTCTGCTATGTAGACTCTTTCCTAAATAGTCCATCCTGCCTCTGATAATCTTGGATTAGCTCCCTTTGTCATCTTTCATGGACAGTCATGTTGCTCTTTTAGCTGACCACTGCATTCTGCTACCCACACTTATCCTTCTGGAGATCGCTCCTAACAAAATGATAATTCCCTGATTCACCATTGTCATACAGTTCAATCATGATTTCTAAAAATGATGAATCAGTTGCTCTACTTCTATGGCTTGTTCAATCACTGGACTTAAGTGTTAGAGTCCTTGTAGAACTTTGTAGATTATTGAAGAGTGAATTCTTGTTATAACCTTTAGGATTTTGAAAAGCTTCTGCGAAAGAAACAATAACGTCCCACTTACCACAATACAGAACTTCTATATGTTCATTTTGTAAAGAATTCTAGTGGTTTTTAATCATCAAAGCAAAAGGAGATGGTTTTAGTCATCTGAAATTCATTTTAATTGTAAATCCTATTTGAATCTCTTGTGCATAGAAATCGATTAAAAAATATGGTACACTAAACCTTTACTTATCGATAATAAACATTTATAGACAATGTTTTTACTCCGTTGTAAATCCAATTATTGAAGTAATTTTATTTCTACTACCTGATATGTTTTTTTATTTTTTTATTTTAGCTCCATTTTATATAATCATATATTAATAGTTTGGTGTTTGAGTTTTTCATTATGTAAAATATATAGATTTTGCAATCAATTTAGTTTTAATTTAATTATTTGTCAATGAGAGGTGATTTGATGTGGAAAATAAATTTATTTCATCTAATTTCTCTAAATGAAATTTTAAAATTTAACTATAATGATAAATTTTTTTGTTATTAAAATATTAGAGCTATTTTGTATTTTTATGGCTTAAATTTTTGATTAACATATGTCAACTTTAAATTATTTCCACTGAAAGAATATTTAGGAATGCATAATTTTATTGTATGTTGTGTTTGAATATATTGAACCATGTCACTGCATGTTTTTAAATTTTTTTTATCTTATATTTTACAATATATTTTACTACTTATATTTTAGAATTAGAATATATAAATATTTTTTAAAAGAGATTTTTTTTCAATATAGAATTAGATCATAGAAAAAGTTTGTCAGAATATTTAAATTGAAGAATAATGATATAAAAGCAAAATTTTGAAATATAATCTTGGTTAAATTATGACTTATTTTATAAAACACAAAGTAAAACTTGTATACTAATAAAAATATGCAAAATGCTTACAAACATTTATTAAAGAAGTAAAGTTTTGTATGATAAATTTCAAAACAAGACTTGAGAGGCATGAAATGAATTTTCATATTCATTTATATCTCCAAAGGAATCTGAGAGATTCTTATCAGTTTCACTATAGCTGTCTTCAATATTCATGAAATCAGAATTTGAACTACTATGAGTGTCAGAAATATCATCAGGAATGTAAGTTATAGCACTTGTGAAGTGCCTTCCTGCCAGAAATCTTTGTGCTTTGAAAAGCAAACACAAAACGCTTTAAAAAATTCTTGTGTGTTTCACAGAAATGTGGACAACTAATGCCACCAGTTAGTCCACATCCAAATAAACACTAAAACATTATAAAAAACGCCAAAAAACTATGAAGAGTCGATTGCACAGTTAATTAGACTGCAAAAATGCATCCCCACAGAAACCCTAGGTTGCACAAACTTTGCTACTTCTACATTGGCCTTAGAAATCGGTAAATGTGCAGCAAAAAGATTAAAGAAGCTGAATAATAAACTGATGTTATGAGCTTGCATTTTGAATATGATTTTAAAATAGATGTTGGGAATATATATATAAAGATGAGGATGTGGTCCTTATGCTTTCTTATCATTTGCACCGTATATTTTAGTAATTTTCCAATTTTGTTTTTCTGGTTTCAATATTTTTCATGTTTTATCTTATTTATACTGGCAAATCTTTCTTTAGCTGCTTTTGTGCTGGCTAGATTTCCTGTAATGTATTCTTGTTTATATTTTATTATATTGTATTCATTAATATATGTATGCCTTTATATTAATATGCATATATATATTATAATCTTTATAAATATTTATTTAGTACATATGTATTTTTTTAACAAAGTTTGATAGTTAAATTATTTGAATCATTAGATGTCTAGTAAGAATTTTCAGTTTATAATAATTTCCTTTTTTAGAGCATATCCTTGTATCCTATCTTTTATATCCTTGTTTTAAATTGTTATAGTATTTTTATAAAAACAATCTTCCACTTATAAGAAAATGCTAATTTTTTCTTATCTAGTTTAGAGTATTTTAAGAATTCAACTGATAATGATATACTTTTATGTATTTTTTAGGATGATCCTCTTTCTGCCTTAGATGCGCATGTTGGAGCATATGTATTTGAACATGGAATTAAAACTCTTCTTCTTAGAAGACAACGGACTGTTATACTGGTTACTCATAAATTAGAATTTTTGCCGTCTGCATCAAAAGTAAGCCATGTTAAAATTGAAACATTTTGAAACTTGCTGTATTTATTATAATAGCAGTTAACGGTATATTCATGTAAGGAAACTTGTTTTCTGTTAGATATATATCAAGAACTTTGTGTTAAATTTTTTATTCATTCTAATAATAGGCATAACAATTTACATAAAATGTTTGCTGCATTGCAGCTTAACTTTTTATAACTCAATACTGTATGAATGTTATATATAACATTTTAATTGAAATGTATTTACTGAATTTACTGACAAGAAATTAGTAAGCATTATAACTCTTCTCTAAAAATCTAGAATCATTTTGAGATTCTTGATTTTTAGGAATTTAAAGATATATAACTGTATATATTACTAATTTTAAATATAAACATATATATAATCATATATATTATATAATTGATTAACAAAATAATTGAAGTACCTTAGATTTACAAAGAATCATAAGTATGGTACATAGCACTACCTTTGAAATATAATGTAGTGTCTACCGTTAAATCGATTTGTACAATGGTTGAATAGTGTTTAGAGGAAAATTGTACTATTTTTCATGGAAATGAAAATTCTATGAAGGATACCAGTGCAGGAAACTAATTCTGTTCTAAACGCTCTAAAATAAACCATCACATTTCAATTATATTGAGGTTAATTGACTGCTGGCTAAAGTAAATGTTTAACTGCGTAGTCATGTCTATTAAATCATGACTGGGCAAATTCAGTTGCATAGATAAGTACATTTTCTGCCTGGAAAATTTCATCTTCTGCAAGAAAGGAAGTTTGCATCATTATGTGGACCTGGTCAGCTAAAATTTCTCTGTTTCCCCCAATGATCCCTCCTTTTAGAGTTTTAATTGGTCCAACAGAAAACCATGACAGGGCTGCCTATATTATGAGAGATCTGTTTATATATTTGGTAGTTGAAAGGAAACAATCATGCTCATACACTTGTGCAGATGTCTGCCAAATGTGCACCCGTTTTGTTATAATGAAAATGTGTGAAAGGTGATTTGTCAAATCTTTTTCTTCCGCTTGCCAATCAACCAGGTTCTGTGAGTATGACATTGTATGTGACGTTTTACATTAACTTTTGTCACAAATGGCATAGAAATTTCTACTTTACTGTAAATGTTTTGTTTATGCAAGGTTCTTCTAATTAATAATTGACACTAAGAAATCAAGATACTAACTATGCACTGCAATCACTTTTTTTGACAATATAATTTAAGTACTTGTTTTTACTGAGCTTCAACTTCTTTTTACACTCACTATTGTAATTTTTTGAGCCTGTTCTTTTGCTTTTTGATCATGCTGCTGTCTAGACACAGAACCTTAATAAAGCTATTATATATTTCTCTATGTTGTTACAAATCCCATCCAGAATAGCGGAGCTACACCAGATCCACGAGCCCATGCACTCTCAAAAATCAAGAAAAAGGAGGGGGTCCCTAAGGAGCTCCTCTATCAAGAACTGAGTGCACTCAAGTAAGTGTTGAGGACTAGCCTCGTTGGACTTTTTACAGATAGGGAAATGCTTAATATGATGGTCAAAGGATAGGCAATTGCTGTGTCCACTAATAATTCTACTGATCGCAGTCTGATCAGCTGTGCAACCCACAAAATCAATGGCTACCTACAGCAACACCAAGACATTTCTCTATAGAAAACACTTATAAAAAATTTATAATATTTTATGCTTACAAAGTGCATTCTAAAATATCCCTTTTATTCACAAGTGTTTCCATTATTTTTATACTTGTGTGTGTATATATATATATATATACAGGTAACTGACAAAATAATGTAAATATCTTCGACTTACAAGAAATCTATAGATTTCGTTAAAATCTAAGCACCACCTTTGGTATATAATGTTTTTTTTTTTATTTGTCTAAAATTCTGATCTTAAAAATGTTAAAAAGTGCTTATAAGAATATTATACCATTTTTCTTTGCGATAATAGGAAACTCCAAAAGAAATGCCTGTGGATTATATCAATTCATGTTGAATATTTCTGTCATAGCAGTCTTATTATATTTGTTGGTAGTTGATGGGTAGTGCTAGTTAAGCATAATGTTTCTTTTCCGCAAGAATAGAATTATTTATTCATCCAAGAAAATTCTATCTCATATGGTAAATAAAGTATATTTTAGGGTAAACTTGATTAATTAAAACTTCTCTATACTTTTCCCCTGTAATCTTTTAAGTTAATACTTGAACCAGTATTAAACCAAACTAAGATAAAAAATCTATTTCCAGACATGATAGCATCTTTCAAATGTGCATCTATCCTTTAGAAAAAAGTGAATGATGATTCCTCTTGTCTCATATACTTGTCTCCCATTGCTCAGTTGATAAGATTTTGTGGTTGTAGCACCACTTTAGAAAGCATTTTGCATTGAAATTTAGGTCAAGAGGCTTGGTAAATTTCTACTCTTCTGTATTCTAATTATTTAGGAAAGAGCCTCCTAACTATTTATATGTGTCTCCTAATTCCTAATATTGACTGGGGAGAATCCAGATATTGATTGAGGTCTACAATCCCTTTGTTTACAATTTTCTTTTAAACATTGTTTTCCACTTTCATAACCATTGATCTCTTCCTCTCAATTTCTCATTTTGTCTACTATTTTGCTTTCCTGAGTTAGTTTTTCTGTGTTTATATTATATCATGATTTTGAAGAGTGTAAATTTAAACTCTTTTAATCTAAACTGTTTTAAACATATTTATTTTTAGCTTGTCAGATTCTTACAATTTGTCCTCTGAAAATCATTGAAAACTAACATTTTATGTTTTTAATAAATATCCAAGGCTCTACTTAATAAGAATTATTTGGTATGTTTACTAACATGATATATATTTATGTACAAAAAAATTCCTGGCTAAATTCATATTTTTATATTTTGAAATATTTTGGTGTCATTTTTATTCAACAATGTTTTTATAATTTTGATACAACATGTTATATGCACATTATATTGTAACTTATTAATTATTAAAATTAATTTTAATTTTGAAATTGAAATTTATAAAAATATTTTTTTATTTTTCAAAATAGCTCAATCTTTTTTTAGTTCAATCATTTATGTGCAGCTATTATTTAAAGTATAATTTTTTGTTAGTGTATATTTTTTTAATCATTTTTATTGTTTGATTCTGTGAAAGAATCAAACATTAAAAGTTAAAAATGTGTACAAATTGGATCTTTGTTATTTAAGATTAATTTAAATTGAATATATATATATATATATATATATATATATATATATATATATATATATATATATATATATATATATATATATATATATATATATTTACTTAACAGGTTATTCTTATGGAAAGTGGTACTATTAAAAAAGAAGGCACCCCAAAAGAAATGGATTCTGTTCTTCAAGATTTGAACTTCAATCTTAGAAAACCAAGAAAAACATTTCCAAGTGATATTCAAGCTGAAGGAACCTCCAAAGAAAGACATAAACTTGTTCGATTATTGTCTCGACAAACACTTTATCGAACTGTCTCTACTCAAGTAACTGAAATTTAAAATTTATTTATGATTTAAAAATTTATTTTCTTGTCACTAAGAAGAGATTTGATTTATAGAATTTATTGATAAATTCATAGTTATATGTAGAATATATTTCTATCTTTTATACCAAATTTTTTTGTCCTTACATCTTTCAAAAATAATTCTTTCAAAATACATCTTTCAATCGTGCGGACTATGTGCCGCTGCAGATTGTGCAATGCTTTTTTTCTTTTGCTCAAAAAAAGGAGCTTGCAGATAATACACCACTGTGGATTATATACAGAAAAATACAGTATGTAGTGTTACCCAAAAACATTTTACATTCAAAGTAAACTTCTATTGTATAATTCAATTTTCAAAGATGATTGAAAAGAATTTTTTTTATAAATTAACCAAATATTTAAATGAATTGCCTTTGATTTCTAAATTTGTCATCATAGTTCCATAAATATACTGTTAGACTTTCAATGCAGTTTAAATATTTGTGGGTAGCTATCCTGATATAAATACCCACAATTTGGCTAATAACTAAAGAGTTACTGCTATAAGTAGAGCTATAATTATTAAGTGCTTAATAAAACAAAAGAAACATTATTTATTAAGTTAATAGTTTAATATCTGTAAAGTATTTCGTTTTTATACATAGAACCTGATATATGAAAATAAGAGTATATCAATAATTAGACTTGCAATTTTTCATTAAAGTTCAGTTTTATTAATATTAAACATAATAAAATACACAACATAAATTTAAAATTTCATAACAGATAAATTAAAACATTTTAGTTAAATTATTCGTTAAATTAACAAAGAAGAATAAATAAATTTTAATACCAAGGCATTATGCTTTAACCTAAAAGAAAAACTATCAGACATCGGAGGAGTATACAAATGCGTCGAACAAAACCCATAGCTGATTCTTTTAATCTGTTGCTTTTAAATTACCTAACATACTACCCCTTTGAGGAACTGGCATGCATATATAATTAATGACAGTTAAATAAAACGAAACTAAATTTGAATAAAGCAATGCCAGTTCGGCAAAGTTCTAAGTGTATTAATAATGCAAAACTTGGTTACTAGTACGCTGGTATGGCATAGTAGAAAAATGAATTTAAATAATATGGTGGAAAGCACACTGGATACAGAAATTTAATTTGGATAAGGGTAACATATATACCATATTTTCCTGTATATAACTGTGGATTATGTGTTAAAAATGTTTAGAATTTCATTGAGCATATTATATGCCTGATCTTATAAAAACATATGTCAGAAATGCTTTCAATTAAGTTTTGAAAGAAATGTCATTTATATTTCATAAAATAAACAGATGGCGCCACAACTTGGCTGACTTATTTCAACTATAATCAGCATTGTCTAATTGCTTTCAAGAATGAATTTGGTTGCTTGGAACAGTATTACAGTTTCAATTGGTGAACGTCATTTCACATTCTGTCTTGACTTGAGCTGTCACATTCTAAAAACATTCAAATTTTTTATTGTCATGGTGATTCGTTAGCTATTAAGTTAACAGAGCAAATTTTAAACTAAAAGTTCTAGGAAAGGCAAGTTAAAAAAAATAGTGACAAACATGCTAATGTACGATGTAAAACACAGCATACGTGGTATTAAAGAAAAAATTTATATAATGCATAGTTTAAAAATAATCTATTTCTTTCATTATAACATATATTCATTATAACTGTATATTCATTATTACTATATATATTCATTATAACTAAAAACAAATATATTTTATTTTTAATATGTTTTAATTTGTTATTAAAAACAAAAAATTAATAAGTTTTTGAAAGAAAGTTTTTGATTGATAAGAAAAATTGAAAAATTGATAGGTTATATATATATATATATATATATATATATATATATATATATATATATATATATATTTAAAAAGTAAATTTAGATAAGAAAGTATTATACTTAATAAAAATAATTTTAGGTGTAGGAAAATTTTATAAATAATTTATATCAAAATTCAATGATTTATTTTATAGTAAGTTAGATACAAAACTATTTTAAGAATGTTTATAAGAAATTTTATAGAAATTTTATGGTATTTTAAAGTTACAAAATAAAGTATGTTCTTTGTGAGAAGTTATAATTTAACAAGCTTTTATTTACTATTATAATAACCTAAAAAATCTAAATTTGAACACTTCCTATAGAATAAAGCATTTTTTACATTTATTTATTTCTATAGAACTATATTATTGGATTTAATAATCACTTTTTCTAAAATAGTCATGGTATTTTTAAGAGTAATTTGACAAGATGCTTAATGTTTTATATTTCAGGATATTAAGCCTAGAGCAAGACTAGTTTCTTTGAGCCGTCAAATGTCTCATGATCCATCTAGTCCTCTTCCTTGTCATGATTGGGGTGACCATGATGACCCTCTTCCCTCCATTGCTGACCCAGATGATCCAGATACAGGCCATAAGCTTCTCAATCGCATGAAGTCAGTTGAAAGCCTTCGATCTCGTTCCAGTGCTAGCTCTGCCAGTGTTGTTCGACGTTCCTGGAAATGTCCACCATCTAGGCTAAATTCTAGAATTTCAACTAGGACTGATGATCTTATTGAAGAAGAAGATGAAGAGGAATCGGATGATAATCCTGATGGTAATTAATGTGCTTGATTTCATTTACTTTTGTATGGAATTTTTATTTAATTGATTATTCGAAGGAAAAGATTAAATGAATATGTGATTACTTGAATATTTAACATTACTTCTTCATAACTTTATTTCTTGAAATATGATGGGTACATTTTTATTTGTTCATACTATATTTTATTTTTAATGTTAAAATTTTTAGCATAGTAGTTTTAAGCATTAGGCTATTTTCTTAATATTAAAGGAAATATTTCTTATATGAATATATATATATGCTCGCATAGAAAATTTTCATTTAAAAATACTTTTATAGTTTCATCACAATTTCACTACACTTGCTTTAATTTAAAGCTGACAAATCAGAATTTTCAAATATAATTTAAAAAAGGTACACTTTAACAAGGTAGAATATTTTCATGTTACATTTCATGTCTTAATATGAGTTTAATAATTTTATTTGAATTTTAATTTTAATTAATTTATTGCTAAAATTTGAAATGCAAAACACAAGTTACCCCATAAATTTCATGTCTCAGTTTTTTGTTTATTTTTTAGATAAAATTGTCCAAGTTTGTGAGCAAGTTCAGTTACCAGATGGCAAACTGATAAAAGAAGAAGAGCGTGAAAGAGGGAAGATATCAAAAAAAGTTTACATCATGTATATGAAAGCTTGTACTTTACCTTTGGCTTTGTTGGTAATTTTTCTTAGTATTTCTACGCAAGCTATGAAGATAGGTACAGATTTCTGGTTATCAGCATGGTCAGAATCTTCATCATTTAAAGATGAAGAATTGGATTTAGAAGAATTAAATATGCTAAATGAAACAGTGACTACTGCTGATAATGTGGTAATGTAAAATTTTATAAAATTCAGATTTTGTAGCTACTTAAATTTTAAAACATAAAAATGAAATAACATGACTCTATGCCTTTTTTATTTTTCATGTGTTTTTTTAAGTATGTTTTATACATGAAAATTTGGACCATTATACCTTATGCTTTAAAACAGGAAATAGAACAAAAAAAAATTTGCACTGGAGTTTTAACTAACATGCAAGTAAGAATAGCACTAGTCAAGATAGGATTCATCATATGATGCATTTCTGTTCTTTTGATTTTAGTAAATTCTTTATTCATTAAATAAAAGTTGTAATCACCTTGTGTAACTGTACTAGTTTCACAATGTGAGCTCTAAAATTATCAATGAAGATATTAATCAATGATTGTGGCATTAATTCCTATACTTCTAATAGTGCCTATTTTTTATACCAGGATTATCATGGAAGAGAGTTATTGACGTGCAATTACTCATCCTAAAGAATCCTACAAGTGCTTTATGGGATTAAGACCTAGAGATATAATTGTTAACATGATGTACTAATATCTCTTCTTCCACATAGTCATTGACAAATGCGTCTTTGTGATTGGGCATCATCACTTCTTAAAAAAACCATCCATGGTTCCTCAAAGCAGTTGCATACAGTGCTTCAGGAATTTCATTCCACTATTGTTATACTGACACTATGCAAGTAGAGAAGATATGGAGTAGAATATTTTTATCCAATCTGTTCTTTCCTCATTGAAACTGAGCTGGTAACCAAATGATAAGCATCCTGGCATTCAGTTCACTCATTTTTGCATTTGAATTCTATCTTAGAGTTCAATGTTTCTAGTAGATTGAAATTTAATTTAACTTGTAGATCCTGTCTAAAGAGCCCTCATTTTAAAGAAAAATGACCATTGAGAGAAACAAACCAAACAAAATCCTTCCCATACCAAAATGCCAGTGTCACCAAAGCTATCGATTTTTCTGATATTTATATAGGATTATAATATTCCCCAAGTCCTAACTATATATAAATCTTATTTCCATTTCAACCCCTATTGGTCAAAAAGATAGCTTCATTTGTGATCTGTTGTGAATTATTGCTGCAAAATAGCTAATTCAGTTTCTTCTGAGAAACTACATGAGGGGAACACCCACCACTGGTCTCCGTTTCTAAAGATTAGCCCTATATGCATGGTTTGTCTCTTCATTGTTCCTGATGTAGTACCAGTATCTTCAGACAACTGTCCGGATATAATCCTTGTCCTGTATTTCAAGGGTTAAAGATATTTGTGATATGAAACATTTCAAATACCTAATGAGTTATTAATTGAAATAATAATGCTTATATTTAATAACATTAAAGATTTGGTTAAAACCATTTTCTTTGTTGTATATTATCATCAGCATCATTAATCAATCAATTTTATTTAATTAATAATATTTATAAGCTTCTCACAAGTATTCTCATTAAGATCTTTTCATTTTTTTCACATTCTATAATGAACAAAAATTTTAAAGAAAAAAACAAATTAGTTCTACACAAAAAACTAACTGGTAAAAATAAAAAAAGGAAGCAAATGAAGTAAAAAGTATGCTTAACAACAAGTGTTAATCATTGAGAAACCATTTTAAGAAAAATAAAAGCCTACAGGTGCAATTTGATCAATTAGTGTACAATTTAATGTGTTAATTTATTTTTTCTTACTAGAAATATTTAGAAAAATATGTCTGTTTTACTATAAGTAACTAAACACAAATACAAATGTTTAAACTTATAAAATCCAATTAAATTGTTTTATCAACATGAAGCAAGTGGATTTTTCAAATTAACCTGGAGAAAAATTCTAATTAACTTCAAATCTTTATTTGAGCTGAGTTCTTTGTGTAAATAGCATTATCTAAGTAATTAAAAAAAACTGCATTATTAATTATGATCAGGTGTCAGTGCATCATAAATTATAATTAAAATGCTTACCATATTTTCAGAATTACTTTTTCTATAAAAATTAAATTTTTGATCAACTTAACATTTTCGGGGCTGAATCAAATGTATATTGTTGTAAAATACTGTATAATTAATTATATAATTTTGATTTCATTTACAACATGAATTGTTATTACTAAATCAATTATTGCATGACTTAAATTTTAAACTACTTCTAAAAACAATATCAAAAAATATTTTATGAAATTGAAAAATCCTATAGCAGTGTACTATTTTAAGAGAATTTTTTTTATGCTTTCAGTTTCATGAACTTCATTATTATGTGCTGATTTATGCAGTTTTGTCTGGTATTAGTATTGCACTTGCATTTGTTACAAACTTGGCTGCACAACTAACTTCTCTTAAAGCTGTTAAAGTTTTGCATGATAGAATGTTATCCAACATTGTTCAGTCCCCGATGAAGTAAGACATTCTTATCATAACTATTTGTAATTATTTTACTTATAATATAACAGTTGACTTTGAAATAATAAATGTGTTATTATGTAATATATTACTTCAATATTAATCTACGTATCATAAACAGCAAATTAGTCTACTCAAAATTGAAAAATAATCCTGATTAAAATAAGTTATAATATTCTTTCTACATCATCCAAATAATTTTCTTTAAATAATTAAGCAAAATTATTTACATAGTTAATAAAAATTTTAGGCTGTTAGAATTATAACAATATTTTATATTAAATCAATAAAATAAATTGTTACATTGAAGAAATCACAAATATAGAAGAAAAATATTTTTATAGAATTAGTGATAATTATAATTTTGATAAATATCATAGTTTAATTTGTGAATAAATAACAGTTAAATATTAATATAATTTTTTCTTCAAGATTCTTTGATTCAACTCCTGTTGGAAGGGTCATCAATAGATTTTCAGCTGATATAAGCACAATTGATAAGGTTTGAATATATTTTAACTTGTTTTTAAATAATTTTTCTGCAAATATGCAAGACTTTAATAATAGAATTGAATAATATTTTTAAAAGTTATTTTTATTATATTTATATATTAAGAAAAACTAATTTTAATTGAATCTCTTATGAAACCTTTTTATGGTTCTTATTGGTTTTATGCAATGATTATTTAATTAAATGGTAATATTTATGGTATTAGTTTTATATGGAACAAAAAGCATTCATGAATTCATTTTTACATTATTTTGCTAACAAATTAATGTAAATAAAAAGCTGATTTTTCTGAAGTTATCTGCTACAATAAACTGCAATTTTATTGCAAACTCTGTTATTTGATACTGACTTTAGACAAATAAATATTAATAAATTTATAGTGTAACAAATATTGTAAAACAAATAGATAATTATAAAAGGTAACAAATATTTTTAATTTATCTGATTTCAGTGGGAAACATTGTTATCATATTAAGATTATCTATGAAAAATCTCATTAAATTTAAACCTGTAAATATCAGAAAAAAATTTCAACAAGAATTTTCATTTCACATTTAGTAAATTCCTACATTATTTCATTGATTGGTTAAAAAATATATTGATTTGCCTTTATTCATATCATTGTAATTTAAGTATAATTTATATAATTTTGAATAAAAATTAGCAATTTGTGTAAACAATTGCAATTATTAGCAATTTGTGTAAAATTAAGTGCATTAAGTATTCCGTATTTATATTATAAAATTGCATTTAATAAAATTTATATTGTAAACAAACCCCTAAATTCTAATTTCATTGACTATTTTAGAAACTTCCTGTAACTCTTCCTATTCTTTTGCGGTTCATTTTGCTGTGTTTGTCTGCCATAGTTGTAGATATGATTGTGACTCCATATTTCATCATTGTTGTTATTCCTGTTGCTGCTATTTATTATTCTTTACAACATTTTTTTCGTTGCACATCAAGGTAAATAGAATAACAAACTAAAATTTTATGCTTACCACAAAAGAATATCACTGCTTTTTAAATTTTTATTCGTGAACATCCTCTAAATGTATTAAGAGATATCAATACTACTATTTCAATAAAAAATAAACATTGTTATTAGTATACATTTATGCTGCTACCTTTATAGAAACTAATAGTTGCTATTTATTATCTCTTTTTAAAAAAAACTTACAAAATTCTTTTCAGATCCAATTGTAGTTTTATGCTGTTTTTTTTTTTTTTTTTTTCCACAGTTAAAAAACTGTTTTAATTCAATTTTGTGATTGCTTAAAACATTGAGCCTTCCTTTTCTCTAAATATTTTGTAAATGATAATTCCTGTTCACAGCTGTCCTCTATTAAAAAATTAGAATTATTGGAGTAATAGTGATCTATTATTAAGTACAATAATTTTATCTATTCACAATAAAAATTTCATATCTATGTTGAAAACTATTTAATAACTCACCTTAACTTTGTATCATTAATAAAAGGCATCGATATTTCATCAGGTATTATATTTACAAAAATGTCAATTGTAGAACATTTAAGATTATAATCTCTTTATGAGTATATTTTAATAGTCCTATGATAAAATCTACATGATTTAATATCTGATGACAAAAATGACTACTAAAAAATTTTCTTTGAATTACTTTCTATAAAAACTTTATTGAAGGATTTTAGCTCACTTTTTTTTATTCAGAAATGAACTTAATGTTTAGGTCATTTTGCAAAAAGATACAAATTAATTCGACAAAAAATATTAGCTTCTATAATTAATAACTGCTTTATATATTTTACTATTTATATTTATTATACTTATTTATTATTTAGTAATTTATTATGAGTTATATTTGATAATTTTGTATTGTAGTAATACTGTTTTAAAGTATCCTATTAGTTTCAACAGATTAATTTTCTAACACCAATAAAGACTTAGAAAAGTTTTGAAAATGTTAATTAATATTGTATATTATTAATCTTGAATTTTCTTTCTATATCATGTAATATAACCTACCTCAAATCTGATAAGAAGAAAAAATAAATAGCATTGAATTTTTATTTAATTAACAATTTTCTTTTAGAAAATCCATGTTTATTCAATTATTTATTATAATGTGCTCTATTTGTAATTAATCATAATTCTTTTCTATAGAGAACTTCAAAGACTTGACTGCATTACAAGATCACCTGTATATTCTCATTTTTCAGAGACTGTCTGTGGATTATCAACCATTAGAGCTTTCAGGTAACCTTATTTTGTTTCTAACAGTTCTGCTACTATGCAAGATAATCCTTCATATTTCAAATAAAATCAAATATTAAAACAGACTGCATTTATAATTTCCCTTATATTTTAAGTTAAGAAAAACTTCAATATATTAAAATTATTAATTTCAGTTAAAAGTATCATAGTTAGTTGAAGTATAAAACATATCAAACCATTTTTAAAATCTTATATATGTATTATGTGGAGTTACAATAATTTGAATTGGAAAAATGACTCAAGTCAAATGGTGGGGAAAGGAAATTCATTATTTTATAACAGAGTACTAGTTAAGACTTGCTTTTCATTAATTGACAGAAAATTTACCACATTCAATCTAAATATTAATAATTACTATGCAATTTAAGTTGTGTGTTGAAATTTTTCTGATAAATTCAAAAACACTTTTTTTGTGATTCTGGAATACAAAAAACAATCTGTAAATAACTTAAAAATTAGAAATATTTCTCTTTTTTACCTTTTTCATAGACCATTGATATCATGTCAGTGGAAGTCCTGAGGTTTAAAATAGAATAGAATTACTAATTTTTCTGTTCATTAAGTTCTCTAAAATGTTTTGAAGCAAGTATTTGACTTCATGATGGTCAGTAAGTACCAAGTGAGGAAACAGAAATAAAACCTTCCAAGAAAATTACAATATTACTTTAATCAATTATAATATTGCTATGGGAACTAGTAATAGTGCATAGAAGGATAATTTTCCCTATATTTAAACATTTTTATTATAATTTCAAACCAGCAGCTTAATTAAAAGGGAATTGCAATTTAAAATACAAAATTTGTTTACTTTTTTAAATATGATTTTTCAGTATGAGCAGTAAAAAATTTCTCTAATATGATGATAAATAAGCTATTATTTTTTTATGTAATAAAGTATTAAACTTGAATATTTGCTGTAGATTTATTGTTTCTGATCTCATATCCAGTCTGACTCTGTCAGATCAGATCACTGAAACAGTTGATTTTGTTGAGGTCCAACATCAGAAATGGAAAATTAGTTATCCTCCCAGTTCTGTCCAAGATGTGCTGAGGTGTTGCCTCTTCTTGCTGGTATTTACAGCAAAAAGGAAACCACTTGCTATTTCCTAAATATGTGAGACTTTTTAAATGGCCTCTAAAAGTTAGGACAGACATGTGTCAATCTACCTGTCACAAGGGAGAGATTGGGGAAATCCTGGTATTTTGCCTTTTGTATCATTTATAAGGTATAGATATTAACCATTTTTCTTCATTTTGGGCTTTTTGCCTCAAGAATTACTAAATATGTGAGCTCAGAGGGGAAAATGGTGAGATTCTCTTGTGCTTCCCTAACAAAAGTATTAGCCAATTCATTTCCATAAATATTCCATGGAATGGGAGCCATTGAAAACGTACTTTTTGCTGATGAGAGCTGAGCTTTATGTGGGGCCAGTTTTTGATATCAGATTTCTAATTGTTTTTGCGCACATGAGTCTCTAGTTCCATGTTGATGGCAATTAGTTCATATCGAAATGCAGAAGAGAATTCTGGGTTATGTTGTTTTATATAGTGATTTCCTTGGGGTTTTCATTATAAATTCTACTCTACCTGCCTGCTTGTATATCTATTTTTATGCCATCAGTATGGATTGTGATGTCACGTGGAAGAATTTTATTGGTGATTTTCAAGGCTTGTTTGTTGCAGTATGTCAGTAATACAATTATTCATATTAAAACTAGTAGGTACTACCATGAAAATTAACTTTGGAAAGTTCATCACAAGTATTTATATTGCAACGGAGATAATTGTATAAAACGTAAGACCATATTAACTGCAGTGATTAAATGGAAGGAATAGATTGTTTTTCTTTAGTTTTTGAATGCATGTCCAATTATTTAGTTAACTAGCAGTTTTGTTATTCTGATCTATTTTTTCTTTAATTATTGATTGCAAGTTCAGTTATTTAGGCTGCAGGCAGTTTTGTAGCTTCTATCTATACTGGAAAGTTTATTAAAATATTTTACAACAAACTAACCTGTGGTTGAAGATCTTCATAAAGCTGCTGCATTTCTTTCATTCCAGTAATTATGCAAGCAGTTCTCAATCAGACCATTTTCGGTTCGTTTAAGTTAGTTTCCGAAGCATAACAGTAAATAGAATAGCCATATTGCTAAAGATTTAAATGTTTTCTAAAAAAAATATTTAAAATAGTAAATTGTTATTTAGATAATATTGTTTTCTTATCAAGAACAGTTACATTAAATATATATCTCTTCTGTATAATATTTTTTCTATATATATTTACTGCATAAATATTTCTTTCATGTCTTTCATGAAATCATTTCATGCATTTTTTTGTCATTTAATTGAATAAATGTTCATGATTATGTATTATAATCTGAAAGTCAAAATTTCAGTATTAATATTTCTAATTATACTATATTTTTAGGGCAGAAAATAGATTCACTGAAATGATTATGACATGCATAGATGTTAATAATACAGCCTTCATTTTAGTCAACTGTTCAAATTGTTGGTTAGGAATTTCACTTGTAAGTTAACATACACTAATGAAAATTATTAAGTTTTGCTTAAAAAATGTATTATTGGCTAAATATTTTAACCAAATGTAGTTGATACTCTGCATTACATAAGATATAAATAAATAATTTTCTGTTTGTGTAAATATGAAAATTTGCTGTTGCCAAATTAAAAAGTCTTTGTAGTTTTTTCGAGTTTTATATTTAAATTATGAATTGTATAAACATGTGAAATATTTTTAGATGTTTCCATTTTATAGATGAATAAATTAAAAGTCCACTATAGAATTACTACAATGAGCAAGATCACCATACTTTTTATTTATTATTTAATTTTTAATTATTTTCTTTAATGTTAATTATTTCTATTATAGTTTAGAATGAAAAAATTCTCTACGAAAAAGAAATTCTATCCTTAAATTATAATCAGAATTATTGCAAGTATTATATTATAATACTATATACAAGTATTATATTAATATATTCAGGTCCTAATCTAATTAGCCCTCATGTACAAAAAATGACTATTGAGCAATAAATAAACTAACATAACATGTTTAATTATTCAAATTTATCAATTTATAAAATAATTTATGAATTTTAATATTTTCATTTCTAAATTATTGATTTTATGTTATTAATTTAGGATTATCTAGGTGGTTTTATTCTTTTTATTGCTACATTAGCTTCTATGTTAACATCTATATATGGAGAAGTTACTGAAGCATTTGTAGGAATGGCCATGACATATACCCTTTTAGTAAGTTAATGCTATTTAAATGATACTTAACTTAAGTTTCATTTTTTAATGTATTGCTTTTTATCACTAAGTTTTAAAAGTTAATGGAAAGCAAATATTTAAGATTAATGAAGTGAAAATTTAAAAAAAAAATTATCCATGTTTTATCATTATTTACTTATAACAAGAGGGTATAAAAAACTTTATAAATATTTTGAATGAATAATATTTAAAAATTCTAAAAATATTAAATTAATATAAAATTTAATATTTCTATTTAAGTGATTTATATTTAAACAAGCGCTCTTTTTTCCATTTACCACAGAATAATTTATAATAATAATACAAAAACAAATTTTAGAATGGCTCTTATAATAGAATACTAAATGTTGAGGACTATTCATAAAGAATATTGGACAATTATGCACTATAATGTTGTAAACAAAGCAGTCATTAATGAACTTTTACAAAGCAATTTCTTAAAAGAAACCAAAAATATTGATATTTCTGGAAAAATTAAAAATGTCACTATCAATGCATGATTAACAATGTAAAAATTAATTATAAATTCAAATAGTCTCAGTATAGATGAAATTTTTAACTTGCTAATAGAGAAATGTTGGTGTACATAGAAGTTTGTTGATTTATGATTATGTAATATACATAATTTATTAATCAAATTTTAACAAATCTACCTTAAGCTTATTACATTTGTCTCTGATGGTCAAAAACGTTTTAAATAAGGAGAAATTTTGTATGACTATAAAATAATATTCTAAACTACCAATTTCCAAAACTATGCTCAGTCAAATTATCATGCTGATAGCTAAATGGTATATATTTTAATAATTCATGTGTTCAGCTCCTGTTTCAAACATAGATTTTTACAGTAGTTTAAAATTTCTTTTTTATGTCAAATTAGTCCTTTACACATGATTGTAGAACAATAAAACAAAATTGTAATTATCCACATAAGAATATCCCAATTGTGCTCAAGAAATGAATTTTGTCTGATGAATAATTTTCTTACTTCATTATTTTAAAAAGCACAAAAGTAATAATAGTACTTTGTAAGTCATTATCAATCTAAATAAAAAAAGATACTAAAAAATTCTTTAGTATTTGAGTTTGTTTTCCATTTTATTGATTTCTCTCGGAAAAAAAATACATTAATTCTTCTGATGCAGTCTATATATTGAAAACATTTAGAACATGTACTTTGTGTATATATGTACACCAAATAGAGATAGTTGAGAACAAAATAGATTTTTTGTTAATGTAATTGTATTAGGAATAATAATCTATAATAAAATAAAGGTAACTCGAAATTTGTCTTTTCCATACTCTTTCAGTCATCCATTCACTTCATAATTTCTATTGAACTATTTGTAAAAAAAAACAACTTATATGAAGAAGCCATTATGTATAATAATTTATTTTTAATAAGAGTTAAGATTACTATTTTGAGGTTGAGATATTTTATTTGATATGAACCAAATTTTTTAATGTTTATTATGAGGGTGAATACTTTGATTTTATTCCTCATTCTTGTAGCATGAAAATATTGAAATAGGGAAAGTTCTTTAAAGGACTATTTCTAATTCAGTATGGTTATACTTGAAATTTGAATAACAATATAGTTTGTTTTTAATCTTATAAATAGATTTTAAAGCCTTATGCTCCAATTTAATATTCAGATTGTTACTTTTTTAATTAGTGATTGTTAAATATCTTTTATTGTGTTAATGTTATTTTTAAACATTGACATTTGGTATATCAATTTTAAAAAAATAATTCTGAGAGAGAATGCATTCAATCAATTTATTTCAAAAGAAAAAGAAACATGTTTTTTCCTAAATGTTACATCTACTTATTAATTATTTGTCTATAGTTTGACATCTGTTTCCTGTTTTAACCAGGTATTGCCAGTCAAAAATCAGTATTTCTTTCCATAAAGCTTTATAATAAGTGTTGTCTAATAGTGCTCTTGAATTTTTGTTAGTTATTTTGGTATCTGAAAAAGCTTATGAATACAGTTATCTTTCTGACCTTAAATTCTTTCTAACTGCATAACTTATATCTTACTTGTTTTATGTAATTCATGTTATTTTGCTTAGTTTAAATACTAATTTTATATAAAGCAATATTTTGACCCATGCAATTAATGTTAGTGTATGAGTCTACAGTATGATAATTACCTATGCAATATATATTTTAATTAAAATTTATTTCTGCTAATGAAATATGTTGCTGCTATAAAACTCTTACATTCTTAGGTACCTGTATATTTAAACTGGGTTGTCAGAAATTTAGCAAGTGCTGAGATGTATATGAGTGCAGTTGAAAGAGTTAGAAACTACTCTAAACTTCCTACTGAGGAGCGTGTAATACGTGACTTATCTGGTATGCATAAGTCGATCATTAAAAATATAGTTTCCAATATAATGATTTTTTTATATTGGCCATTTTACAAAAACATTTTATTATTGTATGTCTTATTTAATTAAATCTTTATGTTACAAAAAAAATAGTACTCCCCATCAATGTTTTAATAAGAGATTTATTTGTTTAAAATAAAATATTTTATACAGTTAGAATATGTTAAATGAATAGGTAAAATTAGTTTTAATTTTATTTGTATTTAAAGTCCCTTGTTGTCAACAAATTTAATACAAAATTTCATCAAATTTAATACATCTTTATTTATTCTTATAAAATAAGAAAATGGGAGAATTATGGTTTTAACTGTTTTTTTTTTTTTTTTTTAATACTAAAATTAAAGAATACAACTGTTACGCTTTTGGAGATTTATACATGAAAATGGTAACTTGTTTAATTAATAATTCTTAAGATTGAATCAAAATGTTAATTTAATTAGGTACTTATATAACTAGAAAATCTTTGCTGTGAAGTCAATGTTTTATATAAAACAGCAATAAAATAAATTTAATACAATATATACATAAAGAACAATGTAATTGATTTATTTGTAAAGGAATCTGGTCTATTTTGAATAAAAATGCCATCACCTGTGATGTGAAACAAACTTTCACAAACTAAGCATTTAATAATCCTATCAATTGCTAAATTTATAAATTTTATCAATATATTTGACAGTAATAAATTGACATATTTAATGAAATTATTAATGTATTTTTATTTTGAGCTCCTTTTAATTGATTTGAGTTTATTTTTAATGATAAATGAAAATGTTTAAAGTAATTAAAGAAGAATGAGTAAAAAATTACTAAGCAATCTTCTTTCCCAGAGACAATGCATAGTTTTATTTAAGTGTAAATTTATAAAAATCCTTAGGACTTTATTTCAAAAATTATACCATATTCCTTATTATCTTGTCTTTTTTTTCATGTTACTGCTTTACTTGGAAGTAAACAAAAAATGTTTAATCTTAAAACTTGTTGATGTAATTTAAAATCACTATTTTACTGCATTTTTTTTAATAAATTAGAATGACTCTCAAAAGTTAAGAGATAACTGACAAAATATCAGAAAAATAAACTCATAATTGATTAAAATTTGTTTTTCATATGAATTAGATTTATGTACACTACAAAAAGGAAATGATTTTCAATAAATAATGGCTTGACATGAAAGTAAATAACCATTTATTTTCAGTTCATAGAAAAAATTAATTACAGTCATAAAATTATTTTTCTCTCTCAAAATTTTAACCTAATATTTCTTTGATGAAGTTGATTTTTACATCTCATGTTTATAGGATTATCACCAGATTGGCCAGAATATGGTACTATTTCATTTCAAAATGTTACAATGAAATATGATTCTAACAGTGATCCAGTCCTTAAGAATGTAACTTTAACTATAAAAGCAGGAGAAAAGGTATAATAACTTTATTATTGTAGTTTTATAAAGAGGAAATTATTTCAGATTGTATTAATAAACTATCTATGTAATGTTCATAATTGTAATTGTTAGTACTTAAATGCAATTAATAAATTATTTTAATGAAATATCTCATGATAATGGATGTGCAAATTAAGTTTTAAGGCCACAAATAAAATTTTATTAAATAGCCTTATTTTCTTTCATAAAAAAAACAATTATTTTTTCTGAGAAATCTTATGTAATTAAAATTTTAATTTTAAAGTAATTTATTTTGTTCTTTTATTTTTTCAACAGTCTAATTCAAATTTAATTTTTATGGAGAATACTTACATTTTTTATTATAAACATAATTGTATACAATTTCATCTTAATTCTATATTTTTTATATATATTTTTATATAAAAAATACAGAATTAAGTATTAAATATTAATTCTATACATTTTTCATTTATACTTAATTTTATGATCTCTTTTTCTTTTTTTTTAAACAGTACCTTATATTGATAACTTTAAGTAAAAAAAAATAATAATAAATGTTTCACATATTTAACTCAATGGCTAAATATCTTGTGACTGGACACTGAGAGATATTAACATTGCCTTAAGCTGAATAGTTGAATAAGCTTATGCTGATTTTGGGTAAAAAATATAAAATTTCAGATTTTTCATCTGTTCATTTTGTAATGTACCATATACAGTACATAACATTTAATTGTCTGTCCTAATTTCAATGATTTAAGCTTTGTGTTTTTAATACTACAAATTTAATTTTATCAGACTTGATTAGGTTTAAACCACATAGAAATTTGTTTGCATTTTTACGGGAAATTCGTTTTTTGAATTCTATTTGAATTTTTATTCTTTTTAATCTTTTACAAAAGCTTTTCTTGAATTTTTAATACACTTCATCTTATACATTTAACTAGTCTTTTATCACAGATTTTTACTTTTAGTTTTAAACATTGTACAGGGCAGAAAAATGTCCAATATTAGTTGTAAGTAAACCTCATAAAAATCAAATCAGTCATAGCATCTATTCATTCAAGTGTAAATTTCAAAAACATTTAAATCATTATATATATATATATATATATATATATATATATATATATATATATATATATATATATATATATATATATATGTATATGTGGGTGGGTGGCTGTGCGTGCGCGTGTGTATTTGTTAAAAATAATTTTATCATTTAAAATATTTAGTCATTATTGAAATATTATTGCCTTTTTTCCCTGAAAATATCTTTTAATTTGTAATGCCTTAATTTACTTTAATTAAATAAAAAATAAATTTATTTACAGTTTTGAAATTGTAAATATTATTAAGAGGTTAACATTTAGATTGTATAAAAAAATCACTAAAATTTTTCAATTAAATTTTATGTTTGTCAAACTTTATATTTAATGCATATTATGAAATGGTAAATCATTCATGGCTTTTTCTTTCATATTGATTTGTTGGGTTTTTTTTTTCTCTATTTTTTTCAGCAGAATACTGAAAGATGTATGATTTTATCTTGTAATTATATTTAATTACAAGATGGAAAAACTTGAATTTAAAAAGTCTAAATTATGATACTAATGTTAAATTTCTCAAAGATTGATGAAATTATTTTCTTGCATTCCTTTTCATAAATATTACCAGTTTTAATAAAGTAAAAAGAATGCTCACTATATATACAGATCTCTTTGGGCAAAAAAGTATTCTAAAATTACACACTTAGAATAGTGTTCCCAGTTAATTTTCCTTTTGTTTACTAATATTTTCTTTGCCTATAATTTAATTTTCTAATGCTAACAATAAATAAATGCTAACAATTTTTTCAGAAAATTTCATTTTGATTATTTTTATTCCATTACATTATTGCAATTGATATTTTTTAATGTTTTTCCTTATACAATTGTTGAACTATAATGCAACCTGAATATTTGTTCCTTAGTATTTTACCAAATCACACTATTTTATCATTCTATGAAGCTAATATATAAGTACCATGTTTTTATTTTTGATGTTCCATTTGTGTTGAAAATATTAGACAATAAAGTTTTATCTATTTTTTCATTATTTAAATACTTCTATAAATTATTGAAATAGTTTTCCCACATCTGTTTTTAAGAGTTTAAATAACTCGTATTAATTTAATTTGTACAGAATTTGTTGATAATTTTTTTAGTATAATAAAAAAATTTATCTCTTTTATAAGGAAATTTATCTTTTCTGATGTGTGATTAATTTATTTAAAATTTAGGTTGGAATTTGTGGGAGAACTGGCAGTGGAAAATCTTCTCTTATTATGGCTTTATTTCGGATGGTCAACATAATGAGTGGTAAAATAGAAATTGATGGTGTTGATATATTGAACATTCCTTTAGAAATTTTGAGATCTAAGCTGTCCATAATTCCTCAAGAATCTGTTATTTTTTCTGGAAGTGTTAGGTAGTATGTTAAGCAACTTTTATTACTATTATTTACTATTTATTTAAACAAACTTTAATTTATATTAATATATTTATTTAAAATATGTCCTTTTAGTAGAAGATTGCTATTAAGACTATTTTTGAATTAAAAAAAATTTAATGAAGCTATATTTTGCAGTTTTATAACTACATAAAAATATAATTAATGGTTCTTCATGGTGTTTAAAAAATTTCAATCAACAATCAATTTTCTGCTTCCCATTTCCCACAATATTTTCCAGAATCTCACTCAAAGTTTTCTGGCCGGAAGTTATATTTTGACTAGAATGTTTTTCTTAAATATTTGAATTGCCTAAAATTTTATGTATGTGGATTCATTTTTTCAAGCAGGAATACAAAAGTATAAACAATACTAAAAATAGTCCTTAAAATCTGATATTACAATTTTGCCACTTAAATTAAAGTGTTTTTTAATGGGATTTGAATGTTAGACATAATGAATTATGTATTTAGCTTTTAAAAACTCTAAATTATTCAAAAAAGAAAGACAAAAAGACTTATAAAGTTGAAAAGGTAGTAGAATATTTCAGTGGCTAATTTGTACTTGTAGTTATAAATGAAGAATTCTTTTTTCAAAGTTTTATTCCTAGTTCAGTTTTTAACCATAAAATTAGTTTATTTTATATTTAATAACATTTTATCTAAAAGCTAAGTATTTTATGCAATAACTGTCATACTAGCCTTTGATTCCTTATCTTTTGAAAAATGTTTTTAAAATCAATCTTTTAATTTATCCTTTTAGCTGTGTGTTTATGTAATTGTTATTTTTATATAATTTTCATTTATTGTTTGCATTCAATTGTGTAAGTAAAAGAAGATTTGTAACAAAAAAGTGAAAGTTTTAAACAACATATAAACATGCTTGGAAAATAAAAGAATTCAATGGCTTAATACAGCTCATCTGGTAATTGAATGGACAACACTCTGGTCTGCAATTTATCAATTTATAAGTTGGACAACTTCTACCTCTGATATATTTGCTTGCAGTTATTAGACTTTTATTGTAAACCAGTATTCTTGTATTAAAAGCTGAGAAGATAGTCCAATAGTTAGTGTTCTAATCTTCAGCTCAACAGTTCATGAATTTGATTCTTACTTTGTGCATGGATGTTTGTAGTAGTTCAAACCCTATTTTAAACTGGAAGTCTCAGTTCAATTAGCCCATTTGTCAAATATAATCTCTTAGTGACAAATGAACCATTCCAATTGGAAAGAATCCTTGTGTGTAAAGTGATTATAGAATGATTAAGTATATAAAAAAAGACAAAAATTTTTTAATTTACTCCTGATATTTAAATTAATCAGAGTTTAATACATAACTATTTTTTTGGTAATTTCATATTGCATGATTAATATTTGAATTTTTTCCCACCCATTTCTAGTTTTTATGTAAATTTTCCTATTATATATTTATGTTTCAAAATTTTTAGGGAAAATTTAGATCCAGCCAAAGAATACTCTGATGAAGATATTTGGAAAGCTTTAGAAGCAGCTCAGTTAAAAACGATTGTTTCACTCTTACCTGGTGGACTTGGTAATAAATTATGTTTCTGATTTTTAATATAACTTACTATGAAACTTTTTAATTTTAAATATTTTTTTATTAAACTCCGATGTATGTTAACAATTGTATAAATACTAATATTTTGACAAACTAATTTGAAACTATGGTCTGTAAATATTTCAGTTTTCTTAGGGGATTTCTTATACACATAAAAGCAAAGTATTTATTTTTTGTCAAAATTCTTTTAAAAAGTAAAATATGAAAGTTTTGTTCAATAAGAAACATGTATTAAAAATAATTTTTTAAAATTTATTTTATTAAATAGTTATTGTTATTCAGAAAAGATAAATCTGTCTATATTTGCTCTACAAATATGCTTCCTATTAATGATTTCAGTACATATATTTCATTTATTTATTTCAGTGAATAAAAATTATTATTTTAAATTAAAAAAATATTAATAAAGTTTTATTTGTAACTATAAAATTTCATACCTAAATTACTTTAATTTTGTAATATTGACATTGTAATATTGATTTGGATAAATAAAAGAAATTCAAACATCATTTGCTTATAAATTTTTTCAAGATCTATAATTGAACTCTGTAAATTTAAAATTAACTTCGATTTTTATAAACATTATGTCAACTATTCACATTTTCAATAAATATTTTTGTTTGTAATCAGTGTTATTTTTTAAATTTGTTTTTCAAAAATAGAATTTAAGAAATTGTTTACTTGAACTGTAATTTCTAAATTATTTTAAAAAGTCTTAAATTTAATTCTCCTAATATAAATGTGTATGTTTTAAATAGTGTGCATGTGGGTGCACATATAAAGATATACAGTAAATCGATGAGATATTTTAGAAATATTTTTTTATCCATAAAATTCACTTCTGTTTAGTGAAACTTTCAAAACTAAGAATGAGTTATCAGATTCATTTAAATCCTAAAATGTCTATTAGCAGTGATGAGATAAATGAAAAATCAAAATTTTATATGCAAATTAGATATGCACATAAACACCATCAAAATGGGATCTGTATCATATAAAGGGGTCTGCTTAAAACCAATGTTAGTTATTGTTATCTCACAAATACTACATTTGTATGTAATTCACAAGTATTATTCTTTTGTATACAAGATATAATATAGGGATTTTCATTAATAAAAAATACATAAATCTGTGAAAAAGATTTTTTACAGGAATAAATCAATGTAATTGTTAGGCAGATTACACTTATGTAAACTTAATAGCAGTAGACAGTAGTTTCAATGACATAAATTTACTTGATTTGATACAGTCTGCATGATTTGAGTTAATAGATGTCTTGTGCATGCAGTGTAAGTAGATGAAGAACTCCAGCAATATTATTAACAATGTTACTCATATTCTGCTAACATTGCTTCCTGAAGATTCCTACAACAAAATCTTGTAATGTGCTATCCATGCTTCCAACTTCCCTGAACTTTCACCATAGGTATCTAAAAGAAAAAAAATTAGAGTTTAAAAGAAGTAGATCATCTTTTTTAATGAACTTGGGTGCAGTTTGTGAGCTCATGATACCCAGTATTACTTAATTGGTTGGTTTTTCTGGCACAAAATTCTTAAAGTGCCAGGAAATTAATGGAGTTTACTTACAGATACAGTGGGAGCATTATCATAAAGGTTCCACTGTTGAGCATGGTAGTGTTTATGATTTGAAAAACTATCAGAGTTGCATTTTAATTCTGTCATTTTCACTCATACATTCAATGAATCAAGGTGCCAGGCTGGAAACCAAATAGTTGGTGCTCTTACTTACAGTTCAACAGTTCATGGGTACAAAACCCAATTTGGGCTTAGTTATTTGTAATGGTTCAGAATACCCTGGCAAATAATATAAGACAATTTTGCTTATTAGCTATGTATCCATGAAGCATTCAAAATCTTAATTTTAATTTCTGGGACATTCTGAGAGTTGATTAATACAGGATACCACATTGTTAAATATTTCGTTTCTGACTACATTATTCCAAATACAGTTTTTGCCAAGCTGGCAACCAAATAGTTAGCACTCTTGCCTTTGATTCAATAGTTCGTGGGTTCGAATCCCACCTTGTGCATGAATGTTTGTAGTGGTTTGGAATTTACTTAAAACTGTAGGTCCCAGTCTATGATTAGTCCTTGTGTGCAATAAATGACTGTTAAGCAACAAATAAACGAATACAATATCTTTGTGGCTTGCATTTTCTGATTACAATTCCACCTAACAAAATTTATCTTTTAGTGAACTTCTAACATGATTCCAGGTATGATACTAGATTCTGTTACAAGTAATAAAATATGTTTATGTATAGAATCTGCATAGGATCCCAGACGGCTATCCAAACATTGTAAAAATCCAAACCATGTCACGTAGGATCTCATGGCACAAAATGCTGGCTTTATCATACTAATAAAAGTTTAGAATTTTGGTAAATCTTAATTATATTATCATAATAAGCATTCTTTTAAATAAATTTCTTTGTGTTGCATTTTCTGTAAACAGCAGGGTATGAATTATTTTAACAACAAAGTAATTAGTATGAGAAAAATTATTTAGGAATAAAGATGGACTATTAACCTGATCTATAATTTTTTTAATATATGAAGTTAAATATACTTTCTTGATTTAATAAAGAAAATTAATGTAGAGTCTAATTGCATATTGTGTGTTTAATATATGCAAAAACTAGTATGACAAATAATAGTATTTAACAAATGGTTAATTTTCTGTTTTATAGATGCTCAAATATCAGGTGAAGGATCCATTCTTAGTGCAGGGCAACATCAAGTAAGCAAGTCCATCCACAACTTTTTAAGCTTTCAATTGTAGCTTCTTTACAGCCTTTAAATTTTAAAAGCAAAAAAATAAATAACTTTTAAGTAAAATTAATAAATGATAACAGTATATATTTTGATACATTACCATAAACATGTCCCAAAACCACAATTTCATTTTTTCAGCCTTAAATTATCAGTAAATTATTTTTTGATAAGAAATTTTAATTGTTCACTTATAAAGATAACAATACAATTTTTTCAGTTCATTAAACTCATTATGAATTCCTATGTAAAATAAGTTTAGCATTGTGCATTTTATTATAATTTATGATTATTTTACTGTACTCAACTTTTATGTTAAATAAGTGCTTCTAATATGTAAAGGTTTTGGATGCATTATTTTATTGCTTACAACAATTTTATCACTTTATTTAGCTCTTCTGCCTTGCTCGAGCATTAATTCGAAATTCAAAAATATTAGTAATGGATGAAGCAACATCTTCCTTAGATCCAGATACAGATCAAATATTACAAAATGTTGTAGCTGAAAATTACAAAAATAGCACTGTTCTTTCAATAGTGGTAAATATGTTTACACTTTTTTAATTTTTAGAATATTTTATTTACCAACTACTTTGATTTGAATTAAGTAAATTAAAAATTTTTAATATAAGTCAAGTATTTTGTTAAAATTTTTTACAGTAAAATACAAAATTAAGAAATTCTCAAATTGGGATTAAATTTTATACTTATTATTTATACGTCAAAAAAAACGTGATACAATTTTTAAAATAGTTGGCAGCTTTTAAGATATATATCATTAGATTGCTTAGATATATATATAACCACTATAAATTTATTATTAGCATGCATGCCATTTTTGGTAGCAAACTTTTATGTAAATGTTTATTGAATACTTTTATGCAATACCTCATTTTTATATATTTGACTAACCATTTGTCACCAAATTCCTATTTTCAGTCTTAAATTTTAACTATTGTGTGGTGCAAATTTGCCCATACTTTAAGTTGGTAACTCTCACAAAGTTACTATTGGATACAGAATTCTGAAGAATTATTGTTCATTATTTGAAGTAGTATTCTTGTGATTTATATTTAAAATGTAAAAGAAATATTGCCATGTAGATGTTTTAAGTAAATCTTAGTCATTTTTAATGTTGCAAAATCTGAATTTTAGTGCAGTTTTTGACTAAGTGAATTCAAATTTATTCATTATAAATTTTTGAGATTATGATTCATTCCACTAAAAAAATTATTATTTTTAATTTTAAAATTATGAAATTCGATTTAAAACTAAACCGCTGATTTTTATTTATATAATTAAATCAAAAGATGATTTGCTATATTCAATGAAATTGTAATCGTGTGTGGTAAAAAATATTTTTTGATTTTTGACTAATAAAAACTAGTAAAACCTAAACCTTAATATTCATTTTATTTAAAGTAACAAATTAAATATTTACTAACTAAAATTAGAGAAAATATTAACCTATATTTTTAAAATTTTAAGTATTTTTAATCGTTATTAATTGCACTTTAATAGGAATACAGTAAATGTTGTTTTAAAATATAATAAAATATATTTTAATAAATTTAGTTATAAATTTAATTAATATTATTTTTTATTTGTATGTAAAATCTGTTAACTAAAGCATCGTGTGCAAAGTGTCTTGGATTTCGATAAAGTGGTTGTATTGGACAGTGGACGTATTGCAGAAGTTGGAAATCCAAAAGATTTGCAGGAAGTAAAAGGCAGTATATTTGCATCTCTTGTAAAAGCAAGTCATCAACATCACTAAATATTTGAAGATTTAATCATTTGAAAAACAAATTAACTTTTTAGTGTTATTAAAAAAATTTTCTTTGTAACATAGGATTATTTTATTTTGTTATATTTCATTAATTCTATATATGTGATGTGATATGTTATTAGTCTTTTATATATCATTTTTCGAAATTTTTATTATTTGTTATTCTTTATTTTATTACTTTAAAACTCTGACTATATTTTTTATTATGTATTTTGCTTATATTAATAAAAATGTTTTATTTAAAGATTTGTTATCATTTTGACATTTTATTATATTAATAAAATATGTTTTGAAATCGTAAAATAGCTTGTTAAAATGTTTAATTAATGCTTTCAAAATAATTATCATTAGAATGCAAACTTTATAGTTTCTTATTTTACATATTTTTTTAATTAAATCATTTTACCCAAAGAAAATCTCAATTTTTATATAATTGCTTTTATAAGGTTTCCTTTAAATGTGATATTTATCCTGTTTTAAATCTTACTGTTAAATTAATTCTTATTAAAGAAATATATTATTTAAATTAAACAATTATTTTATATCTTTTAATATGCTATTTTAATATAATGTAAAGACTGATTTTTTGAAAAAATAATAAATTTTCTGACATTGACAAACATATGTTATGTTTATGGCAAAGTATGCAATGTTTACGGAAATAAGAAATGGCTTTACCATCATTTAACATAAGTCTATTTCTGGAATGTGTTTATTAGTACTACCAATAAGATTTCTTAAAAAGTCTTTATTTAACCATAGAAATATGAAATTAAGTATAGGAAGATTATTAAATATATTCAAATTTGATATAAGTGTTGATATTGATTTAATAATACAAAATTTAAACTTTTATTATATATTTACAGTATAGTACATTACTTCAGACATTGTCTCAAAATATTAATGCATCTTATTAACATTAATGATTTTAGTGTCTTATCATTTCCTATATTTACTATTTTATGTATTCTACTATTCTATATATTTAATAAATGTCATTTTCACCTTTTATATGCATTCCTTAAATGCAAATCGGTTATACATTATCATGCATTAAATTGTAACTATTCTACAAATGCAAGCATGAAACTTTAAAAAAATCATTTGATTTTTTATGACTAAATCCAAGAATTCAAATTTTATATTTTTATAAAATTCTGCTGCATTTATTTATATTGCTTATGATTCTATTCTCAATAACTATTGTACTCTTACTAAGGGTTTAAAATTAATCGTTTGTTCTAGCTGTGAAAGCAAAATTTTTAATTTTTAAAATAATTTATTTTTTATATGATAATTTTTTATTTGAGTTCATGAAATGTCTACTAAATGTATTCATTAAATGCATTAAATAAATAAATGAATTTTAAATCCTCATAAAATTAAAACACGTTTTTTTGTTTTTTTAAGGGGATTTATTCTTTTATGTATCTTTTACACCTTTTAGTTGAATGCGAACTCATATTTGTATTTAAACATTTTGTAATGCCTACTGCTATAAAAAAAGCTGTATTTTTGGTATTTTTTCTGAGATTCTACTGTATTAATTTTCATTACTTTTGATATTTAAGAATTCTTTTAAAGAGGAAATAAACAAGTTTACTATAATCTATTAATAATTTAAACTGTCTTTAAATTTACTATCTAATAACATATACATTTCACGTCCATTTTTTTATAAATATATATATAAAGGTTCAAATGATAATTTGTTGTGTAAAATTTTGTGTGTTAATAGTGATGGTAAACGTTTATATTTATATTTAATCTTGTGCATTTTATATCCATTGCTTACCATTTATTTTATTGCAGTCTATCTCATCAATAGATTGTTATTTGAATTTCTGTTAAATTATTTTCTTGCCTTTAACTATAAGAAATAATTTATATTTAATGTTCAAAATGCTACTGCATGATTATTAAACTTTATTTTTTTACAATAACATATATATATATATATATATATATATATATATATATATATATATATATATATATATATATATATATATATATATATATGTAGCATTTTATTATATGCTTTTTTTGCTGCATTCATTTTTATTTTCTTATAGAGCTCTGACCATTTTTATACTCTTTTTTTATTTATTTACATATATTTTGTAGCATTATAATCATGATTATTATTATCACACATTTATGTTACTAGAGAAGATATCTAAAAGTCTGCCATTTTCTTATTAGTCATTTATGAATTCCCAGTGATTTTAACTTTTGTCTTGTTTACTTGCAACTATTTATTATTAATTTGTTATGGTTTTATTTTGTGATTGTAACATGAATGGACATTTATATTATATAAAAATAATATATACTAATATTTTTTGTATGAATTAAAAATATAGTATTAAATTGTTAAGTAATATATGTAACAATTGTATATTTTTATATCTGAATCTTGAATTAAAAGTTTCTGTATTGTGGTATCAGTTTTAATTTTTTAATGTGAAATATTTTACTCCTGAATTTTATTATTAATTAAATAAACATTTTGAAATACTGTTGCGGGAAGTTTTATATGTGCAAATAAATTATATGTTATACTAGAAAATATTTTCATTTATATCAATGCAGCTTTGAGATCCCTGTATTATAAACTAGTTTGTTAAGTTTTAAAATAAAAACACAGAAGCATGCATGTTAAATGAAATTTTGTAATTTTACAATTCATTCAACATAGTTGATAAAATCAATAATACTTAGTCATTTTTTTATTTAAATTAATCCAAATTTATTTTTACTTTTTTAAAACTTTAATACTTCTTAATCATGCTATATTGCTTAAAAATAATAAAAATTGGTTTTGACATGCTATTGTTTCTAATAATTAATAATATTTGTTTTTGTTTCATGAAATTAAAAATAAAGTTAAAAAAGTAAATAATTCCTTATAAGAAATGTTTCAATTTTATTTATGAAAAATTAAGAATATAATAAACTTTAGTGTTTAAAGCTTTCAATCTTATGTTAAATAGCAATGATTATTATAAATATTATTGTAATGAACATGATTGTTACATAAACACCATGTTAATTCTATGTATAGTACAATAGAATTAAAATATTTATTCATTAAAAAATTAATCAAGATAATGTTTATAGCTTAAATATAAACATATAAAATTCATATGACTATTTATTTTATGACTTCCATATATATTGTACACATGAGGAAGGTTGAAAATTAGGCTGTTACAATTTTTTTTACAAAGTATTTTTTTATTAATGATTACAGATTTATTAATTCATTGTCTAGAAAATAAAACTTTCTAACTACTTAAAAATGTGAAATAAATAATTACCTTAATCATATTTTTAAAATTTATATCTTAATGAACGATGAATTTTATCTGCTGTCAATAATAATTGACAGTAAAAGTGTTTTTCTCTGCCCAATATCGATAAAAAAATTTTCATTTGTGTAAAGTTAGAAATGTGTCACATAAGTATTGAAAAAGTGAAACAGTTATGTTTTAATAAGTATGGTATCAAAGAATTTTAAGAATACAATTTAAAAAATATTTATGACTAAATAATGGAATTGGTAATAGGCTTTAAAAATTAACATGAAATCATTGATATTAAAAGTTAACATTAGTTGTTTGTTGAATTTATAATAAAGTTAAAAAGTGTAACCATATAAACTCGTATAAATTAGGACCTTTTCCTAGCTATTTCTGTGTGAATAATTTAAATACTTGAGACTGATGGTACAATTAAGAACTGTATGTGCTTATTAAGTGGAGTGTTATGATTTTAGCTATCGATAATGGAATTAATAATATTTTGTCCTAACTCTGGTTATGATTAAATCACTTAATATGCAAAATAAAAATTTACAGCAATAAGTAATTCGTTACTGAATTAAAAACGAATTTTTGAACTCACTTGAAGCTTTTAAAATAACCTTAAATATACATTTAAGGATTATTAATGAAAAAAAATTAACTTTTCTCTAAAAATGTAATTTTTTTATTACTGTTTGAAATGAAATTTTTCTTTAAAAGTGAAAAGCACACACACACAATTATGTATCTCATAAGGAAACTTCCAATACTTATGGTAAGCTTTCTCTTATCAGGTATTTTTTTTTTTTACATCTTTTCCTTATGATTACCTCATTTATCTAATAAATTATTAACCTTCACATTTTTTAAACATCATTACTTACTCTATTATCAATTATTTTAGCCAAAATTAGGATTTTATATTTTGATTTCTATGTTTGCTAAAGGCATGTTTAATCATTAAAAGTATTAAAAAAATCAATGATGTTATATTGAAAGACAAATTGTTTTAAAATATACTATTTCAAACATGTTATCAAAAATTAAAATCAATCTTAAATTGAACCAATTTGCGTTCATTATGATTTTGAACTGGAAGAAACAAGACTTAGAAAGTTAGTAATTTATGTTATTCAAATCGAATGACTCCGTGAAAACAATCAAAATTTTGTTTAATTCTTCAAGAGAATGCTAAGTTTTTTTAAATAATTTATGAAATTTAAAATAATATATGAAATCGTTTAAAAAAACTCCAAAAATTGCATCTGTGTATGGTTCAGAACAAGCTGCCAATTTATTAAGAAGTAAACTTTGAGAAGATGTCAACCTTCCAATGCAGCCGATTCGTTTTTGGTGGCTTGACATGTTTGTCTCTCCATAGTATTTTTTGCACACGAGGTCGTGTGTTTTTTAATAGAATAAATCGCTTACTGTAGACAGTGAATATGACCTTTGTGATATTTTTAACTAAGGCGAAATTATCTTTCTTCAAATTTGCTTCGTATAAATATTTACTGTTAAAAAGTATAAAATATCTGGAAGGATAAACAAGAAAAAATTCTAATGCGATACAATATGAATTGATATCAAACATCGTCTCTTCTCTTAGCAGAGGCAAATCCTTTGAAGTAAGAAATAAAACTGAAAATTCATTGTATTTCAGGTGCATCAAAATGTTGCAATATACTATACAGCTGTAATATACAATAGAAATTTTTAAAAAATCTCTTAAGGATTAGATCCTAAATTGAATCTGTTCATTTAACGAAAAAAAAATGTTAGTAAATGATTATGCGTTTTCCCTCATTCAAAACAATGACAATGCTTTTTCTATCATTTAAAATTATTTTAAAACTTAAGAAATATCATGTGAAGCTTTAAAAGACCGAATGAAACTCTCAAGCAAATGATTAATGCTTTGATGAAAAAAATAACGTTTTTTATTAATTTTCTAATATTTTTATATATATATGTGAAGTTTTGAATCATGTTTCTCAAAAGATTATTTCAAACACGCAAAAATGTCTGAAAATGTTAAAGAGGATTAAAGAGATATTTCAGACGTATTACAAGCAGCTGTGAAAATAGGAATTTGACATTTTCAGCCACGTTTATGGATAAGTAGTCACGATTAATGACAATTTTTACCTGTTGTCATTACGAAGAGATTTTAAAACTTTGGCTTCAATAGAAAAAGAGGAATCTTTAGATGTGAATGAATAGATGAGCGAACCACCTGTTTTCAATCTTTTACCCGTTAGACGTTGAAAAATACCCGTTTCAAATAAAATATAACTGTAAATAAAGTATTAACTGAGATAAAAATCGGCAGAAATTAAAAGTTTTAGGACAAAGTGTCTCATTTAAACAAACAAAAATCTAACTCACTTTGACATAAAAAGAACCTCCAATATATAAAATAATTTTTAATTGACGCAGTGTCTCCAAATGTTTACATATAAATTATAAATGAATAAGTGATATCTATATTTAAAATGCAAATGAAATTAATTATAAGCATTTTTTTATTTCTAATTGTAGATTATGAACAGTTACAGCAAAAAATTAATAAGAAGAATAAAAATCGAAAATATCAGTATACAACAAACAAAAACATGCTGCAACAGAGTCCATTTAAAGCAGGACAGTAGAGAAGATGCGCGGAGTTCATCTGCGCACATCGAGAGCTGCACAGAATTTCGAATCTGTATAGATGATTTCAAAGGCGCCCATACCCAGTGGCAAGGCGAAATTCAGCGACCGCTCAACAACTTGGGTCGTTACTAAAAATGTAAAATTCCCGGCAATTTTTTGGAAATAAATTGGGAATAAACTCAACCACATTTACACACACAATTGTCTTCCGTTTAATGGAATGTCGCCTTACATTTATGAAGAGAAGTGAAGTAAACAACGTAAATATACAAAAAATAAATAAATAAAATAAAAATCTGTTCTGTCTTCTAATACGAAAATTATTTAGTTTCTCACATTGAGAAAAACAAAAATACTTTTTAAAATAATAAAAATGAATAAATATTTAATATAAAAAATATCAAGATATATTTTACGAATAAATATTGGCATTTCATGTTTCCGTCGTTATAAATTCCTAAATTGTGCAGAAAAAGAAAGAATTAAATATTTCCTCTACATTAATTTTTGAAAATACTCTAAATTGGTCATTAATGCAAAACTGTTTTCTTTTCCTGGAAAATTTTCTATTACTGCAATTAATAATAGAGATCACACACACATGAAATAAGCAAAATTTTATTTATTTAAAAAAATATATCTGTTGAAAATAAAAATATATCAAAAATTGCTTAAATTATCTGAAACTTTCAAAACTTTTCTAAGTCTTTCATAATTTCCGGGAATTTTTTAAAATTCCCAAGGGAATAAACGAGGTTTATTCCAAACCTAGCTTTTTCCTTCCTTTACAACACTAGCATTTTGGCAAATCGGAATAGCATTCTTCCGGGACTTTCTGAGAAATAAGATGATAGAGTTCTTCCTGAGCATACTTTAAACAATGAATTATATTAAATGAATGATATTTTAAACAATGAATTATAAAAAAAAACGTGACAAGCTAAATAGCTTTCTTATAGATAAATTTTCCTTCAGAAATTAAAATATTGGCAATGCGTCGAAAAACATTTTTTTTTTACTTTGAAAATTTTGATCACACGTAATTAGATGGATATGAAATTATTCGTTTGGTTTTAAATTCAACTTAACTCAATTTTTAACCGAAGTTTATTATTAAAGTAGCAAATTTTATTAAATTTCAACTAAATGCTAAAACGAAATCCACCAGATAAAAATCTCACCTTCAATAAAATTGAGGAAACACATTCCATTTAAAATGAATGTCACTTCAATAAATGGGTATAAAATTTGAAATTAATTGCCACATGAATATTTATAATGATTAATTATGAGAAATAAAAATTCAAACTCTCCTTTATAACATATGATTAGAAGGAATGTTCACGTCTTGAAATAGCGAAATTCAGCGTTCTGCGATGATTTGAAAATTTTGCTCTTTTAACTGAAAAATGTCTTTTATTTTTATGTAAATACTTGAAAGTAACTTCGATCAAAAACTGCTTTTCAAATACACAATGAGATATACAATAATCAAAAAATTTAAAAGACAATACCTTCACAAAAACATTTATTTGAAATATCAATATATATATATATATATATATATATATATATATATATATATATATATATATATATATATATATATATATCTTAAGTATACTTGTCTAGTTTATTTTATAAATGCCAATTTATGCAAATTTCACCTATTATGTATGACTTTACTTAGTAAAATTTAAGTGTAAATGTATAATATATAGTTGCACTATTTATTGTGTGTTCCAATTTGAAGATGTGCATATTATAAGTATTTTTTATATTGTAATATATATCTCTTTAAATTCATAAACGATTTATTTACATGCAAATAGTAAATGGTGAGATTTGAAACTTCTGTGAAAGTTTTTTTATTTTTTTTTATTTTATTGTGGGTATTTATTTTTGATTTATCTAATGGCGGAAGGCATATAAGTATATGCCTTCCGTGACTGAACCCTATGCCACAACAAGGCCAGAAACTGCTAATCATTTATCGTTACCCAGCGGGCACCTGTGAACCAAGTCACGGAGGCGAGTAGCGTTACCCGCGCCATACCACCACAAACCCGTTTTTAGGGCGGGCCACATTCATACAACATCACAGAAGAAAGGACAGAGAGAACACAGAAGGAAAGAAACATCCATGCCCGAACCGGGATTCGAACCCGGGACCCACAGCTCAGGAGTCAGGGACGCTAACCACTCAGACAATCGGTCGGCACTTCTGTGAAAGTATTGTTTTGAAAATTAAAGTTTGAACAAACTTTGTTTAAAAAAATTTTAATGCTCAAAAGAAAAGATATTAATGAATTAGAAAAATTTAATTTTTTACAAATTTCTAATTTGCCTGTCAGTTTTTCATTTATTTAAAACTAAATTATAATGGTGCTCAAAAATATTTCATTAGAAAAATAAATTTACTTATTTATATGTAATTTGGCTAAGCTAATTGGCTCAAAATAGAGAGAGAGGCTGGATAATTTTTGTATTTTTCAAAGTTTTTTTTTGTAAAGGTTTAAAAATATATGTATAATAATATAAAAATATTGTCTAGCTAGATTGTGTGTGTGTGTATGTGTGTGTAGTGTGTGTGTGTGTGTGTGTGTGTGTGTGTGTGTGTGTGTGTGTGTGTGTGTGTGTGTGTGTGTGTGTGTGTGTGTGTGTGTGTGTGTGTGTGTGTGTGTGTGTGTGTGTGTGTGTGTGTGTGTGTGTGTGTGTGTGTGTGTGTGTGTGTGTGTGTGTGTGTGTGTGTGTGTGTGTGTGTGTGTGTGTGTGTGTGTGTGTGTGTGTGTGTGTGTGTTCATATTATTTCCCGAAAATTACTTATTTCTAATTGTGTGTGTGTGTAATTTCATTATTATTCTTATTCATTCAAACATTAGAGGACATTATTTTATATTTTCTTTTCTTTAGACCATTAATATTCAGAGCCTTCTGTAGGTTGATTTATCACCCTAACCACTAACCAAATTTAGATAAGCTAAAAAAATAAAAGATCTGTGTTAAAAATAATCAAAATAAAAAAATTTGATAAAAAAATAATTTGAAAAATAAAAATATTTGAAAAAAATATTCAAAATAACCTAGAAACATTTTTTTTACAAAAGGAAAATGTTGTTTACTATAAATGGGCAATTTGAGCTATAAACAAAAATTTAAAAAGACATTGCATACATTGTTGATTTTGAAAGGTATCTCAAATAGTGCTTCATTGGGAAGAATTTGCGCCTTCAAGAATCCACTCTTCGTAATTTTTGTAGTCTAAACAACCTATATATGTAAAGACATTACAATAAATGCACTGAAAGTCATAGTTAATAAATTTTCAGGAATCGTATACTTTGGAATTTTTTCAAGCACATAATTAAATCGGATTCAGGGTAATGAGTTATGAATGTTGCAACTGCAACATTCACACACATGTTTATTTAATGAACATTGCAGTGTGTGTGTGTTACAATATCCTTAACTATTCAATGAATACTGCATACATGTTTTATTATTACTGAAAATCACACTAGGCAAGGAAATTTGGTCGACATTTGAATTAATTGACATGCTCTCTTCAACCGTCTGGAAAACGTTGTAAAGTTCTCTACTTGCTGTTTCTCCACGATAAGTTACTTGTTTGAGTTAAGACTATTGTTGTAATGGATAGAAAAACCAGGTTTATTTCCGGGAATAAAACCACCAGGTTTATTTGCTTAGGAATTTTAAAAATTTTCGAAAATTGTAAGAATTCCATTTTTGAAATTTTTCAAATAATTTAAATAATTTTTATTTAATTAGACGTTTATTAAAAAAAAAGAAGCAAAAATCCACATATTTTAGGATTTCTACAACTAATTATGGTAAAATTTTCCAGCAAAAGAAAATAGTTTTCGTTAACGACCGATTTAATATAATTTCAAAAATTAATGTTGAGAAAATATTTTTTTCATTCTTTTTAAGCATGTATTTATGAATTTATAACAAAAGAAACATGGAAATATCAATATTTTCTAGACAATCCTGAGATATATAAATTGATATTTTTTTATTAAATATTAATTCCCTATTTTTTTTTACTTTGACAAGTATTTTTGTTCTGATCAGTACGAAATATTTGCTTTCGTACTAGAAAACAGAAGAGATAAAAGAAAACTTAAAACAGAAGCGATAAAAGAAAAAGAAAAGGTAAAAGAAAATTTTTACCTATTTACGGGATTTAGTTCACTTCTCTTCATATATGTAAGGCACCCCAATTTGTTGAACGAAAGATGATTGGTTGCGCTTATTGCCTCACAAATGACCAATATTCCCTAAAATTCCCGGTTTATCCTCAAAATTCCCTAGTAAATTCCCGCATTTCAAAATTCCTTGGAATTTTACATCACTAGTTAAGACTCCATGGTCATGATCAAATAATAATCTTTTACTAAGATATCTTCCATTCATGATGGCCCATTGAATATCTTGTAAACATGAGATCTGAATGTGATGTTCCTTATTCTCGAAAACTTGAGCATTCAAAAATCCCCGCTCACTTAATGAAATTTCATCACGTTTATTTCAAGATGTAACTGTTTAATACATTTCATTGTCAGATCATTCATTTTTCAGATTTATCCAAACAGGAACACTGGTCTATATAGTTAACAATAGGATTTCAAGTGGCAAAAGTAAGCCAAATGCTCAATCCCAGAACAAGTAAACCTATGCCTCTCTTCCTAATCACAATCTATTCTGAACCCGAAGGAGCTTCAATGTACAGAATAGACAAACTATGCCACATATCAGGAGTGACACTTGAACATTACAGAGGATCCAAATCGGTGATGCAATGTTTCAACTGTCAGCAATTCTTCCCTACGGCTGATACATGTCATATAAGACCGAAATGCGTTAAATGTGCAGGAGCACATAACACCAGGGACTGCCCTCATGTTAAAGTGGAAAAACCCAAATGTACTAACTGCCAAGGGGATCACCCGGCAAATTACAAGGGCTGCCCCAAGTTCCCCAAGCCAAAAACGGCAAAAATAAATAAAGTTAATACTGTTAATAAAAAGAGTGTAAAAACCAGTGTTGTAAGACCTGGCATCTCGTACGCGAGAGTTGCCTCCCCCACCCCACCCCCTCAAGAAATAGAGCCAACTCCTCTGACGAGCAATAGAGAATTAAAGGAAGAATTTTCTGACTTATTTCAGTTAATGAATGAAATTAAATTAATATTTAAAGGAATTCCCATCAAAAATCTCATTAAAGAACTCAAAGAAATTAAGTCCCCTATGGACAAAATATTTAAGCTCACCGAATACTTTCAAGATATCGAATAATAACTCTCTAATACTTTTCTAAACTTTAAAAATACCTTCTATCTAAAAATAATATTACCATACTATTAATAAAATCTCGCATCACTAATAATTAAATTTTAAAAAAAATAATAAAATAAAATAAATATTTAAACAACCAAAGTTCTTAAATAAGCCCCGCCCACTCAAGATCTAACATCCAATCATATGCCAGTCAGTAACAGTTATAGCTTACCACTCCAATTCCAGCTCCAGTTGAGGGTGAGGGTCCTAGGACCCAGGTACCTCGTCAATCAGGCTGAGCCCAACCGAAGTAGTATAGTTAACTAGTAAATGTATTATGAGATCCAGACTGTATTATTATTATTCTGTAACCTAAGAAAAGTCATTGCTTGGCTAAGTTAAAATTTATGCAGGTTGGAGCACCTCAATAGCTTGCTCAATCAGTACCAAAACTATTACGTGCTTAATTTGCATAAGGAAATGTCATTGTTTTGCCTTGTTCCACAAATCTAACTCCACGTAATTTATTATTGAGTGCCTAGTACGACATTTGCTCAATCATGGAGAATATTGCACACAAAAGGGAATGTTAAGTCTGCAAAAATAATAATAATGTTAAGTAGCTGGATTCCAACTTGAAATCTTCATCAGAAACGTACGTTTATTGAATAAAATTATGAATTTTGAAAATTCATTTAAGTTGCCATTTTCCAATTTTCAACTAGTATTGTTATATTACGTTTTTAATGTAGATACTTACTGCATATTACTTTTGTGTTTAGTGTAAATGATAATTTGTTAATTTTAAGTTTTCTAAGAAATATATGAGAAAAAGACGTCATTCAACAATATTTAGGATTTAATGCATCTAAAGTTATAACTGATTCAGAAAGAGCAAATTAGAAAATTATGATTAAAATGGGTAAAAATAGGAACTTTTATAAGAAAAGATTATGGAATTTTGAAAGGAAAATTTTTAGTGGTGGGAAAAATCAGTATGGTTTATGTATATCTAAATATCAGATTAAATTCTTCTCGCTTTAATGCCAACCATAAAGTTAAAAAAAATATATAGGGGTTGTCGATAGTGCTGAGGAGAAATATTTTTGATAAAATTGAGAGCGTGAACTGAAAACCCGAAATATTTGTTGTAAAATAATATTGGCACGAAATATTGAAAGCATGAAATATTCAGCAAAGTATCTGTTAAAACCGAAAAAGTATTGGGTGCTTTATATTGTCCTATAATTCAGTGGAAAAAATCCTTTTTTAGCGTTAAAAAAAAGTTAAAAAATCAAATTTATAAATAAAATTTGCAAAATAAATCATATTGAAATAGCAATCAGTTGCTAACTTTGAAATGTAAAGCGTCCTATCTATAAGTTGATTCAATGAAAAATTGAAATACTCTTTGATCCAATTTTAATGGGGAAAATAAATTCAAATTCAGTACTTCATTTCTTCTCGACTGCTTTACATTTTCCAAATATTTCTTTTTAAAACCGATGTCACTTAACATAACATAACTTTTATATCGCAAGGTAAATAGTTGATTCGATAACAAAGTTTCTCTCCAAACTTTTACATCAACACACACTGAGGAATATTAGTTTCAACAAATCTTAGTGAGTACACTCCATCTCATCAATATGATTTTCAACTATATTTGGAATGAATCCACTAACTTCTGGATACGCGAAGAATCAAGTTCTTCAATAGACTACCACAGATCAGCTTGCCAACAAACATAAATCTATATGTGTAGAATAATACAATAATAATTAACATTAATTATAGAGTGTCAAGTTTCAAGTATTTCAAGAGTTTATTTTATAAATCATATTCTCTCCGGCCTTTTACTCATCGTGAAAAATCCGTAATGTTATATTTGTAGTTGTAATATATTTGTATCATGTGTATATTTTAATATTCTGATATCCATAAGAATTCTTATTTTATATTTAAATAAAATATCGCTTTAAAATATTTTAATTTATTCAGCTATTAAAACCTTTTAACTGTCATGCCAGAGATAATTTCGAGCACAGCACTGGTGTTCGAAAATGTCACACCCGTGTTACTCGGGGTAAATTTTTGAGTGCATCGTATTGTTATACCCGAAAATATATCGGGAAACATTTATTTAGGCTTCATCTCTTGTCAAACCCAACTGTACCTCGGGAAAAATTGATGTGCGCTCAACTCATCAGATGGCAGCACTTTACTAAAGATTACAAAGGTTAGATATTAGAAGTTCTTTGGTTCAAAGTAACAATTTGTGTACCCAAATCATTCCTTGCTGGCGCCCAAAATCAGTTCCCGGTCATCTCCTTATTTCTCTTCGCCATGCGCTCTCCACCTGAATGTACCCAGCGTCCCCTCATAAACAGGTCTCTTTGCCAACCACAGAAAAATTAAATTATATTCATTTGCGGTCAGCACAACTATATAAATGAGATATTTCTAAGCCCAACAAGTTTTCCGTTATGTGATTAAAAATATTACTTATTTGCAGATGCTGTAGTTGATATCTTAAATTCACCTATCATATTATTTTGAGATCAACTGATAAAAGCGTCATCATCATAAATTAGATTTTTGATAGTTTTTCTAAAAATCCTATCTCCGAAACCATTGTCATCAACTTGTCTTTTTCTTTGCGCGTTTTAACTAATTGAAGGGGAAAGACGGTCACACACTTTAAATAGGTAAAAACCTAAATTATATAAGTTTTTCATCCTTAATTGAGAAGAATTGCCATAAATCACATAATTCTTTTTACTCCTAAGATTATAAAGTTCTGACAACTCGAGGAGAATAGTCAAATAGTTGAAAGTCATCATAAAACATTTGAATATTCATTCCATGAGGATTTTTTATTGATAATAGACAATACGCAGGTTTCACAAAGGAGGTAACCAAATAAACGTTCAAACATCTATCTCGATATATGGATATTAAGAAAACAGAAATGTAGCATCCATCTACCTCGAATCAACAGGATCTGGGCTGAACCTAACACCTTCCATACTGAAGAGCATGCTCCCACTGTCGACTTTATAATTATTTTGTAAGATACAAACAAAGCTACATAAACACGCAATATGTGGTGGTCGATTGCAAGCTTAGTGAAGATAACCATTTATGAAAAATTTATACATATGGTCTGCAAAACTTAAGCAGATATATGAATCTTAGATAAATAACCTTAAAATTGCAGAAAAGGGATTCTTCCGATCAGTGCGATAAGCACGCAATTCAGTAAGAAGGACCTGTGTGTGGAAATGTCAGGAACAAAACGCCACATTCGACGAGAGCGTATGCAAAAAACAAACGGTCAGTGAGCTCAGTTCAAGAGTACAATAAAAAGAAGGATGGAGACACGATTAAATATATTCATTGCAAACGGAAGTGAGTTCTTTGGTGAAATAGGGCAAGAAGAAATCAGCTGGCGACTTTACACAAACAATGTGTGAAAGAATGATCGGAAACTGGAGAGAAGGACGTAATGTGACCAGAGTGAAAAATCAACGAAAATATCATTTTGCTCTTTTAGAAAGCCTTCCAAACTATAGGTACAGCTGTTAGACTGGTTGATGGCATCCGCCACAGAAAAACAACTGCAGTGGATGACCAATATATCGTCCTGCAGGCGAAAAGAACCCCAAGCCAGTCAACAATGTCTAGGTGCAGCAAAGTATTGCGGTTTACTACGTCTACAGATGCCTTCACATAAATGGCCTATTCCCCACCATTTTGAATACTGTTACAAATTTATAAATAATGATTATATTTGTCTTAAAATATCTCAGACAGATCGGAAATTCTCACATTTTGGGCAAAAATTGCGGTATTTAGACGTGTTGTAGTTTAAAAGCGGATTTCCTAATGATTTGGCGACTTGGCGACGGTTGGCGATATTCTTGGCGACTTGGCGACGGTTGGCGAGATTCTTGGCGACTTGGCGAGAAATCGATACTTCTGGAAACATCCATCACCTAAGCTCTAGGACCAATATTTTTCGAGATTGCCTAGAAGCTTTCAGAACCTTGGCGAAATTGGTAGATTTCTCCGCCAAGTCAGGTATAAATACCGCAGCCCGACATGGAAGAGTTCAGTTTTGTGAAGACAGTCAGTGAGTGAAGACGATTAGTTGTGACTGCTAGTTGTTCTCTGTCTGAGGTATTTGAGACCTGTGATTGGAAGCTGTTTCTTATTATATCTGACGAATTGTAGCTGTATAATTGTGACTGTTACAGCGGGAATTTCGTTTATTTAGTGAAGTTCTTACGAATAAAAGTCTTGTGTTCATTAAGTGGTTGCTTTATTCAACTCTCAATCGACACGAACCCGTGAAGCTCGGTACAATACTATATCCCTTTGAAAGTTCGTAATCACAGCCGCTGTTCATAGTTGTGCAAGGAGAAATAAACTAAACATCTCATCAATGAAATCCTGTCATCTTTCCGAATGAGAAACTTTTCTGTTGGTTGGTGGTGTCGTGTCCATGGGGAAAACTAAATATGACGATGAGTGTGCAGAGCACAGCTTGTTATCTCCTTTATGTTTTCGGGAGTATAAACTTTTTTCTATATCGAGCAAGAAGAATTCTCCGAACTGAGCCAAAGATCTTAAAATGGCAGGACAGTCGAAAATGTATCAGCCTCACAAGCGATTCTCAACGCTAATTGATTAGGAGAGAGGTCGGGACACGGTGTCATTCCAGTAACATCGTGGGAAGAGATTTTTTTGTTGTCGTCTGGGGAGTCATTATGCTGAGCAGATGGACTAAGCTTTACGTTTTCAACTGAGATTTTGTAATCGGAGATCCCTATTGTAAGGTATTATTGGAGCAAATTATGTTCTCATTGATTTCAATGTGCGGCCACACTGGACTCCTGCTGTTGAGCAGGTTCTGGAAAACGGAAAATATCATTCAAATAGATTAGCCAGCGTACTCTCCTGAATTAAATCCCATAGAACATGTGTGGGATAGTTTGGGGAGACACAATTGTGGGGCACAATTATATCCTCCAAAGAACACTCACTGACTGAAGTAGATGCTTAGTGTCGAGTGGGCTCTCTTGCTTCTAAAACTGTTGAATAGTGGTTTTGTTAAAAGGTGCCAAACAACCATTTTTAGCAATGGTGAAAGATATCCCATATTAAGAAACATCTGCTTCTTATTCTTCCTCTTGAATAGACAATCATTGGTAACGATTCTTTCAGTTCAAGAAAGCCTTTGTTTGATTCCATACTGCATGCATTGCATACATTTTTGTTCAACTAAGCTTTCATCATATCTTAAATATAAAATACACTGTCACTCATTCCTGAACTTTATGTCTCTCAGATAATTTCTCGTAGAGTTATGGCAATAAAAACACACAATTTCTATGTTATTTTTCCTATATTCTAATACTAATAAGATATTCTATTAGTTTATATAAAAACTATATACTATTATTATTAAATTAATTCTCTATGCATTATTCATTATTAATCATTATTTATTACATTGATATTATTCTTGTTTTAATACAAAGCATTTGAAATTAAAATAATCATTAAATTATTCCAATTTCTCTTCTTAAAATATTTTCACATTTTGCCTTTTTGACAAAAAACTTATTTTATCTATTTAAAAAAATCATGTCAAATTTATTCTTGTCTAATATTTGAGTAAACAGAAAATTTTCAAAGAATTTTAATTATCAGCATTTTAAATATCATGATTTATCTAAATATTTTAATTTCACTAATCCAATTATGTCCATTTATATTCTATTAAAATAAATATACATTTTAATTAGTTAAAACAAAAATACATTCGTTACGATTTACTCCAAAACAATGTTAACTGTAAAGTGACTCTACTCAGATTATACAAAAGCGTAATTAATTTTATTAATAAGTATTAAATATTCTTAGGTTAATTTTTCTTGCATATTTTTTTCGAAACAAAAGTAACTTTACTACCTTGAATTTCTGGTATAGTTAAATGATGATGAAATAACACTCTTTTTTCAATAAGCAAATAGAAGGAAAGTTCTTTAACTCTACAAACTCTTACTAAAGAAATTATTTTGTCTTTGATAATCATATATTCCCATTGAAGCATCACGTTTTCTACTCATATATTGTCAATCTCTCTCAATAACTTTTTGAGGAAAAGTTAAACTTAAGCTGTATTTTATTTGCAAAATGACAACCTTGCTTCTCTTATTTAAAAGGAAGTTGTATTCATTAAATTGGATTACAATGTCAAATTGACTAAAAAGCATGTATTATCATTTTTTTAAACTTTATAAGTAAGTGAGGAAAAATATTAGCTTTTTTTAATGTACAGTAGATATTGTAAGATATGTCATTAAGAAAAAAACATTAAATTTTTTATAGTGTGAGAATTTAGTAACAAAAATGTAAATATTCTCATGCAATTTTCTAACATTATTTTAAGTTTACAATAAGTATATTTAAATGTATTTACCTTTTTGTGCACACATACGAAGTTATAAAATATTTAAAAATTAAATTCAATTTATATATTGTATAACTCATTTTAAATTTTCATTCATTTTAAACAAAGTAGGTTTCTTTTCTACTGACTAAATTCTTTCGTAACAGTAAAAAATGATTTTAGAGGAAATATATTTATATTTTAAAGAATTTTAATGATTTAAAATTGAGAAATGCAATTTTAGTAACTGCTCAAATAAACAAAAATGTTATGAGTGTTAGTAAATGGGAGCTTGAGTGAAATTCTCTTATTTACTTACACTATTTACTAGTCCAACTTCGTGGAAACTTAATCTATATTTATTTAAATTGCTTATTAATAAACAAACTAAATAATGCAACAAGGAAAGAATGTTGTATCACCATATATAATGAAATAAGGATTTAAAATATTTCTCGATTTAGATATCTTAAAGAGTAGTAAAATATCTCCACCTTACATTAGTTAATCATGACTTTATTTTGGTCCATTATTGGCGATGTAGATTAGCCCAATCTTAGATGGTCTACATTTTGTGATATTGGACCCATCTGGGCTGCCAACATAGGAATAAATTTGGCTGTCAAAATTGGTCCAATCAAGACAGCCATAGTACGGCCACTCTTGGTTAACCTTATAGGTTTGTCTACATTTTATGTAACTCATGTTGATAATAAAGGATCTTGTTTTAAATTGTTAAATTAAAAACAAGCAATTTTATATTATTGCAATACATTTTTTTATTTAAAGCTGTATTGTTGCATCTTGTATAAGTAAAATCATTGTCATGCTTAAAATTTACTATTTTGCATCCCATATCTAAAGGCAAACAAGTGATAAATTTGTTATTCTTTTAAGCAATATTTAAACAAATTAAACAATCTAACAAAATTTACGAATTATTTCTATATGATGAAAATCTCATTATATTAATTTGAAATTAACATACAAAAAGAAAAAAGTGAAGTAAAAAATAAGTAAATATTTACTTCCTAACCAGTCCTTAATACATCTGGTAATCAGCATATAGATTTTATTAATGCGCATGTCATGTTTTAAATAATCACATAAGTAATATAAAAATTGATTTGTTTAATATTAAAAGTAAATCAGATTGCTGTTTTACTTAACAACAATCGTTGATAGCACAAATTCTCAATTCTTGGGAACAAATTTCTAATCACGTCTTTATTTTACATTATTTTTATTTTCTTTAATAAATGTTTTTTTTTTGTTAAGTGAATTCCAATTAAATATATGTGAACCAATTATATTTAAGTGCATGTTACTATAAGCAATAACATACACTTGAAATCATTTTTCTACTTACAGCTTTGGGGACAAAAGAAAATTCTTAATTTTGTTAATATTTATTGCTTACTAAATTATGAATTGTTCTATCTTTATTAGAAAAAATCAAAATGTTGTATTTAGCTTAGTTAAAAGTTTTCGGTTTGATGTCAGTTATTAATTGTTGCTAAATTGTTTAAATTTTAATTTAAATCACAATGTTAAATTTTCAAATATAATACCTTTTTCCTCACTCAAGAAACAACTTAAATAAGAATGAAACTGATGAATAAATTCCCGAAGAATTCAAAATTACTTTTAAACAAAAGTTGCTCAGATGCAGAGAAATTCCAAAATTTTTATTAACATAATTCACAAATTTTTGCAATTTACTAGAAAGTCCTTGCCATTTTCACGTTGCCATTGAATAAAGTGAGAAGAAGTATATAAATTAGTGTATGATATGGTTAAAATATTGTTCAGTCGAGAATAAGAATATCAATCGTTATAAAAGCAGGTCCACCGTGCATATTCATCAATCATAACTCGTACAATAGCGATTGGTTTGGTTTGTTTGTCGCTCAACGGACATTTTTTGCACACGAGGGCTAATGAGACCGGGACTTACGGCTTAAAGTGGATTCCGAACCACTACAAACATCCATGCCCAGGTGGGATTCGAACCCACGAACTGTTGAACCGAAGGCAAGAGCGCTAACCATTCGGGTGCCAGCTCGGCTCGTACAATAGCGAAGAGAATTCAACGTGTCGAAGGAGCTCGTTCAATGTTGTTTGCTTTATGACTCCAAAGTGGTTTTATCAGCTGCTGCATCAAACGCCGAAATAGTCAAACGTTTGGGGATAGTGCTGTGAAGGAACTTATCGTCAAGTCATTCGTTTCACAAATTTAGGTCTGGAGGTTTGTCCCTCTGTTATGAAAATTGCAGTGGACAACCACAGACCAAGGATGACGAAGCCCTGCCGGCGGTCATTGAGGAAGACAGTAGTCAAACCTGCGGTAAATTTGTCAGACAGTTTAATGTTTCCAGTGAAACGGTTAGACTTCGTCTACACTGGGTAAGACGTGAAGCATGAGCAAGATGATCTTCATACGCTGTTGGAAGTCCGTAAGCAACAACAAGTGTCAGGCTGTTTATCGTTACTTTCTCGTCACCGTAGCGCATCCATATTCAAAAGAGTGCTGATTAATGACGAAAAGTGGGTCCTGTATGAGATTTCCAAGCGTTCCAAACATTTGTTGTCAACCAAGGATACTATCGCCCATAGCACAAGGTCACCTATGCACCTTCGTAAGATTATGCTTTGTGTCTGGTGGACTAGTCATCAAGTGACTCACCAGTGAGCTGCTAACAACGGGTCAAAGGTCTTTGCGGACATGTACTCGCAGTAATTTCAAAGTGAGCAACTGGCATTGCAAAGAAGAAGCCAGCACTGGTCATCTCAAAAGTGAACTTTATTGGCCGATAACGTGAAGCCGAATGTCACGCGGGTGGGCATACAGTGTCTTGATTTGGAGACTTTGTGCCATCTTTCTTACTCACCTAACCTTGCCTCAGATTGCCACTTCTACCATTTTCTGGCCAATCGTCTTCGTGGAAAATCCTTTACCAATGAAGCAGATGTTTCCTAGCACTCACGAACTACTTTGCATCCAAAACCCTCAAGTTTTACCTCAAGGTGATTGTACAATTGAAAATACGTTGGTAGAAAGTTCTGGATACCGATGATGATTACTTCGAGGACTAACAACAGGCTACACTTTCTTTGAATCATGTTCCTTTGGGTCGTTAAATATGGCAAGTATTTTATTGTTTACCTTGTAAATAATAAATTTTCTTTCTTTTAATTCGATTCAGTTGTATTGCATCTTCATAATTTGTTCAAACTTGAGCAGCACCCATAAATTAAACGATAAAAATTGTTAGAATACATAAAATTATTTTTTATATACATTTACATTATATCTAAAAATAGATACACAATCCAGTTACATTAATGTGACCATCATATTCATTCGACGCTGATGTTAAATAGCCAATCACGGAAGGCAAGTAGCAGCACAGTGCAGGTGAGCGTATACAAAGAGTGTGTGAGGGCTTCAAAAAAAATTGAAATCTTCAGGGTATTGCAAAGATGGAGTGACTTATCCGATGTCTAAGAGGTCATGATCATTGGTTTTCGGGTAAAGGGTGGAAGCATTTCCTAAACAGCTGAGTATGTGAACTGTTAACGTGCTGCCATGGTAAAAGTATTCCACGTATTGCAAAATGTAACTGCCTGAAATCAGCGACGTGGCAAATGTTGAGCACCATGCACCCTAGTACCGCAACTGGAAGACCACTGAGGTAGCATTTTCCAATGACTCACGTTTTATGTTCAGTGGTCAGTTAGATGTTGGCATATACGACATGAAACCTCTCGACAGAAACTCTACAAATACTGCTGGAACGATCCAGGCTGGAGCATAATGATAAGGGGAATGTTTTCCTCTTATTCTCTGAGTTTTCTTATCATCGTGAATCAATACAAGTACTCATCTGTCCTTGTGGACCATGTTCTTCCATTTGCACATTGTTTTTCCTTATCTACCAGAATGATGGCATCTTCCTGAAGGACAGTGCGAGTTGTCATACAAATAGCAGTGTACATACATGGTTCAAAGTGCACCAGGAGTTTAACATTCTCCCTAGGCCAAGAAACTCACCTCACTTAAACACAATCGAGAATCTGTGTGACCATCTCAATCGGGTTGTTTTGCAGCATAGATTCTTACACGCTTATTCTAGCGCAATTGGCGATGTCACTTGAGTCGGCATGGCTCAGTATCCAAATGAACTCCTTTCTCTTTTCTTGTACGTCTCCCAGCAGCGTCCACTCTGCAAAAAGAGGTTATTCTGGCTTTTGACAAATGGTCACACTAATGCGACTGGATTGCGTATAATGTAATTTTTTGGAATAATTGATAATGAAAGTCCTTTTCTAATTCAAAACATTTTTCAACTTTAAAAGGTTTCAAGAAAAAATGGCCTAAGTTGAAATGTTTTTTTTATAATTATATAGTTGATATCAAAATATTAAAATTACTTATATATATATATATATATATATATATATATATATATATATATATATATATATATATATATATATATATATATATATATATATATATATATATATATATGTAACTTCAACTATTGACTATTTCAATTAAGCTTTTGATATTACCGTAAACAAATATTATTAAATTACGTTATTATAGCTGATTATTTCAATGTTTCTCACCGTAAGCAAACATTATTGAAGTAAACAATTTTAAGAAAAATCCTATGACAATTAGATCAGGAAAGTATTTGAATTATTGTAGCACTGTCCTGGAAATGGTCACTAATTAACGCCTAACATAAATGTTGTTTGATTATTTAAAATATTTTTTGAATATATTTTGTCTGGATGATTGCTTAAAAGTTGATATAAATGTTCCGCATGAAAAACCTAGGTTCATGTTTCATAAGCTCCATAATGTGTTGCCAATGTCCATTTATTGTGACATTAACGTAAAGCAAAATAAATGTATGCAAATTTTCATATATAAAACTTTCAATAGGATATTAATTTATTTTATATTATTAGAGATAAGCAAAATTACCACATTATTTATACCTTTAAGTAATAATTAATCATAATAAGTAGATATAATAGGTAAATTATATTATTGATGATGTACTGATATATTTTTAGGACATAGAATACTAAAACTCAAGCCATATTTCAAACTTTGGAAAGGAATCATTTTTACAACAGCCATGAATCTCCTTTGAAATTGTTCACATATTTGTTTATTATTTTCAATGGAACTAATAATTAAAATATCATTGCTAAATATAGATTCCTATTTTTGATAGCTATTTTAAATATTTCAATGTAATATATAAATCAGAATAAAATTTCTATAGCAATACTAAAATTAACTAGTTTGAATACTAAATAAGTTCTTATTATTCTTTATTAAAGAAATTACAAATGCAATTCCAAAAATCTGATTCTGCTTGTATTTTAACTTTTATTTCAGTCAGTATGAGATGAAAATAGTAAACATATGTGTGACTCAAGTAAGAATTAAAACTTTAATATGATTTTTTTCATATTGTTGTAACTCATATTTATTTATTTTTCTGAACTTTAACTTTTTGATTGGCAACAATAAGTTTTTTTTTGTTCTATATTAAAGTTTAAAAGCAAAAGTAGTTAAGATTTTTCTAAGCATTTAAATACACGAAATTAATTATTAAAATGGAAATATCTTTGTTATTCTTGTAAATAGTGTATTGTAGTTTTAGTTTAGTGTTTAAATAAAACATTTTCAAGATAAAGAACGTCTTTTTTCACTAGTCGTAACACGTATAGTATTCATGTGCTTTTGGAGAATTTCTCGTACATATACACCTAAAAATACATTAAAAAAATCCAAAATTAGAAAGCTAACAAAAAATATTGTTTCTCTCTTGTGATTCAACTGATTATCTAATGATTATACTAAATGATTGATTTTATTTAATTTATCTTCAAAATATAAAACAACAGTTTTGGCACAGGTGCCGTATAATCCATGCTTTCAAATTCTGAATTTTTTTGGCGATGGAGAAATGTTGCCAAGATGACGTATCGTGACGCGCGCAATAGCGTAAGTACTAGGGTAACCAAAATAGAATTTTCTGCATAATTCTTATAGGTCTCCATATGTATGACGTAATAAAAACTAGGTTGCCAGATACATAAGAAAATCCGCCAAAAATTCTCCAATCTTAGAATTTGGAATCATGGATTATACGGCATCTATGCCACAGTGTTTCTTAACAAGGACATTCAAATTGAAAACAAAATTAAGCTCCGACTATTTTAAAACCATTGTATTTTCGGTAAAGTGAGTACTCATTTCCGTCTAACTAATTTGAAATGAAGTATTAAGACATAATATGTAAGTTTCGAGCTATTTATTTAATAAGAATTAAATTTTATGATGATTATATAATTCTCACTCATTCTTAGAAAACATAAAAATATAAAGTTTTACTTTATAAATTTATATTTTCACATGTTTTCTAAGAATGAGTAAGAATTATATAATTTATGTAATACTGTAAATTACAGTGATTAAATTCAATTACTTAGAACACTCATGTACAGTATCAATAATAATTATTATTTATATTGCACATGAATAGATGTAAAATGTGACTATCATCTGATTTTTTAGCACTTTTTATTGTATCAACCCTATAAGCTTGATAAGTTTTTATTATATTTACGTTTGGATTATTTTGTTTAATAAAATTTTTTACAGTCTTATAACAGTTGGCATCATTGTAGAAAAATCTCATTGCCAGTGAACATTCGACATCATCATATTGTCTCAACGTTTTCTCCCATCCTCCTTACTGACCTGACCTTACACCATTAGATTACTACCTCTTCCATTCCCTAGACAATCAACTTCGTGGAAAATCCTTGACCAATGAAGCAGACTTGAACCAAGAACTCATTGACTTCTTTGCGTCCAAAACCACCGAGTTTTACCCGCAAGGGCATTTCACATTGGAGACACTTTGGCAGAAGCTGCTGAATTACTCGATGGTGATTACTTCGAGGATTAACAATAGGCTAAACTTTCTGTTGGTTATGTTCTTTTGAGTCATTAAAAAAAGCAAAAATTTTGTTTTTTACCTTGTACATTATTGTAGAGCATGATATCTTACAATAGACTTTGTTGTATTTCCTTTAAGCTTTATTCATATTATATTTAAAGAAGATTCCATCAGAAATATAAACAGGCTTACTTTCACATAATGGGAGATATTTTTCTCAAAATATCCTCTCAAGATCAAGTATGTAGAACTCTCTTTCTGCGAATACAATAAGTCTATTAAGACACGATACAACTATAGAAATTAAATTGTTATTATCTCCAAAATCTAGAAAATGTGATAGTATAATTTCATTTTTTATCATTTATCTGTTTAGTACAACATTATTTTTATTTTCTTTCAACCATCTACGTCTTAAATTTGCATAATTAATACCGATTTTCTCGCCAACCTAAATTGTATTATTTTTGATTCTGGTGATATCATTAGACAATATTGGAAGAAGTACAGCACATATAATTTTCTATTTTTCTTCACATGCATCTGAATTTAAACACACAGGTTATGAAAAACAACTCCTTTATATTTTATGAATGATAAAAGAGAAGGGACTATAATTCCATGTAAAAAATGATTAACACATTGAGCTAATTGATTAAAAGTATCAAGAAGACAGTGACAGTGATACTCACAATTTTATTATGAGACATTTTGAATCGGAGCTTTTTCCAACTTTTATAATGTTACTTTCTTTCTACAGACAATATCTGTCTTAAAATCATCAAAAGCTCTAAAGACAATTACCACGAAGTTATAATGTATAATACATCAATCCATGTAGTAGTTAAAATTTAATTTTCCCATCAATTATCTCTTTGTTTAAGCCCTAAGTGGTAAATAGAATTGTTGATATGAATTGACTATTGAGTCATGTTTAAAAATGTATAAGCGTTTTTCTAGCGTTAAATTCCAATATTTCCTTTTTTATTCTTAGAGTGGTATTCATGCATTGTAGATGGATTGATGAAATAATAATTTTAGTTCTACAACAATGATTTCCAAAGTAAGGTATGGTTACCCAAGGGATACCATAAGAATTTGTTGGGTACAACTGAGACGAAAGTCAACCTCCATAAGTATGCCCAAAATAAAAGAATGTCACTCATCTGTGCTTCACTGTCCCTCCCCACGTGATCGAAATCGAAGAAACCTTTGATTTCTACAGCGGATTATAAAATTGATTATGGATAACTGGTTGAAATTTGGAACTGTTACATCAAGAGTAAGTAATAATTATAGTAGCAATCAACTAAAAGGAAATAAAGAAGTTAACAACGAATCATCTTCAACTATGAAAGAACAGTCTTGGAAAAGCAAGGAAAACTCACACGTACGGTAATGAATACCTTAAATTTAAATTCTCATGGACTGTGAAAGAAAATGAACCTAGTCTACTTTGAATCACTTGTTTCGAAAACCTAACAAACGAAAGCATGCAACCACCCAACTTAAAGTGCCATTTTAACAATAAACATAATCAATACAATGATGAACTAAAAAATGTCTAGATAATTTTTTTAAAAATAAACTTAAGGATTTAAATTGGTCTCAAAAGTAATGCGAGGTTTGACAGCAGATGACAACGAAAAAAAAAATATCTAGAAACTTCATATCGCGTGTTGCTTTTAAGGCCAGGGGCAAACTTGGAAGAAATTTGCCGGAAAATTGACACCTGCAAACTTCTTCGAACAAGTGACGTCAGAAAACATCTCAAAATAGGCATTCCGAGAGAATTTAAGTTTTCCAGAAAGTTAGAAATATCTGGCAGGTCACCGGCGGCAAAGCAAATTATTTACGGTGATCCCATGTTTTTCGCGGTTAATGGAGACCAGAACCTTCCGCGAAAACTGAAAAACCGCGAAATAGGATTTGCCCCTCGGAATTTTTGCGTATGCAGGTACATGAATGTTTTAAATATGCCAACATTTATAATAATTTACACTTATATAAAATACATATGTATATTTATACTCATATATAATAATTTATACATAATTTACACCTTACACATTTAAGACAAAAATTACAACAGTATACGTATTTACCTAAGCGTGTTAGTGCTCATTAATAAGGTTGATTATAAACCCTTATAGAGTAATAAACATCAGACAACATAGTTTTTTGCGAGAGGCGAAGAGTCTTGTGTTGGTGGTGGAAGAGAAGCTCTCATTTGACTCGTAGAAGCTTTAGATTCACTTGAAAACTCTGCTGTTGGAGGTGCTGACGGTAGAACCCGGGACTTTACTTTGGAGAGGAACATGATGATGGGTAGTTATTGTCTTAGTTTTTTTCTTTTCCTTCAAAATCCCCTGTATAAAGACATAACCTCGTCAACGCGATTGCTGAACTCGACAGCTCGAACCACATTGTCGTCAATATCTTGTGCAAATTGTTGCATCGCTCTTGCCATGTTACACAATTGTTGCAGGTTCACCAGAATAAGGCCATGCTCTTCAGTTTCTTCTTCGTCTTTCTCTTCGTTTTCTTCACTACTTGCAGACAAGAAGGTCTTCATCGGTCAGTGGGTTCAAGTGTAATCAATAAGAGCGCTGATGTCTTCTTTTGTTAGGTCGACCAATGCTTCATTCTTTAAGCTGTGAGCCAGCCTCACCACCTTCTCCACCACTGAGTCATGAACTTCTTCAGGAATGAAGCCTGTATAATCGTGCATCTCGTTCGGCCATAATTTCTTCCAGCTAGAATTTATGACCTCACTCTTCATGTCTTTTAATTCTTGCTGAATATCATACAAACATGACGCAATGTCGTAACTGCACCAGTATGCTTTCAAGGTGAATTCGTATTGGGATCGTCAACTGCCGAAATGAGGCCCTCTATCGCGGAACGAATGTAGAGTGCCTTAAAGGCACGAATGACACCTTGATCCATCGGCTGAATTGAAGATGTAGTGTACGGAGGCAGAAACTCTACCTGACTCCGTCATATTGCAAATCCGTTGTATGGCCTCCTGCACAGTCCATCAGGAGAAGGATCTTAAAGGGGAGGCCCTTTTTAGTCAAAACAGCATCACCTGGGGAATGAAGCAATGGAGGAATCATTCAAGGGTCAGAGTTGTTGTTATCCAGGTTTTGGAGTTATGCACTCAGAACACGGGCAACAGAGCCGTATTTTTGTTTTTTAATAATCGTGGATTTTTGGCTTTATAAATAAGGCCTGGCTTAAGCACAAAACCTGCAACATTGCCTGCCATGATGAGAGTCACACGGTCTTTGTAAGCCTTGAAGCCTGGCTTCTTCATTTCGTCCTTGAAGAGAAATGTACGCAAAGACATCCTTCTTCCAAAAAAAGCCTGTTTCATCCACATTGAAAACTTGTTCAGGGAGGTAGCCTCCCTTACTGATAAGGTTAGGAAATTCTTCCTCCATGTAAGAGCAAGAAGCATCTTTGTTAGCAATGGAAGCCTCACCATAGAGAAGCACGTTTTTGAGGTCGTATCATTTTTGAAAATTTTCAAACCAGCCTTTGCTGGCTGAAAAGCCTTGTCCTCAAGAAGGCGAATCACTCCTGGCAGCGCTATTGCTGGTTTGACGTACATCAACACCTTCTTCAGCCTCTTCATTGTCATCGGGCAAGATTTGGTCGTAGAGAGCTTTGGCCTTTGTCCTGATCATATTAGTGTTCAAACTCACTGTCTTCTTCTTGCAATCACCAATCCACAACGCCAGCGCAACTTCCATTTCCACAATTCTGTTATTACGTGGAGTTACCACATGTTTTGTTTTGTTATTGAAGGTTATTGAAGCAGTTTTTCGGATGCTTTCTTCCTCTTTCTCGGTGTATCGCACCGTAGATTCATTCAGTCCGTAATGGCGTGCCACAGATTTTCATAGATTCTGCTCTCCTTAATCATATCTGAAAGTTTCACATTTTCGCTGATAGTCATCATCTTCTCGCTCTTGGGTGCCCCAGAGGAAGCTTTAATAGAGACACAACGCTTAGGTGGCATTATAGGAGCATAATTAATAAAAAGGTTTTTGCTTAAATAAAACAAGTTATCTCCAATACAACAGAAAAATACAGTATGCGAGACAATTCGTTCAAGACTATCAGATCGTGTTCAAGACTATCGAGATCCCATAAGAGAAGATGCTAGGTAAGGCGGCATATATGCCGTATAATCAAGGGTTTCAAATTCTGAATTTCTTTGGTGACGACGAAATGTTACCAAGATAAAGAAATTCTGACGTAATGCAGCGCGAAGATGTTGTAGTTGAGACGTAATAAATTCGTTTTTGAAGAAATTGACACATCTAAATATTAAATTTAAACCTGATAAATAAAAAGTGTGAATATATATTTTTGAGATAATCAGTTTTTTTAAAAAAATGAAATGTTAGAACAGTAATTTCGGAAGCGAATATGAATAAGGGAAATATGGGAACTTCGAAAAAGTAAATACAAGTTCTAACAAAATCGAAATACGAATTCTAATGAAAATTTCAGAAGAATCAGAACATGAGTTCTAATGAAAAATAAAGAAACATTCGCAAAGAATAACTATAAATTATAAAATACAATTTAATAATTTTTAGAAAATTAAAAATTGACAAATAAAAATTTTTTTAATTTTTTTGGAAAAATTCACGAATAAATGAAGTCACAAAACATGGCGAATACACTGTACCTTTTTCTCTTTTTCTCCCTTCGAAATAATGTTTGCGCGATTAATTTTTATCAATATTTATATGAAGATTAATTCATAAAAATTCTTCGCAAAGATCATTAAATTAATTTTTGAATATTAAATATTAATTTTTTATTAAACTATTTATTAAATATGATAAAATAAAGAAAATTTATTTTAAATAAAGAAAATAATAAAATTTATATTTTATTTTCTTTATTTAATTTTTTTATATAAAAAAATTATTTTATAAAAATAAACATTTTATAAAATTTTAGAAAACTTATTAATTTTATGAAATTATAAAGATCGAAGGATTCAAAAGATAGAAGTTATTTTGACAAATATAAAAAATATTCTATTCCAGGAAATAAGTTTTACAAAACATTTAAAAAGTCTGAGATGGGCTAAAATTTTTATTAATACTAAACATGGATTTTTTTATGAGAAGGAAATAAATTGAAACTCAAAATCTTATTTTTTATATTTGAATATATCTTCAAATTAATTTAGATAAAATACACAGAAGAACATATTCTACATTTAAATACACACTGTATTTAATATTATTAAAAGCATTGATTCTTGTGTTTAATATATATAACTGAAACAGAAATTTTGCTACATATTTTATGTTGCTGAGGTCCTTAGGTGTAACAGATTTTTAATAAAATAAATTCAATATTAAATTTAAAAAAAATTGGAATTAAAGTAATATTTGTTAACAATTCATGTATATATTGCTGAGCCAAATTAAAATTAAATATAAAGATACAATAATGAAAATTTTTTGATTGAGGATTAAGGTCTTAGAAAGAATTTATTGAAGTCAATATGTGTAACTACCATTTATTTTTGATTATACAGCTAAAAGTGTAGGATATATATATATATATATATATATATATATATATATATATATATATATATATATATATATATATATATATATATATTCATATATATATATATATATATATATATATATATATATATATATATATATATATATATATAGGAAATTTAGTAAAAATTAATTATCATTGCAGAATTAGTTTAGATTTTTAAAGATTCACACACACACAGGAGTGCATTATTATATTTTTTGTTTTTCATAAAATGATTTACATGAAAAATATTTTAATACTATTTGAATTGTGTTGATAATTTTCTTGCCATTTATTTTTAGACTTATAGTTACTTTTATTTAAAGATTTATAGTTATTATAAAAAATTATCTCAAATATTTATTTTAAAAATATAAATTATATTATATTCAAAACAATGATGTAATTCAATGAGTTTGATTACATTTAGATTATGAAATATACACTAGTTTTGTTAAATAATGATAACTTTCAATATTTTCAAAAAAAAAAATCAAAATATAAAAAAATGTCTAGAATAACACATTCTGAGATTTATTATAAATAAATTTATATATATATATATATATATATATATATATATATATATCAGATGTCTCGATCAATAAACAGTCATAATTGCACAAAACTGCTAACGCCCGTCATTTAAAATATATTTAAATAATTCAATATGATGTAAATAGTTTCATTGGTTCAATTAAACAATGACATCACATACTCACATGATATGACGTCATTATTTCTTCTCAGTGAATTCACGAAGAATTCTCCAAGCACCGAATTCTCCAAATTTCACCGGAGATATCGCCAGTAGTTTGTGCCGGACCTAATTGAGAAAAGTAGTACAGTGGAAACAATCGGAGAAATACTAATCAAGCCTACAGCCAAGATAATGGCAGAAATACAATAAAGTGGAACAAACTTTTTAATCGGGTACCTCTCTCAAATAATGCGATTTATCAATGAATCATTGACATGTCTTATGTGAAACAGATGTTATTGTTTAATATTTCTCAAAGTCGTTATTATGCATTGCAAGACGATGAGTTCGTTGATATCATGAATTTCACATATTTTATGGCATTCGTTAAATGCGAAAAAAAAAATATCAAGAAATTTCTGACAACTTTTTATTTTGCCAGTCTTTATTAGGTCACACAACAGGAAAATTTATCTTTAATGTTATGAATAAGTTATGCAAGAAAAGAAAATTGATTGGAATAGACGTGTTGGAATGATGGTGCAAAAAATATAGTCGGAATTAATAAATAACTCGTTTCAAGAATTTGAAACTATTACCGAATATCATATTCACACGTTGTTGCATACATAGAGAAGCTTTGGCAACGAGTAAGCAGATGTCTGCTGAACTGCAGAAAGTTCTAGATGAATGCGTGAAAATTGTTAATTATATTAAAAAGCATCCTTTGAATGCACGACTTTTTTTCCATATATGTTAAAAAACGGTAAGTAGTTATATCTAGTTTTGTTTTCATACCACTGTTCGTTGGCTATCTAGAAGAAAGGTCTGAATATATTGTTTGAACTTAGACCTGAACTTCAATGTTTTCTTAAAGATAGATTTGATTAGAAAAATTACTTACATGACTTCGTAAGCTAGCACATTTCGCAAATATATTTTCTGTTTTAAATTGCCTCAACTTATAGTTTACAAAGCAAAGGATTTTCATTGTTTCACGTTCGAGATAAAATGAACACTGCAATCGCAAAACTAAATTTATGGCAAAGCAGAGTTGGTAATAGAGAAGTGGGCTCGTTTCCTTCTTTTCAGGAGTTTATAACAAATTTAAAAATAATGTATTTACTCTGAAATTCATAACACAGCATTTGGAGAATTTGCAAATGGGCTTGAAAAATTATTTCCCTTAATCAAACAAAATATTGAATCTATAAGAGATCTGCTTAACATTAACACAACTTCTATGATATAAGATTTGTCGCATGCAGAAAAAGAGCAATTGTTGGAATTATGGCTTCAGATGGATTTTTGAAAATTAAACTAGGGAAAGTATTTTTACATCATTCTGGTTACTAATACAACATGTGTATCCGATCTCAACAGAAGAAGTCATATTTATTAGTCATATTATTTTAGTCATATTTCCAATTTTATATTTAAGTAAAGTTGCTTTTTTTATATTTCTAAGGATAAAGTAAGAAGAAAGGAATATATTGGACGTAGAACCATATCTGAGGTTAAAATTAACAATGAGGGAACCAAATAATGTCAATCTTTCATCTCAGCATAATTTTATTATTTTCTTTTCTTCAAATAAATGTTACTTACAATATAACGCTTATTAATATTTAATTATGAATAATTTTAGGTTAGGTTAATTTACGACAAAAAACTGTTTTGGAGCTTTATGCTCATAGGCTTATAGCTCGCATTGAGTAAGATTGAGTTTTATTTGAAACCTAAACAAAATTGATGGATTGAAAAATTTGAAAAAAAAATGATTGAAAATCAAAACGATGAAGATAAACACAGCGTTTGATTGACAAATGCAGGGGAAATTAGAGCGTTTGGAAAAACAAAGACTAGAAAAAAAATTAGAGTCTACTAATTTGTTTCAAAAAAGAAATCATTGCGTCAATTTTCTTTTTGGGACTCGTTGACAAATCTAAGATCTAAGAGAAAGAAAGAGCTCCAATTCCAAGTTTTTCTCTTAAAGTATTTCTTGCTTGATCATATCGAGGACACAATAGCATTATGTGATCCATAGTTTCTCTTTCTCCACAAGAGCATTGATCCGTTGAAGAAAGTCTGAATTTGTGTGATTTAGCATTTGTCGGAAAAGATCTAGTTCTAACTCTAGCTAGCCCCACTTCTTCAAGGCGAGAATTAATATAATTGCGGTGAATTTTTGTGATAGAAGACATGTGTGAAAAGTTAGAGGCATGTTTACTTTTATTCCATTCGCTATTATTATAATTGATAAAAATGTTTCTTATATTATGGACAAGGTCCTCAGGTGAAATCGAGTGCCGAATAATACTTTTATTAATGGCCGATTTTACAAGAGCATTTACTTTTTCATTCCCAGCAATTCCGGAATGACCTGAAATCCAAACTAATTGAATGGATTCGGAAATTTTAGTTGCATTTACTAAAGCTAATCCTAGGTGTTGAATGATGACTGGAGAAGAGGTAGAGAGAGTTTTCAAACAGCTTAGACAGGATAAGGAGTCTGATAATATGACATAGTTGGAAGGAGAAATACAGAATTTAGTCACCACCCGATATAAAACAAAAGCTTCTGCAGTAAAAACGGAATTTGAGTTATTGATTTGCCCGGAGACAAAGGAGTTATTTCAGCTGTTATAAACAGCCATTCCAAGTTTATTGTCTATTTTAGACACATCAGTAAATAATAATATGTGATTGGACCTTTCAGAAGTACTATGCAGTTCAAAGAGGTCATTAATAGTATTTGTAGGAAGATTTTTAGTCTGAAAAGAATATTTTCTAAGTAAGATTTTTAAATTAATATTATCAGAGGCAAGTTTTGAAAGAGCTCTTAAAATATCTGATTCTTGAATTCCATTTTCTTCGAGCCATTTTTTCGCTCTCAAAGATATAGGAAGAGTGCCAGAGATATGGCGATATAGCATTCTTTACTTCAAACTACCACATGGAGATCTGGTAGAAAGTGCAAGGTTTCTAATATACATCCTTGTAGAGAGAGAGTTTTATCTTACAGAAAGAGGTAAGAACCCTGCTTCTTTCAGGAGAAGTGGAATTGGCGTCCAGTTGGGAATACCTGTAGCAATTTTAAAAACTGAGTGATATATTGGATCCAATATTTTTCGGTCTGATAAGCTAGCAATGTAAGTGCATGACATTCATAGTACAGGCTGCTTGTAAAGAAGGACTGAACAATTTATGGAGATTTTATGGAGGAGAAATCGATAACTGAACATTTTGAGGAATCAATTTTTAGTTTCCATTCTTTACACCATTATTCAAGTTTTATTATTCCAGTCTGCATTTTTCGCTGAAGACTTTCTTGTGATGAATGAGCAGCCAAAAGGATTATGTCATCAGCATAAAAAAACACTGAATGTCAGGAGAGAGAACTTCGTAAATATCTGACATATAAATCGTGAAAAGAAAGGGAGAAAGAACACTGCCTTGAGGAACATCTGTGTTAGAAAAACTGGATTGAGAAAAAGTTCCACGCCATTTCACTCTAAAACTTCTATCCGATAAAGAATCCAATATCAAATGAGCAGCATTTCCTCTGATATCAAATTGGAGGAGATTATAAATAAGACCGTCCAAGACTTGTCCATAGTTGTGCATATGATATATTTTCTCTGTGAGCGTAAAGCAATAATATGATGATGAAGCATAGAAAGAACACACTATAGCATCCTCTATGAGGCATAAATCCATGATGATTTGGATGAAAATATTTGGAAAAGGAGATATGATTTATAAGACGATTTAATATCATGCGTTGCATGACCTTTCACAAAACACTTGTAAGAGATATTGAGCGATAAAAATTCACTGATATAGTATCTTTCCCATGTTTTATTATAGGAATTATGTGGAATTTTTTCCATGACGGGGGAACAATACCACTTAACCAAGAGTTATTTATGAGTGACAAAAGGGATCGTAAAGTTATGTTTGATAGACCTTTCAAAATTTTACCTGATATTAAACCTGGACCAGCTGAAGTATTTTCGCATTTAGAAATCGCCAATTGGAATTCTGAGATGGAAAATGCAGAGTTATATTCTAAATCAGAGTTTGAACTTAAATCGAGAAGTAGAGCTTCAGTTTCAGATTGGCGAGAATAAAACTTGGCAAATAAGTTTGCCTGATCTACAGGGTCCGAAATAATTGAAGTTTCGTCAGAAATTAGAAGATGATGAGTTAGTGAGTCAGTAGATCTGTTTTTAAGTCTTTTAAGAGTAGAATAAATGTCTTTAGATATATCAGCATTTGTTACAGTTTTATCCCAGAAATTTCAGGAAAGGGTTAGAAGAAGCTGATGAAGTTTTGCAGCTTGTACTGTTTCTGAAAAGCAAAAAGTTTTCTTAATCCACAGAGTCTGATTAAGAAAACTTTTTGCTTTTCTCTAAAGTTTCCTTTTTTGACCCAAATGATAACAACATTCCGATGTCCACCATGGAGGATATGACTTTAACGGAGAGATTTGTTTTTTTTCCTGAATTTATCAAGATAGCTTTTGCATAAAATTTGGAATCGATCTACAGAAACTAATCCATTATTAGCAATTTGAGTGTTCATTAAATTGAAGAAGTCAGTCCAAAATATTCTATAGCGAAAAATAATATTCTATTAATAAAATTCTATTACGGGAAATTGTAGATTTTGAAACTTGTTAAATAGAGACATGGTCACTACCATAACTGTTTAAACTGACTGAGAAATTACAAAAAGGGAAAATATCAGGAGATACAAATCGATAAGAGATGGTCTATGGTGCATTCCAAAATGAGAGAGGCAGCGAGATATTTTAAAAGTGTTATATATAAGTGTTGCTATCCAGTATGAAATCGAGAAATTCTGAAGATTCAGAAGAGTTTGTATAGCTACCACATGCCAAACTTCATATTTCTTAAAGTCACTAACTATTATAAAGGGAAGATGAATGTTTGATAAGATGCTGTGGAACCAAGAACTTGAAAATTTACCTGGTGGGATGTATACATTTACTTAAGTAAGAGATCATTTGGATATAGTACTTTTTATAGCTAGAACTTCGATATTTTTCTAGCTAAATCTTCTGAGGGGGATATATTTAATACTTGCATTGATAGAGAACTGACAACTGCAAAAAGATCTCAACCACGACCATCTGGCCTATCTAATCGAATTATTGTTTTATTATAAATTTGAAATATGTTGGAACATTTTAGAAAAGTTTCTTGAATTGCCAGGATATCGGAAGATTGAAAGTACGGAAATTTTAAGATATAATGCATGCAGTCTAAGAGTTTAAATTGAACATTAAATAAAAAAGTGATCAGTTACTTGAAATGTAAATAATGCGCTCGTAATAAAAGAATTTATAGTAAATTTAAGATTTTTTTACAGCTTCTTTCAGTTTTAATTCTTTCTTGAATGATTGGTTCTGCATATTTAATATTTGGTTGAAGAGATTTCGTAATATGTTGTTCGGGTAATATAATTTGTTGATTCATAGAATTATTTGGATTTCTCTTTCTTGACAGGTTGAATTTTTAGACTCTTTTTAGGAGGAAATATAGAATCTGATCTAGCTGGGTTCGAACATGTTTGCATGAATGAGAACATTTGCTTTCATGAACTTTAATGAATGAGAACATTTGCTGAACCATTTGATCTTGTCCAGCCTGCATTGCAAGTAATCTTGCTTCAAATACTGAAGCCACCTTAGTCACTGAATTTTTTTAATAACAATATCTGTTATTTTAACCTCATTCGGCAAAAGAGGGAGATGACTTTTGGTTATACTGAAGCAATTGGTTTTTCTATTGTGGGAAGAACCTTCCGAATAATCATTATTGCATATTTTGACACTTGTAAGAACAGGGACATGGTCACTACCATAACTATCTGAACTGACTGAGAGAGTACAAAAAGGAAAAATATCAGGAGATACAAAGTTATAATCGATAAGGGATGGTCTGTGGTGGAGACCGAAATGAGTAGGCTGAGAGGCATTTAAAAGACAAATGTTGATATCCAATATCCAATCGAGGAATTCTGAAGATTCGGAAGAGTTTGAATAACTACCAAGCGCCAAACTTCGTATGTTAAAGTCTCCAATTATTATAAAGGGAAGGTGAATATTTGATAAGATGCTATGGAACAAAGAACATGAAAATTTACCATGTGGTGAATAATTTCTTTTTTTCTTCTTATTATTCTGTGTATGCCACAAAAGAGAAAAATAAATATATTTTTGATTGCTATTAAAACGCATCCATTTTTTATGAAGAGGGGTATTTAAGAATACGAAAATTATAGAAGAGCTATACATATATCAAAAGTTTGGGAAACACTGTTCTATAATAATAATAATAATAAACAAAATAAAAAAAATAGAAACCAAAACAAAAATTATACATTCTGTTAATGGCAACAGGTATTATTAGATCGTAGTAGACTTTTGTAAACTGAATTTCACGCGTTTTATTAATATTAATTGGAATTTATTAAAATTTATGTAGCATTTCATTTTAAAACTGCATTGTCGCTATTATTCCTTTGATTTTGTTTTGTTGAAGAGAAGGTTTCATATTCAAGATGATTGCGAACTCATCCTGTTCTTGATATTTTTTTGTTGTTTACATTGTGCGGTACGAACATCCCACAGTTCAAAGGTTGTTACATCTGACGTTTTTGTGATTCAGTTTTCCTTGATGCATTTTCATAGTAATCGTGTGTAGTGTCTCTTCTTATGTTGAAACTATCTACTGAAATATATTGTATGTACTGAAGATAGAACATTATAAAATGTCTGCAATTTTAGTCGGTATGTTTGATATAATCATTAAAAATATTTTCTTTTATGTTTGATTCCTTTTATAATTTATTTTTCATAATTCACGTAAATTATAGTGCAGTAATGTATAATTACTTCCTTATAAAATTTATCATTTTATTTTACATAATTTATTCAGCAAAAATGAGAGATTATTTTTAAATTTTAATTAAATATTTATTCTAAATTAAATTTAAAAGAATCTAAGATTTAAATGACTTAATTATTTTGTAGTTGCTTATTTTTTCATTATTTTATTTAACTAAAATACTTTCTAATTGTATTGATGTATGAATTTTGCTGAATACTGTAACAATGAATAAATTATAACTTTCATTCTTAGCAAGAAAAGTGGCGAAAGCCGTCGGCCGTTTCCTCCTAGCCATCTTTATGGGGATTGTTTTTCTCTTCAGTGGATTGATTATCAATTTCCTACAATTTTTACTTTATATTACTCTGTACAATAGGTCTCGTAGATTGTACAGAAAGATAAATTACTACTTAATTTATACAACATGGACACGTAAGTAATTTAATATATTTTTCTCTATATAAATGAATCATATCTTAATAAAAACCTTTGTGCCTTTTAATTACTAATTATTATTGTATTGAACCTTGGTTTCAAGATTAATTAAATTCATGTAAACTTATAATAATCCAAAAATGCATTTCTTATCCTAATCAAAATAATTTATATTTTAGTCTTGTACATAAGTTGTATTTTTTGACTTGCAATTTTTGATTTGCATATTATATAGACTAGACTTCTTTATTTGTGTTTCTCTTGCATAATTTATTGAAAGCTAGAAAATTAAAAATTAAATATTAAAAAAACATAATTTATTAATTTGTTTTTATAAAATATGGGAAAACAGGAAACTTTAAAAATTGCTGATTATATGTATTGTTAAAATTATAATCACAATGGAATTTTTAATACCATTTTTGTGTGATGCAATTGAGGAACAAACTTCTGATAAGGATAGATAATTTTTTTCATTTCATTTACAGTTCTCTTATTTGTAATCTGAAATTATTTTTGTTTATAGCTTTTTACACTGGATTCAAGGTCTTGAATTTTTGTTTACCAGCCTTAGTGTGCCTGGCCATGGCTGATATTATTTGATTGTTTTTGGAGAAAAAACAGGGATAGTAAAATATTGTAGAAGTTGTTTTTCTCTAACTTACTAAGATAAAAATATATTTCATAAAAATCTAAATATTGTAGCTGTGTTGAAATATACTCATGGTATTAGTTATAATTAAGAATTATGTATGGATTTATGAAAAGGTATTGATTGAAAGGTTCTTAAGTATTATCTTTTCCACCATTTTTGCCTACTAAAACATGTAACCAAATTTTAGTTTCATGCAAAAATCTACTTTTAATTTTACGTTACCCTAATTTATGTAGCAAGTTCCAAATTTTCAGAATATGAGAGAAAGAAACAAATCAGTTATGTGTATATATATATATATTATATATATTTTATATATATCATGGTTATAGAAAACATAATCATCAAAATTTAAAAATTCCATTTGTTAAAAATAAAATTCAGGAACATGAATCTATTAAGTCACACTGTCCTTAAATTTTATTTGACCATATTGCTTTTCTCTATGGAAAAAAATTCATGGGGTTTTATGTTAAGAACCTCCATTCAAATAATGATTTAAAAAAAAATAAAATATATTTTAGATTATTTCATTAAAACATTTTATTTTTTAAATTATTATTTTCATAAGTGCTTACGTACTTTCCCACCAATTTTTTCCACAAGTTTTTTGCCTATATTTTCTACATAGGCAAAAAATAGGCTTCAATTATAAAAGCCCATACAAATTTCTTATAAAATTTTAAATTAATTAGTTTAGTATTGATTTTGTGTTGAAATGTTTATGCAAATGTATCATGAAATGCATTTTATTTATTTTTTCATATTTTTGTACATCATTATGCCTAATTTTTTTTATAAAACTTAAAAAATTTGTTTACAATACGAAAGGCAGCCAACTATATACTTCTAGAATAGAAATTCATTGAGTCTCCAAAATTATTCTGATGGGTAATTTTAGTAATTAAATATTTTAAGTACATTTTGCTTAAAAAGGATTCACAATTTTTTCTGTATTTCATGTTTCCTGAAGATATTTTAAATAAAGAGTACACATTGGAAATTTGACAAACTTTTATTTTAAAACTTGGTAATAATTAGGGTTAAACGGAACTCACTTTAATAATTAGTTGAAAAGAATTTATTTCTGTCAGGATTATGGGAGAAAAGTTAAGATTTTATTAATGCATACATAGTTAAATAATTGCAATATTTTGACAAATTTAATCATTTGCATGATTCTGACAAATTTAATCATATATTAATATTTTTATTATAAGTACAATAACTAAGTTATACATTATTAAAATGAAAAACATTTTACAAATAAATATTATTAAATGTTTAGTTAAATCTTGGAGATTTACTCATAGAGAGCATATTATCCCACTAATTTAAGTAATGGAATATAATGAATATAGATAATATCTTTATGATGATTTATGAAAAAAAACAAAAACATTCAATTAAAATAAAGCAATAAAGTATTTGATTATAGCTAGGTGATTAAATTAAATTTTTCATTAAATGGGGGATTACAAGAATTTCATTAACATTGCTTACAAAGTTTTTAATCTAGGCATTAATAATTAATATTAAAATTTTAAGTAGGTAATCTTTAGATTATTTATTAATAAATGTGTTAAACATGAAAAATTTTGATACGTTATTAAGAAGTATTACTCTTAAATATATTATTTTTCATCATCATATTTTTTTATCATCTTTTACAAAGGAGCAGCTGTTTCATCAATGTCAGTAATCCTCATGATCTCTTTTTGCAGCTGCATTAAATATTTTTTATTTACTGTGCTGAATTTATACATTCTTTGGGCATTTTAATATTTTACACTTCAATTTTATTTCCCTTGCTGAATAATAATGGCTATTGCTAAGTGTTTCTCTTTTCATATTTTTATTTTTGAATTATTTTAAGTAAATATCATTTTTCTAAGAGCCTTCAATGATTTCCAGAAAAATTTAAATTTTTCATTAGTTTGACGACAAATAAAAAATATTCCATGTGTTTTTAATGATAGGTTAAAAAAGTAATTGCTTACATTTAAAGACAAATTATTTAAAATAAATACTTTCTTATAATTATCTGTCATTATTAGTTGATTTTGCTTGTAAATGGCATTCATGCTTTCATAATGTTATGAGATCTGAATTATTTGTATGGTTATGCTTATATTGTAAAATTTGTTATTTTTGAAAATTGTTTCATTTAAAATAATTATACATATCTGCTTGTTTAATATCTTTATAATTTCATTATAGAATTAGTTGCAGTAGCTCATTGGTGGTCAGGAACAAGAGTTAACAAATGGGGTAAAGAAGAAGATCTTGAAATGTTTGGAAAAGAGCATTGTCTTGTGATAATGAATCACAAATATGATACTGATTGGTTAATGGCTTGGTTAACATGTGAGGATTTAGGAATGTTAGGAGTAAGTATATATTCTTTGAAAAAATTAATTTGTTTATTTTTACTGTTGGATTTTTATTCAATTTTAAATAGGTGATCATTTTCTATGCATCTTTACCAGGTAGAGCTTGTTCATTTCTGGACCTTGCTTTACAAAACCCAACCAACCTATTTCTCTACAATGAAAGATCTTCTTAAGATGTTTAAAAGTTAATTTTTCACAATTTATCAATATACATATTAAGCAGTATATGAAAATGTGAAATAGATTGCATTAAAATGCCATTCATTTACACGAAATTATTAATTTGTATATCATTTCCGGTTGTAGTTCAGTTTTAATTAATTGAAAAATGACTCCAGCTGTTAAAAATATATATTATGTAATGTTCTAGGCTAGGAACAATAATGAGCTAATAATACTAAATCAGTAGCTTAAATTACTTTAATTAAAAAATATCTTTAATTAATCAAGTGGTGATAGCATCTTTTAAAAATAATTTATGTTATCCAGTATAGGCAAGGTTTAATAACCAGTCAAGGGTGTTAAATCATTAATACTAAAGCATTGGTTCTTTATATTAGTCTTACTGGTCTTTACAAAATAGTTGTATTACAAAACATTCCATGCATTGTTATGAGGTAAAAGAGAGCAGTCATGCAATATTAACTAGTATTATTTTTTTGTAAATTTATTCGTTATCAAAAACAATTATTATTAAATTAAAACATTACTTGAGAAAAAATTGTTGCTCTACATGTTATTTAAATATTAAACTTTTTGTATTAAGAAATTTAAATGCAAAACTACTTATTTAATTAAAAAAAATACATGTATACTATATCAAAGTAAAATGAAAAAAATTCTTGTAAAGTTTCAACTTCAGGCTTATATAGTAAGCAAATGATTAGATGCATCTCTAATCAATTGTTCATTTTATTATGTGTTTTTCTTTGAAATGGATTGCACATTTTTGAATATGAAATATTTTTCTCTTTTATTGAAAAATAATAATTTTTTATGAAGTCTGAAAAAATGTCATTGTTTGGTCTTATACAAAGTTTTTTTTTTATTTTTTTATATTGCTCTTCAAACATATTTGTAAAACATATAATTTACTATACTTTTATGTGAATAATATAAATATATAGCTTATATCATTAGATAATTTATTTAAATTTATCTAAATGAAAGTTATATAATCATTTTTTCTTTAAAAATTATTAAGTTTGAAATATTCAGAAATAAGACGAGTATTTTGTATTACATTTTACTTTCCATGAACATTACTTGTGCTATTTAGAGCCTAATAAATTAACTTCTTGGAATTATATTTGTTATACCATAATATTTCTGAAATAATCAAACATCTTCAAAAACCTTACCTCGTAGTTTATTCTTAAACTTGCATTCTAAAAATGAAAATTATAATTTTTTTTTTATACTTTTATCTCCATATTTTTAAATATTATTTCCTCGAATTTTTGTGGTCTGCAGTGCTATCATATGTATATCTACGCTTTCAACCTTTTTAAAGTTGCCTCCCCTAAGGAACAGAAAAAATTTTTCAGTGTTTTCCATATGGAAATCCTTTAATTTAGGTAGAAAGATTTGAAACTACTAAATTATGAAAACATTTTTTTTTCATTCGTCAAGATAGAAGTATTATTTTAATGCATAGTAGCGATTTGGATTGATGCATACATTAGTTTTGATTTCATTAACTTGTTTTATTTTAGAATGCAAAAAGTTGTGCCAAAAAACCCTTAAGAAATATACCAGTGATAGGATGGGGTTGGATATTTGGTGAAATGATATTTCTGGAAAGAAACTGGGAAATGGATAAGAAAACTCTGGGCCCAAAGCTTGATAATCTTGTTGAATATGAAGATCCAATTATGGTAAGGTTTAATTACTAACTATATAGATAAATTTGATTTTTTGTTCCTCATTCAATTCTAAAAGTCATCTGATTCTATTAAATTATTAATAATTACTTAATTTCATATTACTTATTTATCTAGTCATTAAGGCATTTACAAATTAATATGTTAAATAATGTAAAAGTTAAAAGAAATTTCACGTCATTAACATATTTACCTAAATTAACAAAAATATGATTAATACAAAATTTCTTGTGTTTATATATCAAAGAAAAATTATAAGATATAGAAAATATTTTTTATGTATGTAAAACACAATTTAAAATATTTTAATTTTTTGCATTAAACATTTCCTTGATAAAAACATATACAGTTATTTGTTAAAAAAATATCTTTATCTCTTAGACTATCTCATAATGTAAAATAAAACTTCATTTAGAAGACAGACATTTTATTTTCTATTAGTTCAAATCAATTTTAACAGTGAAATTCTTTGTCAAATTATTTGGATACATCTGATTCAAAAATTTATCACTGTCTATATTTGTATTTAGAACATGCCAATTCAAAATAAAATATTTATTATGCTTTGAATTGTTACTTCTATATGATTTTAAAAATAAAAATATAAAAAATTTCTCATTGGGTAACTGAATAATCTAAGACTTTTTCAGTAAATTTTTATTTAAAAATTTTTATTTATACTGAATATATCAATGCAAAGTTATTGTAAAACATGGAAAATTTATCAGGTATCACTTACGAAATGAACTTTTTATAAATATTGGGTTATGTTTTATATATTTTTAAAAAAATACCAGGGTAGCTCTTAAGTACTTCCCAAGTAGAAAGGCCAAACTGGTACCTGAATGATTATTGCTCTTTTCTTCTGTTTAACAGTTTGTAGATTTGAATGAGCATGAGTGTTTATAGTGGTTCAGAATCCACTTAAAGCTAAAGGTCCTGGTCTAAATTAGCCCTCATGTGCAAAAAATGACCATTGAGCAACAAACAACCAATCACAGGTAGAAAGTGTATGCTTAAAATGAAAATACAAAATCTCTGATCCATGGATTTGCATATTGAACTGGCAACTGAATGGTTAGTGCTCCAGTCCTGACTGCTTGTGGGTTTGAATGATGACTCAGCCTTTCTTGATTTCTGTGACTTGGAATCCACTTTAAATTGTAGGTCCCTCTCTAATTAGCCCACATGTATGAAAACTGGCCATTGAGCAAAAAACAAATAATTTCTTTGTATTGCTAATTCACAAATTATACTATTTTTCTCAGCAAAGTACTCTCTTACACTCTGCCATAGTGAACTTACAACCTTATATGTGAAAAGTTTCGAACTCATAAAAAAATCTAACACTCATTTTAGATTTGGTTTGATTATTGTTCAACAATCATCTTTTGCTCAAGAAGGCATTAGGCACTTTATTTTTATTTCTTTTTTCCAAAAATTTTAATTAAATTATAACTCTATGTTTGATTAATGGGATTAATCCCTTATTTGTATTATATAATGAAAATATGAAATTGAATTTACATGAAAATTTTATCTTTAAATGCATTAAAATTCGCCTTTTAAAGGAATAAAATTGCATGACTTTAGATTTTGTTATTTACTTATCTTAGCCATTGTTGCCTTAACAGCTTGGAGATTGTTTGAGTTGTATTTTATATTCTGTTATATTTTCATTTCAGATATTGTATTTTTGTGAAGGTACTCGATTTACACCTGAGAAGCACAAAGCTAGTGTTGAGTTTGCTAAAGCAAATAATTTACCAATCTTACAACATCATTTATCTCCACGCACAAGAGGTTTCAATTTTACAGCAAAACACTTGAAAAATAAAAGTAAATGAATTTTTGTCTACTAGTATTAAAGTTTCTTATATTATCATGAATTCTGAAAGTTTTATAATGTCTAATATTCAGAAAATATGTATTTTACACAACATCAAAAATTTATCACATATGTGAAACATTAAATGAATATTAATAAAACTTTAATTTATGTTTACTACAATCATTTAGTTATTATTATTGTACTTTCTGTTAATAAATATTGGGGAATTAGTTCGCTACTCTTGTCTCCAGATTATCATAGCTTTTTTGGCTATTTCAGTTTACCTGCTCTTCTGACTTTTCTCAAGAATTCCAAATTTTAGATTTTTTCCCAGTTTTTTGAATATTTAATTTTAAAAATGTTTTATAGTAATAAATATTTTCCCTGTAATTGAATTTTTTATTTTCATTTAATAAATATGAGACAGAAAAATGGATACAAAATGAAGTATAAATTATTTATGTATTTCATTAACTTTTGTAAACCAAACAAAAACAATTTTTGTTGAATTTTAAGTAAGTTTTATTTGCTCATTTATTTTTAGTATGATATTTTATATTTTAAATTTTTTTAGCACTTATAAATATAACTAATCTGAATATTGGTGCCATCTTAAAAATATAAGGTAATTTATTTTTAATTTTTATTGAACACTTTATTGATGCTTGAAAAGAAAAATTTTTCAAGCATTTATATTTATCAATATTTAGTTTGATGAAAATTAAAAAAAAACTGTTTAAATATAAATATTGGTTTTAATATAAGATAAACTTATGCACATTTTTAAAGTAATTAAAATTGAAAGTACTAACTTTGATTTAAAAAAATATTGACTTTGATTTCATGATCTAGATACTCCTTAAAAAAAGTGATTGAACCAAAAGTGTAAATTCAGAATGGAATGTCAATAATTTTAAAAAAGAAAATTGTTTGAGAATCCTTTAAAAAATAAAGCTGTGCAGGTTTCGCTGTCATTAGACCTTAACTATCATTTTGTTATCAACGAATTTATAGAAAAATAAAAATTTGATACTTAATTCCCAAAAAATTACTTTCAGAAAGGATTATGTTTAAAAGGAGAAACTGTTTTTATTTATATATATATATATATATATATATATATATATATATATATATATATATATATATATATATATATATATATATATATATGTGTGTGTGTGTGTGTAGTGAGTGAGTGAGTGAGTGAGTGAGAGAGAGAGAGAGAGGTTAAGGGACATGCTGCTGTTGTGAAATGGTTAAGGAAAGAAAAAAAATCATAAAAAGATTCTAATAAAAAAAAAAAGGATGCTATTTTATTTCAGAGGTTTGAGTATTTTAGAAAATCTTTTTTTCAAATAAAACTGCAAATATATGTTAAATTAATACCAAAGGTTACCATATCTGTTTTAATAATTTTAGAATTATCCTTAAAAGTTATCTTGAAAATGTTTTATTAATTTGTTAAGTTTGTTTTTTAATTTATTTAATGGGATTAATATTCTTAAGTATTTCTCTTTTCTGATATCTTATTTATTGTTATTAATTTTACTGCATATCAGATATTATTAATCATTTTAATCTTTTTTTCTTTTTTATGATTATACAAATGATCTCAATTTATTTTCAGTGTAAGTTATGATCTGATAGATTTTGTTAAAATATTACTGTCTGAAAAATTTAGTATACACATATTAGATTAGAGAAATTCACTTTCATATTTCTGTGAGAATCCTGTTATAGCTATAGTAAATTTAACTTGTGTATAGTTTGAATAATTTTTTTCTTTAAATTTTTCTATTAAGACAAAGTTATTACCACTTTTTTCCCCATTTCACTCCATTTTGCTATCTACTTATGTGTCAGTAAAATAAAACCCCATAAGGTTTTATTGGTAACCAGTCATTTTTCCATAATTGTTTCAAATATAAAAGATGGAAAATTTTTTTGTTATAAAAATTTTTTCTTATCAAAATATGGTGTTATTATTGATTTATTTGCTTTATTATAATTAATGAAATTAAAAAAAAAACTGAGTATGCAAGCATATTGTATCTAGCCAAAGTAAAGTACATGCTTTATCTCTAATAGCATGGGAGGGAAAAATAAGAAAAAAAACTTCGAATATTGTCAGAATCAAATATTTAGTGATTTTTTTATTTGAATAGCTCAATAGCATGCATTTTGCTATCAAATTTGCATCTTAGTTCAATCTCATTGGTTCAGTTTTTTGTTACTAATCTTATCTACATTAAAACCCTTCATAATTTTTTCAAAAAAAGCAGTGGATTTTCAGTTTTTTGTGGTACGTTCTTGGGTATGTAATTGTCAGAACAATACTGAAAGCTATATTTCATTGTAATAATTTGCATGCTAATGTAAATAGGAAAAGAAAGCTATTCATTAATAGTTTTCTTTTTCTTTTCTTTCTTTTTTTTTGAATGTGAATACTTTTGTAATGAAAAACTCAGTTTTATTGTGTGTTAATTATGATCAAAGATTATTTTAACTTAAGGAAGCTTAGAGAAACTATATAAAATTCTTATAAATGAAATCTAAAAATGTTTTACTTATGCGAAATTTCGATTGAATAAAAAATAGTTATAACTTGTATAAAAATGCTCTTTTTCCTGTCTAGCCAAATGTTATCTTGATGTAAATTATATTTTTCATAAGTTGTTTTATTAAGAAGAAAAAAATCACTTGCACTTACTTTTAATGGTTTTGGGAAAAAAAATATTCTTCAAATAGTATTTTTATCAACTATTAAAAACATAAATAATACAAAATTAAAAATTCCATGTATTTAAAAATTATTTGTAAATTTTTATCACTAGTGAAATATTTTTGATTAATGAAATATCTGCTGCAGATTTTGCTATAAAATCCAGTTTTTTACTATTCTCCCCTACTAAATACAACCTAATTAGCCCTTGTGTGTGACCACTGAGTGCCAGGCAAACCAAACCCATACTAAATATGATTGTGGTTCTATATTTGATTTTTTTGCTGTTTTCATTTTTATTTCTATTTTTTTGTTCTTATACATCATGTAAGTTTTCAACTCCTCTGCTATACAATCTCTTATAATATATAATCTTAATGGTTGTCATTTTAGTATTTTAATGTGAATGCAAATGTATTTCTTTAGTTACTAAGAATGTCTATGACAGCTACAAAATTTATTCTAGAATGATTTACATTAATGTTTATTGCAAAAACTTTAGAATTAAGTGGTACTAACGCTATTTAAATTGTTGACACAAGGTATGTTTTAGGTATACATAATTGTTTTGTTATTTTCTGTTACTATTTGGCATTGTTTTAGTCATTGAATAAATGTTAAAAAAAATTCTGTTATATTTTTGGGTCCATGATGTATGTTTATCATATCAAGACTTTATATTTTAAAAGTTATAAAATTAAAATGAAATCTATATTTTTATAATTTTTGTTAGTGTTAGGCAAATGTTTCGTTATAGTGTTATCATAGAAACAGTGAAAAAATTCATTAAATTATCTCTAAAATTCATTGCATTTAAAAAAATGATATTTACAGTGGCATACTATTCACTTGTTAATATTTTTTTGTCAAAATGCTTATTAAATAAGAATCATTTTATGTTTTATTGCACAAGTGCTGTTTGTCACTAGTGTGTTTTGTTTTAATTTGTCATTTTGTTTTGGTAAGTAATATAATTTGATTGTTAATATCAGTGATTTTGGACTTATTTATATCAAATAGGTTTTTATAATTTAAAAGATCTTAAAAATTAATACAGAAAGTATGTTTTCTTTATTTTATTTTTAGGAATTCCTTCTTATTTTGTTACATTTGTAATCGATAAAAAAGTAGCTTAAAATATAATATTAATAATTTTGTTTTTACTTTTTAAGTTGCTGCTGTATATGATGTGCAATTAGGATTTCCTGATGGTCCTGTTAAACCAACATTTTCAAATATATTGCGAGGACATGCTTTTACTGGCGACATACATATTAAAAGATATCCAATGAGCGAAATTCCAACTGAAACTGAAGAAGCTTCCTCTAAATGGTTGCATGAGTTATATCAAGAGAAGGTGATCATATATATATATATATATAATTTTATTATTATAGAAACATAAATTTTTCTTGTCTAAAGTGTAACAATTTGAACTAGAAAACTAGATTGAAATAACTAATTTGTATAAAATTAGATTTTATTTGAAAAGAAATGTTTATTTGAAGCTGAGACAAAATAAAATGCTTATTTAATTTTCAATACTGATATGAAGTGAATCATAATATGCAATAAAATGAATGAAATTTATTTCCTGTATGTTTATCAGCAAGTATCAAGATATATCCTTTTATTATTTTTTTCCTAGAATTTTCTCTATTTTATTTTCTTGGAGATATTTAGTAAATTAAATTTTTCATTCTTTATTAGCAACATCAGTGTGTTCATGCAAAAAAAAAAATTTTTTTTTTCCCTTCCACAGTTTGTGTAAATAAATATTTAATTTTTTGTTTGTGTAAATAATATAATTGTGTAAAAAAAGTAATTTTTTTGTATACGAATAAAATTTATTTGATTTTATTTAGGATCGATTGATGGATAATTATTTTAAGACTCAAAGATATCCAGGGGCATGCATTAAAGTGAAGCCTAGAATTGTACCATTATTAAATATTTTATTTTGGTCTGCAGTTGTTGGTGTACCATTCTCCAAGCTTTTAATTTCCATTTTTACAATTGGTAGCATGCTGTCAACATCTGTTGCAATGAGCGTGATTTTCATATGTAAGTTGGAATTTTTTCATATTTATTATAAGTTTTCTTAATTATTTTGCTCAATTACAAAGCATTGCAATGAAATATTTTGTAATTTTTGCAATTATTTTTCAAATTTGCAAAGGTCAGGGGTGTTTGTGCTCCAGAGAAACCCCGGAAATCCAGGGATTTTGAACTTCGATACCCGGAAATTCCGGGTATCGTCGTTCAAAAGGAAGTAGGAATAATAATGAATTATTTATTTTGATCTGGGTAATTTTGTTTGCTTTGAGAGCAGAAAACGCAATAATTAGGTCATTCAATACTTCATAATTGTAATTTTTCATTTCTCCCCCCCCCCTTCTCGAAACTCCAAAATGTCGGTAGTAAGTCCGTAATAGTTTCCGGGGATTTTTTGGGGTCCCACAAACACCCCTGAAAGGTAAACAATTTATTTCTTGTAAAATTCTTCAATTTTCTTCTAAATTGACATTTAATAGATATTTCTATATGACATATTTCATTAACATATTGAAACATATTGTTAGGTTGAAAGTTAATAATATATTTTTTTAACCTCTTGTGCTTGTTAAAAGTAATGTTAAAATACAAGATAGGTCTGTGTATTAATTTTTCACTTGGATAGCATTACAATAAGTATTATTTTAATTACAAAAAGTTTTATGAAGATTATCTGGAATATTTATTATTAATATTTTTATTTAAATCAAAAAATTCTTTTTAACTAACTTTCAAAAATTTTATTGATGTATGAATTTTATTAAATTATGCTTCATTTAATTAATTAGTTTATACACACATGTTAGATATTTTGATAGGTTATTTTCAATTGAACAATATGTATCAGAACACTGCATTTGGAAACAAAAAGGAGGAACTGAAATTTGAATTCAAGGGATATAAATTAAAATATGTGATATCTTGCAATTTTGTGGTTTTTAAATGTTTTTAATATCTTAATAAAATAACTCTGTTTTAAATTTTATTTATACAGCTGAAAAATTAACTCTGAGTAACATTTTCGTACTATTAATTAATATAACCTATTCTTTTCAGTATTCACCATTATGTATTATATGGTAAGAGCCACCAGCTCAGCTAAGGGTTCTTCTTATGGTAAAGACAAATCACCAAAAAAAGAAAATTCCTCTCTGAATCACAGCAGTACCAATGGTAATTTTAACATCCCCAGTGAGGTGTCTGAGGGTGAAACTGCTAGAACTGTGCCAATTGAAAGTCAAAATCCTGAACAAGGAGATAGTAAATGATTGTGAAATCTGGAAACATGATTTGTATCAAGTTTCTTTCATTTATGCTATTTTCAAAGAATAATTTATATATTTTGTAATGAACATTTCTGCATTTAGGGTGGCACAATGTCTAGGAAGTTGAAAACTTTGCTTAAAAAATTGTATACATAGATGTGAATAATGAAAAAACAACTGCTCCTTAGGGAGTCCTGTTTAAAATTTTTGCTTACATTTTTATAAATTGTGAGTTCTTTGCATGACATGCTTTTTGTTTTTTAATGAATGCATGTACTGGTTATATATTTGCAGTGATGTATTTCTGTGAAATCATTTGTAAGTTGAAAACTTTTTAACAATTTAGGATTTTTAAATGTATTTTATTATACTGTTTTGAAGTACTTAAAAGATTTTCTAACATAAAGCCACAATTTCAGTGTAAATTGATGTTTATATGTTAACAATTGTGATTTATGTGACACAAATACTGTGGAGACAGTGTGAATAGTAGACTGCATTGTATCCCATAACATGTGCATGTCTTTTATTATTTTCTTCCTCTCCAAATAACTGTGATGTAATTTGTAGGTGTCTAATTTGCATAACATAACTATGAGATATTAAAAAAATGATATTCTTATAATCCCAGTTAGACATTCCCATATGCATGTCTTCCCTAATAATCTTCCACAGTAGAAAATGGTTAATTTTCCTTTACATCATCATTTATTTGATCATCATGATTTTTCGAATTTTAATTCGAAACAAGTGCCTTATAAACATTGTATTTGAAGTGATTAAAATTGCTCTATTGATCACATGATCTAATACAAGTTTTCTCACTATTTATAAATATATCATTTTGTTTTAGTTTACATTAAACTGTTATGTTAATGCTACATTTGTTATATTATGTTGTATTTTCGTTTGTTAAAAAAAAAGAAAAAGAAAACTCCAATGCATACCTCTCAAACTGCATGAAAATATAAAGTTCACTAATTTTCACACATACACATATATAAGAAAGAAGATTGTAAGAAGTTTCTTATTTTTTTATTCTTGTCATTTTTTTCTGTTTTTAAATATATATGTGTAAATGTCTTTATTACTAATTCCAACTTATCCTAGTCTTTTTACTTTGTTTTTAAACAGCAAATATATATTTTTTAATTGCAGATATAAAAGAAATTCCTAGAAAGTTTATTTGCAAAAAAACATGGAAAATATATTTTTTTCTTTTTAGAATGTAAATTATATTCAGAGTTTTCAAGTATTTAAAATGTATGTATTGAACAGAGAATTATATACTCAAATATCTTTGTCATTAATAAAAGGGGTTATTCTGTATCAATTTTTCTATATATATTTATCAAGAGTGTTTAATTTCATGCAGTATGCATCTTAAATGTTTTAAATTTAAAGTAAATTTTTGAATAGCTTAATAATATAAGTATTTTATGTATTTATATGTGAATGTGCTTAAACTGATATAGCACATACTTAAAAAGGAAATATATTATTTTTAATATGATAGGGAAAATTGTTGATACTTTATAATGTGTATTATTTTTATTTACTATAGTTATCATTGAAATTCTTATTTATTAATTTGATAATAAAACCAATGACATTTTAACAAGTAATTAGATTCAAATATAATGGAATACCTATCAGAGACTTGATATCACATTACAGTTTACTATGGTGTACATTTTACAAATAATTTAAATGTTAGATGTTTATATATATCAAGTCACTTATTTATTTTTTTCATGAAAGAGAAACTATTATTAATTATATAATGGAGAGAGAAATGTACATATATTTAACTGAATTTTAAGCAAATTATGTGCAATGTTTTTTTTTTTTTTTTACCAATGTTTTCATTTTATACTGACTTCTTTATATTGAAATTCTGAAGTTTACTTATTACAAGGGTATTATCCCAATTTACCTTAAAAATTAATTAATGAAAATTTCTATTTATAATATAACTCATATTCCTCTCAAATTTATCATCAATGCCAAATTTACTAATTCAATTCAAAAATTATTTTTATTGCATGCATATATTTTCTAACATGATGAAAAGTGGTAAAATTAATCATAATATATGAAATAAAACTTTCAAGTGTGAATGACATTTGTAAAAAAAAATAATAAACAGATTTTTAAGTAATACTTTTTATCGGCTATTGTAAGGAAAATTTTATTCTGAAAGTAAAGTTTATATGTAAATATACACATTCCTACTTAGCAAACTGCATTTCACCCACTTTAGAAAGAAGAATTGAAAGAAATCAGATTTTGAACATGTTAAAATTTTAAAATGTTTTTGGTCATGAATTTATTCACTATTTTGAGTAAAAAAGGATTTATTTATAGATATTTATAAAATTTACCACAAGGTATAAAAGAAAATATAGTAAATATGTGTCAAAAGAGTCATTTTAGATAAATTTCTTATGAAAAATTTTTATACTCTCAAAAATTTCATTCTGTTATAGCATTTAAATATCTTCCATTTTTAATATTAAATTGTACAAAAAGATTTTAAATCAAGCGAGAAATTTTAAATAGTATATTTAAAATAAATTAAAATATCTTAGTGAATATTTTTCATGGTATAAGTGAAATATGTTTTGTTATTTATAAGGGAAAAATTTTTCATTTACCTATACAAGTTTTCTCTTATGTTTGAGAGAGGGTGTTAACTATTTGAAATTGCAATTGTAAATTATTAAGCTTCAATTTGTTAAGGATAAAAAAAAATTACATCTTAAATGAAGTGTTATTTTTGTAGTGTTTTGAAAATAGTATATATTTTTTGTTTGTATACTTACATTTTTTTGTACAAGTATGGGAAAGTTTATTAAAATAGAGAGGCATGATTTTCATAAATGATATTTTATTGGTTTTAAATACATGATATACAAACTAAATTCACACACACACACACACACACACACACACACACACATATATATATATATATATATATATATATATATATATATATATATATATAATTCACCAGGTAGACATGAAAACTTGTAAAAATTATTGATATAAATGTCTGTGACGATTTTTTTTTAAATTTTCATCCAAAGGGAGAATATGAATATGGAAATTCAGTTAAAATTTTACTTATAACCTGAAAAATATTTTTTTTAACTAAGAAAGTTTGTTATTGAATATAAAAGTATACAAATCTATAAATGGAAAATGTATCAATCAACTGAAGGCTTGATTACAAGCCTTTATTTGATTTCATAATACATAATGCTTAATTTTTTCTACTTAAAGATTTTTATCATATTAATACTTGTTTATTGGAATTGATGTAACTAAAAATATTTGTAAATATCACTTATGTTTTTAGTATTTAATTACATACAGTTATTTAGTTTTATCATTTGCAGGTTCTTAACACAACTAATTGAATTTTGTTAAAAATCACAAGTTTTTCTTTTTTAATATTTTCCTAGCATCAAATTTATAATTTTAGATAAATATTTTTCATGTATTTTTGTTTGTTACAAAATTTAAAGCAAGCTGCATTTTTGTAATATTGATAATATATTTAAAAAGAAAAGTCCTTTGGTATTCATTTCTCTTATTTAAAATTTTTAGCACTTAAATCTTCCTTTTGAGTGTAAAAAAAATTTCATTGAAGGTGTTTCATTAGCCATTTTATACAAAATATGATATGAAAATATTTTTTATGTAAATAAAAGTTTAAAACTTAATCTATTTGTGAACAAAATTATCACTGTGTATATGCAAATATTGTCTGTTTATAATGTCTATTTTGTTTCTGATATACTTGTAAGTATTAAGATCGTAACAATAAAGATTTAATATTATGGGTTTCAAAATTCTGTGTATCTTGAAAAATATTTTGATTAATTTTATAGAGTTTGACAAATTTAAGAAAATAAAATTATAAATATCTAAAGTTCAAGTTTCCTCTTTGCTAAATGTATATAGTGCAGTATTTCATTCAAGTGTCTTGAACTGTAATGCTGTTCAATAAAAAATGTCCACTCTAGTTTATTTATTGTCATTGAATGAATCAAACTTTTTTTATTTATTTGAAACTTAACAATTGCAGTTGTGATAATATTTTCGAAAATATGTTGTTTTCTTATTTCTTTTGCAGAAATTGTTGATGTGCTTTTACTTTTTTGTATTGTTGTAAAAGTTTAATTTCCATGAATGATATCTTATATCTTTATGTTTAAACTTCATAGTCACTTTAATTGTTCTCATAACTCTCATTCGAGTTAAATATGCGTTATTTTCTTATATATTTCTACTTCCATTTTTACTATGCTTGATTTGTTTATTAAAATGCACATTTTCATCTTACATTAATTGAAAGCACATTTTGACATACTTTTTTTTTTTATCAAGCATGAATATTTTAAATTTTGTAAGCTTTCCACTGTTGTATATTCAAAAGAAACATTTTTATCTTGATGGTTTATATATTTCCTCATTGTTATATCATAATTATTTCAGTGTGCTATAGTACTGTGCATTGAATTAAATTGTTTCTGTTGATTTTAAAACTTCTCCTAATAAGTCATTTTTGATTAAAATATTTAAAAAAGGAATGTTTAAAAGTTGAAACATTTCTTTTTAAGGTTGAATTTTTATTAGCACATATTAATATTCACTTTATATTGCTCATACCTTGTTATCTTTCTGGTGTATAGAAATTAAAAGTTTTTAAATTGTGTAAATATTTCTAGCTATAAAATGTTCGATAATGATTCTTCTACAGATGTATACACCATTCAAACAGTCAGTTTATGTTTGCAGTTGTAACTTTTTGTTTTATTTTTATATACAACTACTTGATTAAATTTCCAAAACTCATTATCAGTTTGTATTATCATGTGGTTGATTTATTGTACAATATTTTGTGTATTTAGTTTGAATTAACTAAAATTTTGGTGGTTAAAAATTTAGTTGTATGTTTATAAAGTAAGTTATTGTTTCCTTTAAAAGCTGTTATAGATCTATAATATGTCCGAAGAATAATAAGAATAATTTCAGAAGTTGCACATATATATTTGATAGTTCTTTATCACATACGGGAACATTTTGCAATAGATTTTTAAATTAATGTTGTTCAAGGCATATTTTTATTTAATAATGTATTAAAACCAATTTATGTATTGTAGTAATATAGTTATATCATACAAATGAGCTTTAAGATGAGAAATTGATTTTTCTAAAATAGAAATTGATCTCAGAAAATTATATTGGAAAAAAATCTTTAGATTTAATTTAGAATTTTCTATATTTTATAATATGTACTAAAAATGATCATGTAAATGCAATATGTGCAATTTCAAATTTTGGATTGTAACTTGAAATTATCCTAAGTGTTTATAAGTTTATATATCTTATTTTGTGGTTATTAGATATAGCTACAATTTTTTCTATAAATGTTTGTCATCCCAAATTTTTAGGTACTTCATTTTTACACAAATTATTGCTTTACTCTATTAGTACTGCTGAAGAAGGTTGAATTCATTGATTTTGTGATTTTCAGTTTAAACCTTTAGGAACATAAAATTTTGTATTCATGAAAATATCATTTTTCAGAAACATATCGAAATTCATAAAGAAAATACTATTTTTAATATTTGAATGTAGTTTTACAAAATTTCATGGAATACATCTTCATTAAATGCAGAACGTTGCCAAACTGATTTCAGTATAAAATCAGATAACAGAAAAAGTAAGTAACCTCAAAAATTAAACATAAACAAGTTGTTTTTTTTTAATTGAAATTAAAAATTATTTCTAAGGTTTACATACTGGTCAAGATGGACATCAGTATGAGGATTGTTTATATTTCAAGTACTTTCTATAACACAGCTTTTTAGGAATAAGTTATTTGTATATATAAATTATTTATGGGTGTAATATTTTTGATATAATCCAATGTAATACTTCAAAATATTTGCTTTAAAGAGCTGCATGTTATTTAGATGTTGCATACGCTTTTTGTTTCATTTCAAATTACAGTTGATTCTTAAAGTGTTTGTTGCCTTTGATGTAATATCCTGTGAAAATATTAGAATAAAAATTGCTTTAAAGAAACTGAGTATTTAATTGTTTGATGAAAGTATAAAATACTATTTAAAAAAATATTGATATAGTTACGCATAGGACTGAAGTAAATACGCAAATGATAATGTTTGTATTTCTGTTTCTGTCATTCATTGCTATGAAAATCTTGAAGGAACTACACTTTGTTATTTTTTGTTTGTTATAACACAGAGGCTTGTGAAGATTAAAAGAAGGATTATGTCGAATCAATTTGATGTTTATGTCAAATAAATTTAGCAGTACATTGTGAAAATTGAAGTTAGTTCAAATGAAATAATTTAATAGAAAATCCCATAGTTTAGACTTTCCCAGGAAAACGCAAAGATTTCGGGGATAGTACCTAGTTATTATGAATTGAAAAGAGAAATACTGAATTAATGTAATGAAAACAACACAGGTGAGATATTTTCTGTTTGCTATATATCGAAATAAAAACTAAATTAAAAATTCCGACAGAAATTTCAGTTTAAATTTGAAAACATTTTAAGTTCTGTAATTGTGAACTGAAAAGATGAGAACATTAAATTGAGGCCATGAAAACAAGCAAAACTTTATATATATGTATACCGAAATAAAAACTAGAAAAATTGCTTTTAACCGAGAAGTTCTAGTTTAATGCGGAAACGAAGTTCTAGTCTTGAATACGTTAAAATACACATTACAAGCTAATTTAATTGATATCTTTTCTCAAAACACGTTGTTTTACATCACGAAATGAAGTCTCCTACATAGATTAGCTAAAAACATCAAATGAGGTGTTTAATGCTTGAAAGCTAATTATATAAAAAGTTATTAAATATTGAATCGTAATTCTTATCCGCGTACCCATGAATTTCCGGGTGGTGTATTAAAAGGGAAATTGCTTTCTATGAAGAGGGGGTATATATACAATACTTTTCAAAAATTGAAGTAAATATTTTTCTGAAGAAAAATTGTGATAAATTACAGTAAAAGGTGCCTTACCATAAATATTTTTTCTCTACTAAAAGAAGTAACGTAGAGAGATGGTAAATTTATAAAAAATGGATATAAGAACTATATGATCTACCTTGAATTGACAAGAGTTTCTGTGTGGAATGTTACATGACTTAAATAAATTATCATATTGGACATCCAAAAACAATATCAAGAAAGACCAGCGGCACATCACAGCGAAATTTATTTGGTATGTAATATGTTATACAAAGATTAAATGACTGAAAATGTATGGCTTCTTCTGAAGAGTGGAAAATAACAAAATTAATAATTAGAAACCGCTAAATCTGCTGATGCACCTCAATACAATCGAAGAGGCTTTGGATTTATATAACAGTGCTTACGGTTTCCATATATTGTGTCAAAGTTTATCTGGTTTATCAGATTAATTGTAAGCCTGGGATAAAAATTTTCTATTGGCAATGCATCGGGAGAACAAGCAGACCATGGAAGATTTGATCTAATGGATTAAGGAATATTGAAAATGGTGCGTCGTGTATGGTAGCACACTTTTCTATTAGAATGTGGCTATTACCATTTGATAAGTATAGAAAGATCCATGGGTCTCAACATCTTAGAGATATAGCGCTGGCTGTTCAATGAAATACATTAGAGAGATGCGAGAGTAAAATTTAATACCATCCCGAATCATGACACTGGGTACAGAACCAGTGAGGTGGTGGATAAAGAAACAGTCATCACTGTATCTCCAGACTTGAATCCGACCATCACACTGCTTCAAGCAGCAAGGAATTGAAAGAAGTTCTTTAAATTTCATGTGATTTTTAAGTTTTTAATTGAAAATATTTCTGTGCAATTATACATATTATTTAGAACAGTTTTTCGTCAAACAAATTTCCTGTGTTAATTTTAGATTCGTACGTTTTGAAATGTATTATTCCTATAATACATACACACACATATATATGTATGTATGATTGTTTTTATGTGATTACAAATAAGTACTTTTGAAATTATTTCTTTAGAAATAAATATGAAAATATATATTTAGCTTATTAAGGTTTAATTTACTAATTTTTGTCTTTATTGATTAAACTTATAATTTTTTATACAAATTTCTTCTGAGACAATTATTTTTTTATGTATACATTTCAACGCAGATTTCTGTTGTATGCTAATAAAAACTTAATTCTATAAAAGAAAGCGTACATTTATTTTATTTTAAGAAGAACACTCAATTTCAGATTTTCTTTTCGCTTTTGTCAGTAACTCTGAAACTTAAAACCAGACTGCATTTATTTCGTCTTTAATTTATTTTTTGCAATTGTCACAAGATAATCCCTTATTTTTGGTTAAATGATTTTAACAGGTGTATCAATAGATGTGGATTTAAACGGTAGCTTGTGTACAAAGATAATTAATTCCAAAGAATTTTCGCTTTTCATCGAAATAAACCTATAGTTTAATTGAATACCATGTCTTTTCAATCAAAAAAACTTTATCTTTTTGCTCAGATACGTTGTTAAACCTTCAGGAATTATTCTAGTGCCTTTAAAAAGTGACTAAGCAAGGTAACAATGTTAATAGATCCATATTTCTGTTTCCAGATGGCGTATTCTAAATACGAACTCACCTTCCTGACAATGAGAATCATTCTTGATGCTTGCTACAAACATTTCAGCTTAGACACATGGTTTTAGCAGGATATAGTTCCATCATATTCAACAGGAGACCTATTTGACATACTCAGAAGTCAAATCATCATTGAAAGAGACCTTATATTTTGTACTCCTTATATATAAGAGATGACAGAGCAACTTTGTTGTTTTTATTACTTATGACACTTATATAAGCCAAGTTCATTAGCCGACGGCTGTTAAATTAAGTCAGAAGGGTGCGTCTTTCGTTTAATTAGAGCACCATCAAGGTGAAAGTACGACTTTGCTCTAAGACTTCTCCGATAGATGGCACCACCAGAAGATCCACTCCCTTAAATTTGACTTTGGTCTGAAGAGGGAGGAAATTTTCTCCAGACCATTCACCCAGTAACTCCTCAACGACCGACCACAGGACTTTCAATTCCACAGATTTAATGAAACTTTAGGGCATGTACCCAGTGGTTTTTTGGCGGCACTGGAATCAAAACCAGCTTTTCCAGATAGAAGGCCGATTCCCTAACCACTGGTCTATCTCTCCCTAAAGGATATACAGCCCTATAGAAAGTATTATTCTTTATATGAGGCTACATTAAAACAAAATCGATTTAAATCACAAACCTGCGATAACAAGTATGATAAGGTTGATTTTAAGAAAGATTTTTAACCAGGCCATCGCTAATTATAAGCAGGGAGTTTTCTTTGTTACTTTCTGAGATGCCAATATTTTAAGAAATTTAATTTTCAATTTCTGTTTTTTTCTTTCTTTTTTTCATGATTAGATATTAGAACTAAAAATATCTTTCTGTTCAAAAGTTAATATTTTTTTCTATACCCATGATATATTCAGGGTTTGTCAATGGACACGTTTTGTTATCATAGATCCATCATTTCCATGATTTAGTTATTAAATTGGAATATGCTATATTTAAAAGAAACATAATAGTAATTCTAGAATGTACTGTAAATTTAATTTTCAGTTTCCGTTTTTTTCCCTTCATGATTAATTTCTAGATATTAGAATTAAAAACATCTTTCTGTTTAAAAGTTAATGTTTTTTTCCTATACCTTATGAAATTTCGGTATTTGTCAACAGACACGTTTTATTATCATAGATCCATCATTTCCCTGATTTTGTTATTATAAATTGGAATATGGCATTTAAAAGAAATTTAATAGTAATTCTAGAATGCCCAGCGCGGTTCAAAAAGCATAATAGAAAGTAAGCGATTATTGCGGGGAAAAAAACAACATATAAGAGCATGAAACTTATTTTTTTGAATAAAGACATGAATGTCATTTAATGCACAATAAGATCAAAATGTTTTTCGTTTCGGACTGTAATTTTATAAAGTTGGTATCAAAACTTTGTCTTTACTCTTTGGAGGGTGTTGGAATGAACTCCATCCATCTCATTTCTGGAGACCGTTTTTAGGTCCTCCTTGATATAACACTGAAAGTCGTACGGATGTCCTAACCCTATGAGGACTGTCAGTTTATCTCTGATCCCATGAATTTTTCTGCATCAAACAAAAGTGTCATCAAACTCTCATTCCAAGCCACGTGACGGAGTCAACAGTTCTATGGGGATAAGACCCATCCTGCCTGAACCAGTACCAATGTGCTATGTTGACAATCCCTGCTTCAGGGTCAAAGTCGCCTTCCAGCAAATCTCGATATTTCATTCCTGTCACAATGCTGTCAATTAATATTGGATCAATTATCGTACGATAACGATTTTATTAGACAGAAATTCTTTTTCCAAACTCTGAATAACATGCTTGTCAAATGGTGACATTACTTATATTTAGTTATAGTTTATATTCTCACAAAATTTTCTTACGATAAGTAATCCTTTATCCAAGGTCAATGATACCTTATAGTTATATTTATTTCCCATAAATAGATATTTACCTGAAACACCAATGTATGTGCTATTACGATGTGGTAAAATATACTTACATTTGAAATCAGGAACTTAAATACTTTCTATTATGTTTTTTAGACGACCTTCCATATGCAATCTAAGAAATGAAAGTGCTCTAATGGCTATATTTTTAGTAACCATAAAAGCAATTGATAAATATTATAAATGAAAAAATTAAATAAAAATTAACAACATATTATATTACATTTTTTATTGACTAGACAGTTTAAAATACACAGGTTAAAGAGAGAAGTATTCAACATTTTAACATTAGAAAAGAAAGTTGTTGTGAGGTATTTTGTAGGTAGGAAAAATCATTCAAATCAAAAAGTTGTAATGTTATTTAATTTAAAATTATTAAATTTTACTTCATAATAATACACATTATATGTTCTGATGATTGTTTTCGTGTCATTTCATACCTCTTTTAGATAACGAATATAACACGTCTTCAATCAAAATAAAAGTTTTCAAATGTCGAATTAACTTTGATTTCTTTTATAAATTTAAACTAATATACTTTAACATTACTGGAAAATCTTATAATGTTTAATTTTAATTAGAAAGCTTTAAATTATTAAATAGAAATTTATTTGAAAAAACAGAGTCACCTATAAATCAAGCATAGAATTAACATTTTGCTTTATTTTCTAAGCAAAAATTTATTAGAGATATGTGAATGTGTGAAATTAAGAGTAAATGCATATATATGGTGTTTGAAAGACTACGTAAAACACAAATTTTTATCAGATGAAGGTATAGTTAATTTTTTCTCAAAAACTTATGTGCGTTTGTATTTGTAATATTTGATTAGTTTTAAAAACATTTTTTGAGTTGTTTTAAAAGGGTTTTCTTTCGTAATGCATAATTTAAGTTGAGGTTTCCATAAAACATTCATTTCTTAATGGTAATATTTGAAATCCTGCTAAGATACTACAAATAAAATATTTTAGATTTATGGAATCTGTTACACTTTTCAGTTAATCTAACTTAAACTGTGGCGGAGCAATTTGATTGGAAGTAAAATCTTATAAAAGATGACTATGTTAAAGAGTGAGAAAAATGATTTTTACAATAATCTGTTGTGATTTTTAAGAACAAAAGATATAAAATTATTTCGAAGTTGAGGAATCGTATCCATATGTAACTTTTGTGTGCATACATTTCCATGTACATAAATACATACTTGAATATGTATACTATATATACATATGCATACAAATGCGTTAATATATCCTTAAACACTCTTTGATGAATGAAGTGATATAAATGTACAGAACATCGAGCATCAGTTTGGAATTATCAGTAATTCTCACTCTGTAGTTTGTAATTTTTTGTAAATCTATGTGATGAAAGATATTTAATTTTTCTTTTTGTAAGCAATAGTATCAAATGTCGAAGAGAATAAATATGCAGCATGTTCACTCCTTACCACCAAGAGACATTGCAGAAGTACACGTTCCTTAGTTTGCAATATTGTTCTCAAATGGTGCTTGAGTATTCAAAAGGAAACGTCTTTTGTTCTTTACATTTTGTAGAATAAGCATAATAAATCCACACAGGAGACGCCTTTTTGAAGTTAACAAATATATATTCCATGGCTGGGAGGATTAAACTGTTTTCTATTTTTATATGAAATGGATGGTTTATTGTTGATTTATCTATTCATTCAAAATTTAAGCTAGGCTTCTTTCCTTAGAATATTTTGAAACACTTCTTTGTAATTTAAGCCCATGCAGACGATTTTTGTTGTGTAGATTTGACAGCCATTCTTTTACTAAAACATAAAGAATTTGATGGTGATTCTATCTCCAACAACTGTTTGAGAGATGTGGAATCCTAGAAACTTAAATGTAGAATCCACCGCCGAATCATTTAATTCTGGAAACCAGAGAGAAGTTGTGTCAGTTTGCTCTTTCTTGAGTGAACATGTCGAGCACCAGGCAGCGTCCTGATGGCCTCACTGACACTTTTCAGAATAGTAAAAAACTGCGCAGTCATTCGGATATTACGTCTGATATTGCAACATAGGTGCCGCCGAAAGGTTCGGGTGGGGTGTTGTGTTCATTCTGAGGGCGGGAAAGCTCTTGTTGTACCAGTCCTCGTCAGCATCTTGCCTCATGGCTGCTGCCATGTTGGGATTGGCATGGCCCATGGAAAATGGCTGCGCCGCCATCGGTGGGTAACTGGAGGCCATGGGTTGATATCGACCTCCCATGCTGTTGATGGCATTCGGTGGTGGATACTGGTAGCCCCTAGAAGCCACAGTGGCGGTGGGATAAATATTACGCATCATTGCTCCATTGCAGGTCGGTAGAACAGAGGGCGCTGCAAGTGCCTTCTGTAGCTGCTTCTCCTGCTTCCGGTACTTGGCACGTCGATTTTGGAACCATACCTACAAGTAAAAATATTTAGTATAAGCTTCCATTACAGAAATCCTATTGAATCACAATAGCGAAAAATTTCACTATATTTCTATTTGATAGCATTTATTCCAGATTCAACATGGAAATTCTGTTTTGAAAATTAGGTTAATGAATATCAGGAGGAAATGTTCGCTATTATATAAATGGTGCTAGAAAGTATAAAAATAAAAATGTGTCTTACAAACAAAAGAATCATGTTTTTTTTTAATTGACTGATTATTATTTTACTTGCGAAAGTATATCAGACGCAATTATAAATTTTACTGAAAAAAAATTTATATATATCTTTGATCTATATTATATTGTATTTTATTTGAAATAAAGAAAATGATTTGAAATTTCTTGTGCTTCCTAACATCATTTATTCTATTCAAATTTACTGTTACACCAATATAAATTTGTGAAATTAAATGCGAGGATGCGATGCCATTATCTAATACAATGATTTAGTTGATGGATTGATGATTTTGTCTTTGTTTGTTTCTTTTTGATGTGATATAGATGATACTTTATTGATACTACTGCTACTTTATTGTTAAAACTTTCGATAATATCATATTGTATATTTGTTAATTTTCTTCTTAATAAATGTCGGACTTCTCAAACAGTCTTTTCTTTTTGACGTAATAAATTTCATGGCACCTTTTCATTCAAATTAGCGTGTGCTTATCTGTGACTGTAGAAATTAATTGAAACTATTATTAGAAATGTAGGTTTGCCATTACCTCTTCATCTATTAGATATTCCTAAATTTTATATAGACAGTTTTTTTTAATAATATTAATATAGATTGTTTATATTATTTGAATCTAAACTAATCATTTAGGAGATTCCTTAATAAGATTATTTTATCACTGATTAATTTAATTGTTATAAAATATATTTAATTATAAAGTTTGTTTTAACTGAGATTATATTTTATCACACTTTTAACGGAATAAAGCTGTGTATTTAACCATTGAATACACTTATTACGTTTGTTGTGAGATCTCTTCCATGACTATTAACATTCATCAACTAGTGAAACAATAAAAGAATTTTCTGTACAACAATGGTAAGCACTTAAATGCTTATTTATAAATTATAATGGGAGTGCGTATTTTCTTATATACATCTGAAAATGCTGGAAGTGAATTTTATTATTCTAATACATTCTGGTGTTCCGTTTGAATCGGTTCATTTGCATACATTATTTTTGAATATGCCAATCATATTTCTTAATATTTTGCTTTTATAGAACCAATTTAAAATGATTATGAAAGTCAACTTCACCTTTATTATAGCTTATGGCTAACTAAATAAATGACTAAAGCAGCTAAGTTGGCAGAACTTGTAATTATTTATTTTAAACTTCTGTACAAAAATTTGTTTTTCCCGATAAATATGTCATATTTACTTTCGTCTTCTATAGATTATCAATTCTTCTAAATATTTCATTTCAAAGTTAAGAATGCTTTTAAAAGCCATATATAAGTGTGTGTGTCTGTATACGTTATTTAAAGTTATGTTTGGTGTGTGAATACTATTAACTTTTTAATAACAAAATATTAAGTCGAATCTCATTTGAGTGAAATCTGATTAATCAAAAATCTCAATATAAAGAAAATTGTTCGGAATCTTAAGCAAAATTCTAGTTAACACAGAATTTGCTGTAAAAAATTCAATTAAATTGAGAGAGGGAGAGAGAGAAAAATTTTGCAGCAGTAAAATATATATGGCTTATAAACTTCATTCTATTGGTAATCGATTAAATAAAATTTTTATAAACTAGTATTTACGAATTTTAAGTACTTTATGAAGATTTTCTTTGGATGACAATCTATCGACTAATTAAAACCATAATACTATTCATTATACATACACACACAAACAAACATACACACATTTGAATATCATTAAAGTTCAAAAGTGGATTGTTGAAATGTTGATTCTATCAGTTAATTTGTTGATTGTTAAAATAGATTAATTTCATAAAATAGAGAAAAATAAACAAATTTACATAAATTTCCTTGATTGTAATAATATTTTAAACCACTTTATTTCTTGAATTATTTGTTTTATTGAATTCATTAATTAATAAATAGATATTAATTTGATTCCATTATATCTTGATTCCATTTTGATATAAATAACATAGTTAACTTAAAGGTATCGGCTCGTTGCTGTTTCTCCAACGAAGGGCTTATTTTCATTTTAATGAATGTCTTTCATATAATATGTAAATTACAAAGGTAATTTGAATCACGGTAAATGAAATTCCGGTATTTTAGCAGTGATACACACATATATGCTTATAAATATCTTTTTTTTATCTGAAACTATAACAACAAATGATTTTATATCTTTATTTTTTCATAAATACTTTTATTTCTTCTGCATTTGGTTGCAAATCACATTGCGCCTGTCAAATTTTTCCCAAAGTTATTACTTTTGATTAATAATTTATAAATATTTACATACTATTGCATAAAAGAACATAAATATTCTAAATTGTATTTCTCTATAAATATAATGGTTTGTAATTTCTTTTTTTAAATATTAAATTTAGAGTTTTTCTGTGTCACATGTGGAAAACATTTGGCTGTTGCGGGGATTGTGGATATAAAATATTCATTACATCTTGTTTATCTTCAAATATAGAGACACCAACCTTTTTATACTTACTCCTTACTTTATGGATGGGATTGTTATTTATGATCCGAATAGTTGTTTTACTACTGCGTACTATGGTATGCTATAGCGGAGTAACTATCACTGTTATAAAGCGGACTATTACTATAGTCCGCTTATAGTACTAGGTATAAAAATGGCCACTGATGAGCAGTGAAGATCAGGTTGAATATCACTGCTCTATTATCTATATAGCTACTTAGTGTTATCCCTTATTATTTATATCAATAATTAATGTGGACATCAGCAGACACCTATTTCTAATTCTATAATATCTGTATGAATGCGTAAATATTCTTAAAAATTATTGTCAAAACATAAATATATAAAATATATTTTATAAGTTGGTTTGATTTAAAGACAAATTTGCTGATTTATCCGATTATTTTTTACAGCATTTTTGATTCTGAAATTATTAAAAAAATTTTGAAAAGATTATATACTCACCATTGTCCCTCATAGATTGGTAGGAACTTATTCTTGAAGATAAATTAATGCATGCACTTATTTTGCTTAATGCAGAAATGATTCACAAAGTAATTGATGGTATTTTTTATTAGCTTTTGGTATATTAATAAAAATTTGAGAAATTTTGCAGATCATATATAACATATGTGTTAGATGAGAAAAGTGTAGCCGAGAAATTGAGGAATTTGAACTACATGTTTCTTTGTACTGGATGACATTAGCAATAAGAATGTCATCACATCACATTCTATAGTATTATCTTTTATTTTATAACGTCCCATAACGATTTTATTTTAGAAATTGTTCCCTTATCTTTTTTAGAGTTTATTTTAAGATACAAGTTGCTTCAAGAGTTTATTTTCCAGATTTATTATTTTTATCTAAATTTTTTATTTATACAAGTTTCTATTTTAAGTTCGCTGCATTTCTTATTATACTTAAAATTTTTCTTGTCACTAATTTTATAAAAATCAGCTGCATGTAGCATGAGTTTGGTACATCAGAATTGCCTGCCAATTTTTTTATTACCTAAAACTCTTTTATTTATTCAGGTGTCATACTTTTCACAGTTTAAGTTAAGCTGCCTTTCTTATTCTAAATTCTCAAAGAAATATTTTCTCATAAATATTTTAAAAATTATCTGTCAAAACCATGCATTAGATACGTACGAAATTTTTTCTGTAATTTATTTAAATCCCTTTATGATAACTTGGGAAACATTCAAAACATGAAAATAATGGATTCTCCTTCCCAATTTTAATCAGATTTTCTGTAATAGAGTAACTTGTAAACCTAGTTTTTGCAAAAATCAGTTTTTTTCTCGAAAGTGGAATATTTTGATTCCAATATAAATGCGCCCACAAATCCCCAATTTTCACAATATGGCTCATTAATATTTCAAGCACTTTGATATTTTAAAGCTGTAACTTTAACTGAAACTAAACGATTCTTTATACAAATATATGTGCCAATTCAAACGATAAATTCTGTAAGCTATTTGAAGAATTATTGTCATCAAACAACTGAAATATTATAACGCATTATCAAGATGGTTTTCCCTTTGGAATTTATTTCTAAATGAATGAAATTTCTACTGAATCAAGTGTCATTAACAATGGATTTTATTGTTTAGAATATTAAATAAAGCTATTTCGTGTCATTTGCTGGAGCATCCATTCAATATGCATTGTAAACGAAGGTTCCACTCATCTGCTAATAAAAACCTTTGGCTTTCGATTATCCTGTGGAAGTGCACAGGAGCTAGACGCCAGCTAACTAAATAACTCCCATTGAAAAGCGAATCTTCAGGGAAGGTTTCCAGATCCAAATGGCACTCCGGATCACTTACCCACCAGGTTTAAATTCATTAGTTCCCGCCATTCCCGCTGTGTGGCACCTCTTTTAAAAACTCGTCTCACTGTAGAACTGCAGGTGTGTGTGGTATGAACAAATAATTGAATGGGGTCACTTCACTAATGCGGTTTATTAGCGGAGAAAGGTGGCTGGGATGTGCCACGCTGGCGCGCGTTGACATGCTCCGTCACTTATTGCATTCCAGATAAGGCAACTCAATGGCACACTGGAACTAACTCACCGGCAACGTAACGAAGAGATCGCAATAGCCCCTGTCTCTGTACCCCCATCTAATCCGATTTTTCGCCATCGGCACCAGAACCGACAATGAGACTAAAGTAATTTTTAGGTAGAGGAAGAGTGAGAGGGGCGGGCTGGGAGAGAGAGCGGACTTTATCAGGGACCTCTTTTAGCCAGGGTGGCCCCAAATCAAATCCGTTAAGTTTCGCTGAGGATATATATATTCTCCTGGCTTTCTCTCACGCCATTACTACTGCTCCCACTGATTGCAGAGGAGGCTGTTGGAGGTGGGGTGCTGATGTGAGGGTGGAGACTGAGATGGAATGGATGTAAGGGTGGAAAGCAACTCCCCGGCTTTTTCGGGCGTGCGATTCGCGTCTTCAAGTCCATTACGCCTTTCTTCCCCCCTTACCAGAAACGTAAATCGAATTTATGAGCCTGCAAGTTGTCGCGGCGCCCAAATGCCAATCTTTATTAGAGAAAGGCGGGTAAGGGGGGGGGAACGGAGAGGAGAGAGCACCTTGTTGCCAACCTCTACCCTCCTCGCGTCTTAATGCGGCTCTTTCCTTTCAAGCCGGCGTGTACTGTGTGTGTGGCTTGAGGGAGAAGGGGGCTCTTCGCTGTGTGGGAGGTGCCGAGTGGGGGCTCTCCGCGCTGCTCGGTGAGAAGCAGAACAAGAAAAACAAGCGGCCTTCATTTGGTATGACAAGAGCGTACACGGGAAGCCCTGGTGAGCGGTAGTAATGGATTCTGCATATGAAACGGGCATTCCTCACTTCCACCCGCCCCCGCTTGTTCATTGCATGCGTGCGGATATGTGTGGACTTCTTCCGAAATCGGGTTATACGAATGCGAGGAGCGGAAGAAAAGGGGAACGAAGAAGATGATAAGAAGGAGAAAGAGAAGAATAAAATGCCAAAAGGAGGGAAAAAAATGGAGAAAAGTTTCGAAGTAAAGCGCCGCGAATTATGTAAGTGAGCTGAGGATCAAGTACGAGGCAGCTGCAGCTTCTATCAAAAGGATTCTTACTTTTTTATTACCCTTTCCGAATCGAAGGCACACTTGAGAGAAATAAGAACAAATAAAAAAAAGAACGTTCCAAAGAGAACGTGAAATATAAAAAGGGAAGGAAAATAGAGTAATAAAAGAGTCAAAAATATATAAGGCCATCAACAATAGGATTGCCTCGCAACAAAAACCCTTTTTTGGAAACTCGTAAACAAGCGGGCTTTGCATATGCCTCGGGTTCCATCCAGGAACTGGAAAAGGAAAAAATAAAGTCTCCCACGAACCAAAAAGCGATATGCAAATTCGAAAGTTAAAATTTACGGAACCGGAATAAAAACACAGTCAAATGCGAAGATCCCTATCAATTATGCATAAGCCATTGGCCATACGTATAAGGCGTTCCAGAAGATTTGAATCCATAAAAAATTTTCAATATCTTTGTTGTAATGCTTTCCAACGGAAAATGTTGTTTTTTTTTCTGTTGTTAAGCTGAACATAAAGAATAATACAGTCGAAAAAGTATTTTCTTGAAAATTTCATCTCGATAAAGTGGTAAAAGTATCATCATGTGTTTTTGTAACTGGCTTTTAGAATTCTGAATGTTTGGTTGTGTCAATAGCGGAAGTGAGAATGGATTCGTTTCTCAAATAATCCTTTTCTTAAATAGTTTTCCTGTGACAGCTTTTGTTCCAGAATTCGGTAAATTTGAATATTTCTTATGTTCCACCCATAAAAAGGACTTAAACATTTGCTTCCAAGCAAATCCAAGGTCCATTATTCTTATCATTGAAGGAAATTTGATTTATGATACTTTTGTTGGTTATCTAGGAAATCAGAACAAATATACTATTCAAAATAGTCTTACTGATAGCTTAAACTTTTTTTTAAATATTCTTGAATCACCAGGAAAGGGTTTGAAAGTAAATATTTTATTTATTTCAGTTTTTCTTTTATAAAAATCTGATTTTATGAAAAGTTGAGTACAAAAATTTCGAAGACATTTGGAACAAAATAAATATAATTTTGGATTTAACTTTAAAAAAGCTATAAAATTTCATTTTTCCCCTATTTTTCACTTTTAATTAGTTATCATCGTAGTTTTACTGGTATACTTTAAATAATAAAATATGAAGAACACACACACAAGCTGAAGTTAAACACCAAAATTTGTTTAAACATTTAAAAAATTTTATAAATTTCCACAGTTATTGATTTATAATTTTTTTGCCATGATTATCACCACTATTTTCATTCTTAATTCAATATCTAGTTTATTAAATTAATTAACATTTGCTTAACATTTTTTATTATTCATTCTTTTTTATTGGCCCATCAAAGTTAACAATTTTAACTTATATAATCACTGAATTATTTCAGTAATTTATATTCTAAAATAATTTTACTGAGTTTCCACTGATAGCTGATTAAAAAAGCATTTATAACGGATAGGCTGTTTTAAAGCATTTAAGGTTCAATCAATAACCGGCATAACGCAAAAATTATTAAATATTGTATTTAAAATTAATGGAAATGGGTAATATTTTCTTACATTTTTCTAGTTTGAGTTTCCCTTCGATTGGCAAACTTAAACTAAATAGGATTAAATTCTTTAGTGATTTGACACACAGATTTATTTGTTATTTCATAGTTATTCAGAAAGCAAGATCATTTGATAAATTGGTTTTGTTAACCAAAAATGTATCAATTAAAAAGAAATAAGTTTTAAAAGGAAATAGGCACATGTAATATATAGATCGATTTGTATTGACTTGACAAGCTGTTGAAAGAATTAAACTTTGATTTGAAGCAAGCAAGAAACAAAGGATAGAAACTATATTGTTGCTTGTAGAAGAAACTAATTTGCTTCAATTCCATCAAGAAAATATTTTTAATGTGCTTTAATACAAGATTTTCATAAAAGTTGATTGAATTTTAGAATCTTAGACACTTATGCAGTTTTTTTTCCTTTCAGTTTGAGTTCCAAGTTTTATCTTTGTTCTTTACAATTTATTAGATATACGGATTGTCCTAGAGTATAGTTGATAATATTGAGTAGCTTATAGCAAACATCAAGCACCAAAATCTTATCAAAATCAAGAAGAGTTTTATAAGAATTTTATGAAACACAAAATGTGTAATCTAGAAGTCACGAATAGATGGAGTTTACACTTTGCAGAGCATAAAATAGATCTACAAAAAGAAATAATTTTAGGTTGTAAGTGTCCTTTAATCTATAGCCACCACTTGCTATAAGTTGTCTGCTATTATCTCGAATTATAAAATTAAATGTTTAAAATTCAAAAGAGAGGTGTTTTCTACTTGTCTTGATTTACTGTTTTTAAAATCGGAGTGAAAGTTGCCATGAGACCACTCACTGTATTTATGTTTGGTATTAAATTTTTTTAAAACTGTAGATCAATTTTCCAAATTTTATAAAATCTAGCTGAATGGTTTTTGTGTGTCATGTTACTTCGTATCGATTACCATCAGAATTTTAAAATCAAGTTAATAGCTATACGACTTATAGTATTTTTCGTTTTTTGTTAAATAAGGAAAGTTAATTGGTAGGAAGATAATTTTGTTTGATATTCTATGATTTAACCAGAGATTGCCATGCATGTAAAGTCGAAACACATTGTACATATAGGAGACCACGCCTGAAGCTCCAAGATCCGCCTGCTAAGGTTTGCTATATAAGATGTTGACCTAATCTTTTGACTATGCTTTGAAATTTTAAGTCATTTAATATGTTGGTGGGATTTCATCTGTTAAATAAATTAGTGTAGTACACAGAGTCCCTTCATATTTCTTCATACCTTCGTATGCTTGCACAATATAAGTTTAATTTTGCATACACTTTAAATTGAATAAATTAAGAACAACATTAATAATTCACAACAAATAAATCAAAACATTTAAGGGTTTATTTATCTATAGATAAATTATATTGGTGCTTACAGCTTGTATTTTTAGAAATCTCAGTAAATATATAAAAAAGAACGACAAATTGAGATTGTGCCCTTGACTAAGGAAATATCCAAGGCAGATCTAGAAGAAACGTTATATATAACATCGATAGAAGACAATAATTAACATGCACGCTTTTTTCTTAGAAATATAAAGCAAAAAGCGTTGTGTGGAATTGCAGGAAGGTGGAAGAGTGTGCAATTACTGTTATACGCTGACAGCAATCGCACTCTCAGTCATTTTGCAAACAATTCTTGCTCATTTTGATAGATTACAGTTGTTTTTAAACTGATGCTTAGATTGCTATAATTATTTCATTATATTTAGCTTAATATGAGGGATTAACATAGTACATCTTGACACAAAATGCTTTTAACAGAGGTGAATTGATCGTTAAATCCAATATAGACGAACTTATTACATTATTTTCCACAATATTCTGACACACTTTGTCTGCTGGTCTATATTTTAAGAATTATATAAAAAATATCTTTCATCAAAAGAGAAACGTTAAAACTTAGAAAAAAATTATAAATCATTAACTGCATAAAAACTTAATATATACTTTTTTATTTTTTATAAATATAATTATATATTTAAAAATAATTAGGGAAATCAATATTATTACCAAAGTATCGCAAAAACAATAGAGGGACCCACACGGCATTTTGAAACAATCTTGGTGTGCTTACAATAATTATCATGCAAAAGATAATCTCTTTACTTTTACAATCTTTTTTATGCGCATTGCGATGGTAATTTACAGGATCATCTACTGATTAAATTTAAACTATAATTTTAAAATTGCACTTGGTTTTTATAGCTTTATTGATATACATTGCTGGCCACCGTAAATGCAACACCCTGAAGGAAGCATGCAAATAACATGAAATTTACAACATACATTAGCCGAGGTGAGATATGCAAATGATTAGAATTTCAGCGCAGACGCACATCACGCGCGCCTGTGGCGCCACTTACAAGCGCAATTGAAGGCTTGGAGATTTCAACAATTTCCATTTCGGCAATTGTGTTTTTCTTGGGGTTAAAATATAAAATTTAAAAAAACGATCAATTATGCCTAGTAGAAAACAGTGATCATTTTTTGATCAAATATCTGAGTTCAACAGAGGAAGGATAGTGTCCTACCGAGATTGAGTATTATCTTTCAGGGAAATCGGTAGTCGTATTGGATGAAATTGAACAACTGTAATGCGGATATGTGATCGTTGGATACAGAAGGGTACCACGGACTGACGTGTTCGATCACATCCACCTCAGTGCACCACTTCACGTGATGACAGGCAAAATTGTACTCATTTCAGTGAAGGATAGCTCAGCCACATCACGAACCATAGCATAACACATTCAGTCTGTAACGCATTATCCAGTATCTGCTCGTACCATTCGACGCCATTTACAACAGAGTGGTCTATCCGCAAGACGTACATTGTTTCGTCTACCCTTGACGTAAAACTACAGACGTCTACGCCACTCGTGGTGCGATGAAAGAAGGATGAGGATGGCAGAATGGAAGGAAATTGTCTTTACTGACGAGTCATGCTTCTGTCTGCAACATTACGATGGTCTGGCGACACCGTGGAGAGAAGAGGCTGAACAGCTGCGTTATGCACCCCCACACTGGTCCTGCACCGGATATTATTGTATGGCACGGTATTGGACATTAATCTCGCACTCCTCTAGTACGCATTGTCGGTATTTTAAACAGCCAGAGCTACATCTCCGAGGTGTTAAAGCCAGTTGCCCTTCCTTACCTTCAGGGTTTGCCCACAGCCCTATTTCAAAAGAATAATGCGTGACCACACGTAGCATGCATTGCCCAAGGTTTTTCGTCAATCGCCGGATTGAATTGCTTCCCTGGCCGGCTTGCTCTCCGGATCTTTCGCCGATAGAAAACATGTGGCCCATGGTTGCTCAACGATTGACCCAAATGACATCCCCATCTGCCACACCAGATCAACTTTGGCAACGTGTGGAAGCTGCTCGGACTTCTGTACCCCGAGAACACACCAAAAGTCTCTTTGAATCAATGCCGATTCTTGTGGCAGCGGTGATCTCCAACAATGGCGACTAATCTGGTAACTGATTTGGGCAGGAACCACACTTCGCAGAAGTCTATAAATTTAATCATTTGTTACTTGGTCAACATGTTATTTACAAAATATATTTTTTTGGAATATCTCTTGTCTTTCTTGGTATTGCAATTTGAGTGGCCAGCTGTGTACATATTTGTTTTTTTCTCTACGATCAATATTTGTATACGACTCTTTTACAAATTTAAGGAGTAATTCTAAAAATCCTTCCCTAAAATTATTATATAAAATTTTTATTTTAGATTACACGGCTCATTAATTTGTTCAGAAATTAGAACCACTCTACATATTTTTTCTGATAATTAATTTTATATAAATTTGTAAAAAATATACAGATAATTTTTTTATTTCTGTGTCTTACGTTACATTCAATTATTTTATCCAGAATTTTCAGAGAAGTTCCAAATAACTTTCTTATGCAGTTGTATTATTCAAACAGTTATGACAAAATTATATTATTATTTAAAAATATATAATTAATTCCTTATTGAAATTGATGTCAGAATTACCACTATTTTGTATTTGGTGATAAAATTTTGACACTTAGTTGCAATATCAAATTATTCCAGTTTAACGTACAATCTTAACTTAAATTTGTAAATCGATAAAATATAATTACTCATATAACATGGTAGTTACATATTATGTTAATTATATCTATTGTATTATCCGCAATTACATGAAATTTTAGTGCTCTACAAGCCCAGTGGCGTAGTGGTAGCGTTTCTCTATTCTAAGGTGAAGGTTTGAGGTTCGATCCTCGGGCTAGGAAAGGTCGACTCAGTCTCTCTTTTCTTGGGTCGATAAAACTGAGTATCAAACTTTGAACTAAACATTGAGTGTTCTATTTAGAGTGAGACCATCTAACCAGGACATATGCTTTGCCCTCTAGAGTCCCAAGTCATGGAAATAAATATGGCCATTATAGGCCTTGATCCCCGTATGGGCTATAGTGCCATTAAACTTAGTTTCCATTATTTCAAATAAACTGTAACATGAATTTTTGCTGTAAGACAATGTACTTATATTTTCAAACAATATAACTAATATATTATATTCATGTTAAACAATATTAATATATTTATTTATTTCAATAAACATAATTAAAGAAAGTTTAATAACATAGATTATTTAATTAAAATAACATTATTACTTTATATTAAACGATATATGGACATATATTTTGCTATTTAAATGATCAGACCAAAGATAAGAATATCAGATAACATACTTTTAACAGTAATTATCTCAGAATTTAATTTGTGTACATTACCTATAATATTAATAAAAAAAAATATGTGAATCATGCTGATTTAGTCAATTTTAATGATATAGAAACAAAGTTGTTTCAGAATTTAAAGTTAATGCATGAATAAAATTTTACTAAATTTTATTTTAAAGATCAAGTGTTCATATAAAAATCTTCACTTTTTAGCATTAAATTTTGATAATTTAAAATGAACAATCTGATTAATTTGAAATAAGCAAAATTTTACTAATATTACTATAGGATGAAAATGACTGTGTGAAATAATTCAAATTTTAGGGAGATTTTTTAGTACTGAATCTGTTGATGTGGAAATTTTATACAGCAAATTGCTGTAGAACGAAATGATTACATGGATAATTAAATTTTGACTTCGTAGAAAATGTATTTTCTAATATGAGATCAGCCTTGGAATAAAAAAAATTAATTTAAAGTATTTATATTGAATTAAAAAAGCAGTTTTTACAACTTTTTTTGCATCCATATTCATCATCAGAGAAATTGCTACATTAGATAATATTTTACGGATTTGTAATTAATGAGAATTTATACAATAGCTATAAGACTAAATATGTTATGGTAATTATTACAATGCGAATAATAAATCCACAAATTGCCATTTTTGCCAAAAATATATTTTAATTATGATTACGTTTTCTCCTACCATATAAAGTACAAAATGACTTTTTTTTTATATTTTTTCATAAGCCGACCAATGGCTGAGTTATGGATGTTATTTTCTTTCTGTGTTCTCCCTGTGTTTCTCTGTCCTTTCTTCTGTGATGATGTATGAATGTGGCCCACCCTATAAATGGGTTTGTGGTAGTATGGCGCGGGCAACGCTACTCGTCTCCGTGACTTGGTTCACAGGTGCCCGCTGGGTAACGACAAATGAGTAGCAGTTTCTAGCCTTGTTGTGGCATAGGATTCGTCACCCAAGTGGCCGCCGTTGGGGAAAAAATATCTTCTTAAAGTTCTTGAAAAATACTTTTAAAAAGGCTTACAAAAATAAACCACAAAACAAAAATAAATTGGATGTTTCTAATTTAATTAACATTATTATAATACATGCTCATATTTTATTTGTTACATATCATTATGTTTGTTGACACCCTTATTTTTGTTATAAGCAATGATGATATAATATGGCAATAGGAGGGTGGCAATGTTTAAATTTTTTGTGTTCTTTTTATGAACTTAATATTTCTTAAATGCATGAAAAACAAATTATTTCAATGTATAAGTTTATACATTGAGAGAGATAATGCTTAACTTCATATAATAAACAGAAATTTTATGAACTAGGTTGTAAAAAAAAAACACCTGTTTCTCTAGTTAGATTACCTAGTTAGATTCTCTAGTTAGATTCCTTTTTACAAATTACAAGAGAGCTTCGAGAAATTGGTTTTACAAATAGTATTTATCCGAAATACATTTTTCAGAATGAAATTAAAGTTTCTTATTAATGCACACATTTATTCATTAATTTTATTTTAATACCTTAATGAAATTATTTTGATTGCTTACATTTTTCCTGATTATTATTATAAGATATTCGACTTTATTATGATGCACCTTTTAATTTCTTTCGTAATGTTTTGAAAGCTTAAAAATCTCAGAATGTTTGCGTTAATTTCTTATTTCATTCAAAAATGTTTTCACTGTTGTTGTTGTTTCATATTCCAGATGGTGTAGCAAAGCTAAACCATCTTCATTAAACCAAAAATCATTAAAAAGTCTAAAATTAAATAGGATTCTTGAAAACCTCGTTCACAGTAAAATTCAGACAGTCAAGAATATGTCTCGGGGAGGCCTGATCAGCCTTGCACCAGTTACACTCCAGAAAGACTTTCAGGCCCTGTTGAAAAGAAAAGGACCTATTGTGGCCACTCAAAAAACGTGAAAGAGCAGTCTGCTGTATGCTGGGGATACTGAACTGGTGCCACCAACGAGGTGTTTTTCCCAAAGTACCAAGAGTGGGCAGGCGGTTCTCTCTAAATTGCGTTTAATTCCATCTTTTTAAAAGTGGAGATTTCCGAAAACGTTAGAATAGCGTTGCCCTGCAAGGTGTCAGCAGTGGCAGACTTGTCCAAGCTATCTGCAATTTCATTGCCACTCAATCCAGTATGGGAAGAACCCATTGAAAATGTATAGAGTGTTTAGTAGAAAGTCATGTCACAAGGTCTAAAATATTAAAACTTGTCTTATCCCCAATGGTCGTCCAATGAGACAGATGCTAGGTACGACTGTCCATTGGTATCTAGATGTCTTTGAAAACAAGTCCAGAGGTAGTGTCTATATAATTCAATCACTCATAGATAAGTAATATAAATTCCGATCCAAAAACCGAACAATAGATAGCATTTCTAACTCTTATATCAATTGTACCATCAGATGACTCACTATGATGTTTTCTCTTCTTTGCACTAATAAGATCTAAGCTTACTCGATTGTAATTTAGGGACTTTTGTAAATTTGAAGTCTATGCGACAATGATCATTTTAATAAATGGTAAAGGCTGTTGTTAAAAAACTAACATCTATAAGACACCAATTCAATCAATCCTGCTTTATGAGAGTAAATGCTTTGCAATTACTAAATTACATGAAAATAAAGAATTAACCTTTGAAAGTAAAATACTAAAAAAAGTTTTGGTGCAGTTGATGAGAATAATAGCTGGATATCCTTCTTTAATTTTGAAATCTATCAAAAGTACAAACAACCTGATATCATTAAAATAATGAAATGTAATAGGCTACGATGGCTCGGGCACTTGCCTCGATCTGACAAGGTAAAAAAAGCCAACTTTTACTAATCCCATGAGAAACAGAAGACGAATGGCTTAGTAATAGCGTTTTACCCTCCCAAGGCACAGGTTCGAGGTTCGATCCTCGGGCTAAGCAAGGTCAACTCAGCTTTCCATCCCTTCAGTGGGTCGATAAGCTGAGTACCAAGCATGCTTGGGAACTAAACACTGGGGGTTTCACGTTAGGCTGACTACATAATCGGGCCATATGCTTTGCAACCCAGGGCTTCTCGGTCAAGAAAACAAAGATGGGCACTGTAGGCCTTGACCCACATGGGCTGTCGTGCCACATAATTTAGTTTTAGTTTTATATTAACTCGTATATATTGAAAAAAATTTAATTAAATGCAAACCATTTATTCTGAAAAGCTTGGGGGACACATGTGGAACCCCCAGCAGTGTCGTTTATAATCAGCTCACCTGTATGCGAGCCTCGTTGAGCTTCGTAATCCTGGCGAGCTCCTCTCGGCAATAGATGTCTGGATAGTGTGACTTTGCAAAGGCAGCTTCTAGCTCCTGCAGTTGTTCTTGCGTGAAGGTGGTCCGATGCCGACGTCGAGCAGGTGTTGGGGGGCAGGTGCCGGCAGTGGCACCAGGTGTTGTGGTGGGTGGAGTAAGACTACTGGCTGATGTGACCAGCGTCGGGCTAGTCTCAACTTTTAGTTTCTTAAAGGCACCTTCTGTTGCGGCTGTCAGTACTGAAAAAGAATTCGTACATTGATTGCAAGAAGCAGACATGTTTAAAAATTACTAGAAATTGCAATTGTGGCAAAAAGAGAAAAAAAATCAATTTATAATTTTTTTCAAATGCTGCCAATAATGTATTAACTTTTTAAAACGAATGATCTTAAAAGTGTGAAAAAATAACTTCTCGGACAAAGTTTCAGAATGCTCAGTATTTTTGAAGCAACAATGTTTTTGTCACTTGTTACTATCTGGTGCACATGAGAAAGGACAACAACAGGCAGAAGTAGATAACATTTATTGACAAAGACGATAACTCTAGATGGAAAAAGATGGGTGCGCCGCTTTCTTTCGAAACGAGGATCCATTACAGGCCTAAAGCCCTTCTTCTTACCTCGTTTAACATCCAAGCCTTATTCGGAATTCAAACCCAAGCCCACTCGATAAGAGCCGAGGGTCATAACCATCGTACTGACTGGGTGGCTCAAGTAATAGTGTTTCATTCTTGTTAATTATTCACCTTCCAAAGAATTAATATAATGCTAAAGGTAATAAGTAAACTTTTTTTAATTTATTCAAAAAGATTTCATCTCTTTTTTTTATCATCTGAACAACATTCCCCCCTTTCTAATAAATGGTCAGTGAACTATTATTAAGATGCTGGGTGGCTTAGTGGTAGCGTTTCACGCTCCCAAGGCACAGGTCCGAGAATCGATCCTAGGGTGGGCAAGGTCAACTCAGCCTTTCATCCCTTCAGTGGGTTGATAAACTGAGTACCAACCATGCTTGGGAACTAAACACTGGGGCTTTCGCGTTTAGCTGACCACCTAATTGGGACATATGTTCCACTTCCCAAGGCCTCTCGGTCAAGAAAACAGATGTGGGTATGAAGGCCTTGGCCCACATGTGCTGTCGGGCCATAGAGTTTAGTTTAGTTAAGAACTATATTATTATCTAATGGTTAAGAACTAGGACTTTGGTATATCAATTGGAATAATCGAGGGTCTAGCCAGAGGAAAAATAAGCTATTCCTTTAAGAAGGATAAATTGCTACTGAAAATGGTTGCCATCTCTGGAGAGGTTTTAGATGTGTAGTCGCCATTTGAAATTAATATCTGGTGTTCTGTAGTGATTTCTTGTAGATGAAATCAAGATCAATTTTAAATGTGCTTATACAAAATATGGATAGGTAAAATATAACTGCACACCTAAAGTATTTTCTTGTGATTATCATCAACATCATTGATTAATGAGTACATGTATTATATAAATAAACAATAGGTATGAATATATGTTGTTTTGTTGTTACACCAGCATACTTCCCTGTTCCTACCCCATAGCTGTGCTCTACCAGTTAGTGTCTATACATGCTGTTGTGGCATCAACAGGCTTCCCTGTACCTAGTCCTGGGTTGGGCTCAGCCAGTTTGATAGAAGCAGCCGGATGAAGTCTTCATGATTTTGAAGTAGAGTCCAAGCAGAAGATCCCCAATACTTGGCCTGCCAGACACAGAGATATCATTTCACTTGGAGTACATTTCGACCACGACATATTTAACGTGCTCCAGCCCTTTTGGAGAGAACATGATGGATCTATACATGTATGTATACTTATACACCAGCAAGGTCCCCTGTGTCTAACCCAAGAAGGGTTCCACCAGTTTGGGTGGGTAATGATCTATACATGTAGCATTTTCTGGTATTTTCTTATGATTGTGATCTATATCATAGTTCAGTATGCTTTTATACAATATAAATAAATAATATTCAAAAGCAGATGCAGGTTATTTTTGTTTTTCTTATGAATACGATCAACAATATAGTTCAATGTATTCACATACTAGATAGATAGACATATAAAATATATTATTGTTGCATCTCCTGGTGATTTCTTATTATTACAATTAGCATCATAGTTATGTGCTTCACTATTATGTAGACAGAAATGTACATAACTATAAATAATTCTTGGATGAGAATAACATTTATTAGTAAATCAGTTTTATCACTAGGAAGAATATGTGCACACCATACATATTAGATGTTTAATACTTGTTTTCGCAGTCAAAAATTTTAGATTTTCCACAGGGGTAGAAAGGGTTTTTGGTTTATGTTTTTCAGCTATTGAGCAATTTAATTTTTAGATAACTTTTTATAAACACATTTCTTACTTTTATATATTTCTGCATGAAATGCTAAATCATTAATAATAACAGGAGTTTCGTAAACCGGTTGAATATTACTGTTTATTTATGCAGTATATCAAGCAGTTAAAATATTATAAATAATAACAATCCTTAATAACAAGTTAGAATGTTGAAAGTTTTATGAAGAAATTCAACAAAAGTTTAATATCAAAAGCGATCAAATTTCTCTCAATGATATATTTGGAAAAATCCTTTGAGATTCGAAAACTGAAGAAAATTTTAATAAATATAATGAAAAGTATTTATATTATTTTAAAGTAAAGCTGTTACTATTTAGCAACATTTGTCTGATTAAATAAAAAATTATGGATTGAAACAGAAATGATATTTAGAAAATAAATTTTAAATTATTGATTGGTTTGAGTTTGCTGATATTAAACTATATAACATTTGTGTAAAGGGAAGATAATAATAATGATTATATAAATAAATAAACAAATAAATAAAAAATAATCATAATTTATTTATTTATATTGGGCTTTAAAAATAATGCTTTTTTTAAACACAATAAGAAAAATAATATTGCAGTTAACAGAAACCTACTTTTTATACTTTTAATTTATTGAAAGGCTAAAAAAACTACGTAAATTATTTAAGAAATTGACCATTTAATGAAATCTTTAAGTGTAATTAAATTGCAGATCCTGGTAATCATGTAATTGATTTAATGCTTACTGAAATAATTGCATTAAAATATGACTAACCATATTTAATTTGATTAATAAAAATTAGTACCGTTCGTTAACAGCCGATAGCAACAAGCATATTAATAAGCAGTTCTTAAAAAATTATAACTTGAGAAATGGTTTTTTAATGTAATTCGTAATCGAAAATCTCCGATGAATACTTTGGAAATTGAAAGTGTAGGGTATAGTTTTAACACATGTAATGAAAGTATGGAATAAAACCTACTCTCAACACATTTGTAGGAAAAAATTCATTGTAATAGGCATTAGTTTGTTGGATTTGAAAAACATGAAGCAATTATTTTGTTATTTATTAAGAATTATATATTGCATTATAGAATACTATTCTTAATCCTTTAATTTGGATTTGTGAACAAAATTGATAATATCTAAATACCAAATGTTAATGCTTGTAATCTATTAGATAAATATACTATTCTTCTCCGAATTCTCTTAAAAAAAGATATAAATTCTAAAATAAAACAATATTTTTGAGGATGTTGTATTTTGTCAGTAATTTTAATCATTGGCTGAAATTAATACAAAATAATGGTGGTGAACTTTTTTTTTTTATTTAATGCAAGGAATTTCATGAGTTTAAATCTTCCTAATTTTATTTGCATAGGCTAATATGAAGTTATAAACAATACTTTTCATTAATGCCAAAAGTTTATGATTAAAGCAAATGAAAATTTTTTTCAGAGAAATAAATATACGAACACCAATTTTAGGAATACAATGAAATATTAAAGGAAAAAATTAATACAATTATGAAATTATTTTTTCTGCAAATGAATATTTTAAATTTATCAAAAAGTATAGATTTAAATATATAAAAAATCTACAATTTTAATGGAGGAAGAATTAGTTATTCAATGCTGATTTAATAAAACATAGAGGAAAAAATTGGGATAACTCCTTTTGTTTCCATGTTTGTCATAAAACTTTTCAATAAAGATAAATTTTTAAACATATACGTGGATACTCCGTGGTATACAGGGAATCTTTATTATTGTATTATTAGATAAAACATCGATAAAATTGTTTTATTTTTCAATAAATTAAATTGAAATCAAGGAATTCAATTAGTATTCTAATTAATTAATCCAAATCAAAGTGTTCAGAGGATCCCAGTTTAATACCAACAAAAGTAATTTATGTTTGTAATTAAGTATTTGGTTGGATACCAACATAAAATTTTATTTAAGATGCTTAACTTTTACTTCGATAATTCAAATAATAAAAGATTTAAAAATTTCATCGTATTTTTGACATACGAGAATTAATGGTTTTCAGCCCTCCTCTGTGATATAAGATGTTTCATAAAGTGCTCAGTTTTTGAAATGAACACCATTTCTGTTCCAGTAAGTTTGTAACAACCAATATCCCACTGTAATTATCTGTTGTCTTTGTGATTCGTAATCATTCAGCATCGGATAACTTGTAATACCATTTGTTTCCTGAATGGGAATGAGCGCTCCAGTGGCTCAGTGTATTCACACCGTTTCCCGTTCAGATCAGCAAAATAAATAATCATTTGCCACGGACAGTGACCTCGTTGTTGGAACTCCAGGGCTGAGGACGAATCCAGGTTAATCTGTGACGTGTGGTGTGGATGTGGAGAGAAGGGTGCCAGCTCAGGTGCCACGTGACCCGACAGTGGTTTAAAATTACGAGGCTGTTGGTGATGGGCAAGTATTCTAAAACTTTTATTATTATATTAATGTACATTCTGGAGCTGGCTGCACCCCTATGTATGTATGTGAGCTCCAGTTGCTCAGTAGCTTCACGACGCTTCCCGTTAAAATCAGCAATGTGAAACATCATTTGCCTCGGACAGTGATTGGGATGGTGACCACGTACACTCCGTCACTGGGTAGCTGGAGTCCATGAGTTGGGGACGTGTCCACGTTAATATGAGACAATCAAAGTCCCTCTGCTGGTGTGGTGTGGATGTAGAGAATGGGTACCAGCTCAAGTGTGACCTCGTCACATGACCGTGATTCAAAATTATGAGGCACTTGGTGATTGGCAAATATTCCAAATCCGTTAGCCTAAAGGTATAATCCAGGGCTCGCCTACGTCGCTATATATGTATGTATATATGCACGAGCATGAATGGAGCCCTTCACGACTAAATAGCATGTTGCTACGTTGAAGACTTGTTGAAAATGTTATAAGTGTGCATAGACGGTTCACAAACACAGTGGAACGCTGTAACGAACCAAATAAGTAGATATGGATGTCTGCGTAACATTCACTCTGTTGCAATAAGTTTTCAGATTCATTCCTACACATTTGGGGAATTGATGCTACCGTAGATATTCATGGCCTCTTGACTATAAACCTTAAAGACAAGTGTGGAAAATATTGCAACATTCAATACTGCATGAGAAATGGCGGCTATTTTTAAAGTTGCTCTCACAAAATTTGTTTCAAATACAAACATCATTTCTTAGTAAAATATGATTTTTTTTAAAAAAACACAGTTTTTACATATTTAAAATGTTTTGGTACAAAAAAAAAGATAAAGAGAGAAAGATGCATACCTCCGTTTTGGACATGCCTAAGGGTGGAGGACGTGACGGAAGGAGGCATGGTGTAAAAAACCATTCGTCTGCCCTGTACTGCTGTTGGAAAAAAGAGAAGACAAGAATTTACTATTCCTTTACCCAGATAATATCATACATTACAAATGAACACAATGGCAGACATAATAGTTTATAGAAAATGAGATAACATCAGCAATATAAAATATAATCTAAATAAGGAAATTTCCTTGAAGCTTAAAATTTTTTTAGTGAATTATAATTGAAAATTACCTAATTTCGTTAACATAAAAGGTCCATGAAATGTTTAATTTGTTTTAGAGATATTTGAGAAAATGTGCTCTTTTGTGCAAGGTGTGTCAAAATAGGCTTGTTCAGTCTGTAACAAAGACTACAATAGAATTTCATGGAAATGAGGTAATGGCATCGTAAGATGTAGAATTTTTGTATAGATCAAAAGAATTTACTGCGATAATCTGAAGCCAGTATTAAAACTAGATAATTCCTGGAGAGCCCTACGTATATTCTCCATAATATACGTTATTTTAAACAATCAAAACATGATATTTTAAACTTCCATTTAGTGACAGACATTGTAAGCATTATTAAAATAAGAACTTTCATCATGCGAATCGCAAAATTTGTGATTGCTTGTAATGTCCTATTTGAGAACATTATATAGTGTAGAAGGTTTTGGAAATGTTTAATTTTTTTAGTTAAATAAAATTTATTTGCTAAACATACATGTTCTGTACCAATAAAGTGCTGTTACAGCACCAACTTTGTATGTAAAAAAAAAAATCGTGAGAGAGAAGAGTTTCTGCTTTTGAGAAGAGCAGATGTAAAATGAGTGAGGTGAATCAGCTACAAAAAATAAAGAGTTTTTAAATTCTAGAGTCATACAGTCCATTTATTTACATACCAAACCTATTGACCAACAATACGAATTCACAAGAATAACTGTTGCAGAATTTCTAGTACAGGCTATTCAAAAATATTAATTTCACAACGGTATATTTTGTATATTATAAAATGACAGAGATTTTTTACATATTGTGAAATCCTAATTGCAATATATCTCCAATTATCCGAATCAACTGAAAACCGAAATCCATTCGAATAATCAAAAATTCAGTTACTTGGAATTTATTGAAAAAAGAATCCATTTCAATTAATTGTAGGTTAAAAATTATACAATATGTTGAAATATTGTGTGAGTTAATATCGTATGTTGAAAACGGGAGAAAAAGCTACATATTTTTAAAGAAAAATAATTTTTAATCACTTTAATGAAAAGGTAACACTTACACTCGCTAATATACTTTCAAGTACTGTACGTTAATACCTTATACATGTACAGTGTGATGTCAATGAAAGCCATTGCTTGCTAAGCATCTCGGTCAGAATAAGCTGTTTCGCTTACCTTCATCCATATTTTTGCAGCCAAGTCCCGCCTCCGTTTTAAGGGAGAATTTGCCTGTGTGATTACATTCGGGCTGACACTCCATTCACTTCAAAGCAGTTTCAAAACCGACAAATGCTTCCCTAGCTGATAGCCCCGTGTCTGCTTCAACTTGGACATTCAGGTTCTCTTCTTCATCGACATTTTAAATAAATTTACCATCATTTTCAATTCGAAAAATCTAGGGTCTCATTCATAATCCATTCTTCTATATCTTCAGCACTAACTTCTGAACATTCCAGAATCTTTAAAGAATGCTTTTCGAATTCCTCAAAGTGACACGTCATTCTCATCTTCTCCCTTCTCTTCAGCTTTTACCTTTTTCTGAATTTCCTTCTCTTATTCTTCCTAATTTATTTTTCTGAAATTCTGAAAGCTATTCGAATAAATGGAACTAGGATGATTGGAGTTATACTGTATTTAGTCGAAACACGAAAATCTTACGTGTTAAATAAAATAAAATATGGAATTAAATATACATTTTTGATTTTTTAAATCTTAAATTAGATAAACTATATATATATTTAATTTTTTTAATTTAAACTGGATAATATTTGGAGAGTTAATATAAACTCTAATGCAGTACTAAACATAAACAACACACTAATTTAAAAAAAAATAAAAATTTTATAATATAAAATATTATAATTATCTTTTCTTCTGAGCTTATACTCTCTATCATTTAAGGATGTTTTCAAAATAATATGTATGTTTTTGAAGCTAAAAGTTTATATCACAGAAAATAACAGGATTACGTAATGTAACTTTGAATTTGAAGTGAATTTTTAATAAAACTGAAAAGATACAATTATCTGAAATATTCTTGAATTATTAAGCAATTTGAAATTAAAATCTTTTTGTCAACATATATCAAACAAAGTCATACACACATAGTATATCTTTATCATAGTCATATGCATATAGTATATACGTCATAGTCATGCATAGTATAACATTTCTTTCTTTTATTAAATAAACTGAATACTATCAAACAAAAATATTTACCTTGTACATAGTAAGAGCAACAAATTCCTATTTCGAATAGTTTCCTTACTCAACACTTTTAAAATCATTAAAATTTTAGTCTGATTTTTATTCACTCAAAATTCGGATCTTTTCCATTATACTCGCATATGATCCGAAAGAAACAGAATGTATCCCACTGAGAAGCGAAAGTAATGTAACACAGATAGAACATAGATACATGATTTTATTGGCTCAACATTTTATTTTAAATCTAATATATAACAATAGAATAATTTTGTGCAAAAATTGACTAAAAAGTGATAAACTATGGTAAACAAGCTAAATGCTGTACAAAGCTAAAGTTAGTGCAAAAGAGTGCTTGGTGATAATTTTGTCGGTTGAAAAGAGCCTTACTGTCACTAACAGCAAAAAACAGCCAAATACAGCAAAATTTCATTTTGTTCCATTGAGAAATGGGTACAGTTACATTATACTTACTCAATCGATCCCCGATGGGATTGCTAAACAGTTTCCGCCGGAAATAAACATTGGCGTTTAAGTAAGTTTTGTCAATAGTTATTTAGTTTACAAAATGTAAATATAAAATGCTTGTATTATTTTTTAGTTGTTTCTAAAAATGTAAACCTTTTTAAACGATAAATGATGCATGCAAATGAAATATTTACAACAGTAATTTACGATTTATTTTCTTACCCGTTACGGCGATTATTCTTGGAAAAGCACCCAATATTTTAGCTTCTATATATATGATATAAAATGGGATTTATTTTTAGAAAAAATCGAAGGAAATAATAATTCTAACTACGTTAAAAACAACATTTTTATGTAGTTAACTTGTCCTTCTATACTCATGTGTTTTGCACATGGCTTATTTAGAATTTTTATTATATTCTTAATCCCTACAGATACCCGCACCCAAGATTTTAACTAATGAACTGTTAAACAGAAAACTAGAGTGCTTAAAATCTTATGTATAAGTGAATTATTATCTCTTACTTTCATAAATAATAAACATTAAGATTATTATTAAATGGTGTTAAAATAATACTGAATGTTAACATGATGTTTACTTAACGATTAATATTAATCGATGTTTATTCCTAATGAAATAAAATAATAATTTTGTGGATATTAATTATCACGATAATCGTATAAATTTTTAGTACATATATTTTTTATGAATTACTTAATCTTCTGTTTTAACATAATTCTTATATAGACTATATTTTTTCTCAATATTTACATACTAAGATGTTTGGGTAATTGTTGATGGCGCTTTTTTGCGTATAAGAATGGAATAAATGCCCTATCCTGAAATAAACTCATAGCAAGGAAGTTTTATAAAATTACTAATTACTTTTAGTCAAACAGTTGCATTATTTGGAGACAAATTGGAAAAATTTATTTAATTTAAGTAATCAGTTTATTCAAGTCGGTGTCTGCCGAGAAGTAATTCAATTACATATTCATTCCGTAAATTGAAGCTGATCTTGTGTTTTTGTTTATTTTGTTTTTTATTTATTGTTGAAAGATTTTATTTTATCTTTACGTCATATTTACCATAAATAATAAAAGTTTATTTTACAATAATTACATATTTACTCAAAACATTCAAACTTATGTTAAGAACTTGAAGAAATAAGGATTTGTTTCCGTATAAAGCAGTAAATTTATAAATAGCATTAAGCTAGTTCTACGTATTTATGGAATTTGTAAAAATTCATATTTATTTCTATGAAATCGCTTTAAGCATTTCTTTAATATAATTATAATAAAAGTTTATGATTTTTATGTAGCTCATTTGAATATTTCAGTTTTAGAAAGTATGTAATTATATATGACATATAATAACATAATTTTTTTATAAATAATAAGTATAATTTTTCAATTACTTACGAAACTATTTACAATAAAAAATTATAATTTTCATTTTAAAAAATTAGTTTGTTAGCAAAAAATTTTTTCAATTGTAATTCAAAATTTTTATTGAAAAATATGATTATTTTACAGTAAATTTTAAATATGTACTCTATAATTTCTAACTTTTTTAGTCCTTTCGTATAAGTAAAAAATTGAATGCATTCTTGCTATTATCTTCCGTAAAAAGACAACTGATTGACTCAAGTAGAATTTTGAGCTTCTTGAAATTAAGTACTCTGCTCAGCAAAATTTTTAATGAATATGGAATCATAATGATTGATTATAATACTATTTGAATTTATCGACCGTAAGGAATTACTATTAATTAATGGCAATGAGAGTACTTTTTTTCTGTTGGGGTATTTTCTCATCACCCCTTTTACGATAGGTGAATTATTTTTTAATTTTTCTTTAAAACATTTACAAAAAACTTAAACTTTGAGTTTTTAAGCTGTTTACTAAACATAATGAAACTTTTAATAACAGTAAATTATTTTTTAAGAAATGTTTTATTAGTTACTTTACTTAGCTATATTACATATTATTGAAGGTTAAATAAATTTAATAGATAAAATTATTAAAGAAAAAGAAAAATAATTACATATATAGGAGTAAAATTCTTTATATTATCTGTAATGTAAATATAAAAATTAATAATAAATAATAAAATCATATTAATAATATATTAATATAATATAAATAATAATATAAATATTAATAATTAATTATAATATAAGCAATGTAAATAATAAAACAATATTAACAGAGTAATTATCTTAAATACCATATTAAAACTAAATTTATGCTGTATTACAAGTAAATATTACTAGAGGAAAATTCTCTAAAATATCAAAAAAGAATCTGGTACATATAGTTATATAAATTTGTACATTTTAAAATAAAGTTTTAAACCAAATGATGGAACTATCAATATATCGGTAACATTCAATTCTGAGATAATTCAACTTAAGAAGCTCAAAATTTACCGATCCATTTTATACATAAACAGTAATTATTTTCTTAATTAATTAATTTAAAAAATTAAATTATTATGTGTAATAAATAAAAACTTTTGTAAGTTCATTTTATAATATAAGCAAATTCAGAATTTCATAGTTTTATCTATTAATTCTACTGATTAGTATTTCTTTTAAACTTTTACCACTGAGATTTGATCTTAAGCGAATTTGATCTCTAGAAATCCAATATTTTTATGTTGACAAACCGTATGCATGTTAGTTTATCAAAACTTTTCTTTGTAAGTGCTATTTAGTTTTGTAGATGCTAGTTATGGTAATTTGTTTTTTGCTCAACAATAATACTAAAATTAAAATGTGATCGATTAGAAAATTATATATATATATATATATATATATATATATATATATATATATATATATATATACATACATACATAAATCATCTATAACACTTATAATAACTTTGAAATTTCTGAAGGAGCAATAGACGTAACAGTTCATTTATTTAATACTCTCAAAACATAAATGCATAAAATGAAAATTTTAAGACACAAAATAGAATTGTTTTGAAAGTAGCTCTTCCTCAAGGTGCAATTATATCTTATGCGTCTATAAATTATGATATAAAGGTATTACAAAGATTTGTGAAAAAAATGTCTAATAACTAAAAATTTAAGATTTTGCAGTGTTCATTAAGTTTTCTTTTGGAAATAATATATGTGTGTATAACATACGTATGCAGCATAATCAGATATAAAATAATATAATATGATTTAAAATTGAATTTTAAAACGCTTAAAATTGAAGAAATTAAATCTAGAAAAAGTAAAAATAAACAATACAATGCAAAATATGAAACAAAAGAATGAGGAAAAGTATAAAAAATATTTACAAATTGTATTCTATTTCCAAATAGTAGAAAAACAGCAAATAATTTTATTCTAAAAATCTGATATAATTCGTTTACCCATTTTAAGATATTTTAACTTATAATCTTTTGTAAAAATATTTTAAAAAATAATTACAGAATTATAGACGTAACTTGTAAGAACTACGGATATAATTTCTTCTTATAAATATTTTTTCAGCTCTTGTTTGCACTATTTCCAATGATCTTAAGCACAAATATATTTGTGAGTCTGGTGGATAAGAATGAAACTTGTCAACAACTTATCCGAAATTTGATTTTATGTATTTTCACAGAAATTAGATACAAACATACACAATAGACAATTATATTTGCCTATTTCTGAAGTTAAAGAATGGTAGAAATCTCCCTTTACTTATCTGTAAATTTAAAACAATTCCAATTCAGATTTTTTTTTATTTATGTCATAATTAAACAAAAATAATTTTATCACGATAAATAGGGACTGATGGCAATAATTTTGAAATTAATTTCTGTTAAAAAGATTTTTTTTTCTTGGTTCATTGTTTATTGAATTCAGAGAAAGTAATATTTTTTTCTTTATAAATAAAATGCATGTTATCATAAGGATCTTTACTTTAAAATATATTTTATTTATTCCTCAATATATTGTTTAATTCATTTTATTCTTTAATGATTAAATTTATCTAAATTACTTTTTTGTTCGATCACTTTGTTAAAAATATAACACAACGGGAAATGTAATGAAACATAAGTAAAAAGCTAGCTTTTATAATAATTTTCTTTAAAAATAAAGCATTTAATATTAGGATACAAAAATGGACAAGTTTTTGTAAATAAGTTTTTGCCATTTTGTCATGATTTTTATATAAAAAGTAAATTAATGGGATAAAAAGATATTACTGCGAATGAAGTTTATAAATTTTAAAATTTACGTAGTTCTTTTATTTTTAAATATTCCAAAAAAAAAGTTACAATTTGTGATTTCGTAATTTTTTCTTTTTTAGCATCTACATTTAGTTAAGAATTAAATATTCTCTGACTCAAGACCTAATTTATTTTACCGAATAAATATTTAAACATGTTTTGTTGCTCAAGTAGAAATAAAACTAAATCCAATTTACGCATAAAAACAGATTGTTTGATTAGATTAAGTGCAGAGAATATTTTATAATCCGAAAACTATTGCAATTCAGATGAAAGAAAATAAATAACATGATTATCTGCATATATTCTCTGCTTTAGATGAAAATGTTTGTAATCCTTCAAATGTAAACTAATAAAAAGCAATGAAGCTATTTTAAAGAAAATAAACATCCTTATTAGTTTTAATGTTTATGAATTTTGGATCCTGCATAATTACAACTCACAAAAATCATTTATGCACAAATTACTCTAATCAATTTAATATGTAATTGCAATAGTAACATTTTTTATAAATACCTAATTTAAGATTTTTAAAAATTAAATTAGTTATCACCATTATTTTTAACGTTGTAAAGTAAAATAAAAGTTTAGAATAGCTGAATCATTTTCAACTAATGAAAAAATACAAAACGTGAATACAAGAAAAATGATAATCAAATTTCATGCAAATATTTAAACAGTTCTATAATTTCGTGTGTATCATATTTTAGGAATCTCATATATTGTATCGTGAAAGAAATAAAATTGATGCAATTTTAAGAATAATAAGTGTTTTATTTCATAATATTAAAAATAAATTTTGAAATATGGATAATTTATTTCAAATTCAAATTGTGAATAAAAGAAATATAATTCTAAATTTCATGGAAATATTTAAACAGTTCAATATATACATATATATATAATTTCGTGTGTATCTTATTTTAGGAAACTCATATATTATATCATAAAAGAAATAAAATTGATGCAATTTTAAGAATAATAGGTGTTTTATTTCATATTATTAAAAATAAATTTTGAAATATGGTTAATCTATTTAAAATTTAAGAGGGATAAAAGCTGAACTGTTTTTAATTAATGAAAAACTCAAAATGTGAATAAAAGAAATATAATTCAAATTTCGGGGAAATATTTAAACTATTTAAATTTCGTGTGTATCATATCAAAGAAACTCATATATTATATCGTGAAAGAAATAAAATTGATGCAATTTTAAGAATAATAAGTGTTTTATTTCATATTTTTAAAAATAAATTTTGAAATATGGTTAATCTATTTAAAATTTAAGAGGGATAATAGCTGAATTATTTTTAATTAATGAAAAACTCAAAATGTGAATAAAAGAAATATAATTCAAATTTCAGGGAAATATTTAAACAGTTCTATAGATATATAATTTCGTGTGTATCTTATTTTAGGAAACTCATATATTATATAGTGAAAGAAATAAAATTGATGCAATTTTAAGAATAATAAGTGTTTTATTTCATATTAATAAAAATAAATTTTGAAATATGGTTAATCTGCTTAAAATGGTTAAACAGGGAAAATAGCTACAGTTATTTGTTGAAAACATTTAATGTGGGATATTAAGCAACAAAATAATAGAAACAATTATCATTTTTAAATAAAATATTAGAGTAGTCTTATGTATACATAATATAACTTAATTGATTTATCGTAAAAAAACATTATTGATTATCATAGCGCGAATGATAATAATCAGTTACAAGATATGAAAATATTTTTAAATTAATCATTTTATGTATGCTGTATAATCAGGAAAACTAATTTTATGTAAATGATTTCATGTTACTTTAGCATTTGTTTAATTTTGTGTGATGATCTAATTTGTATGAATTAATTTGCTTCATGTTGAAAATGAAAAATCAAATAATAACTATATCATTTATTCTTCCTTAAAATATCACATGGAAGAATGTTAAAGTTAATTTTTAAAAATACTTCCTTTAAAAGTTTGAAGATATTGAAATCTTTTTATGGGACACACATCAATACAAAACATTATGCCATTTTTTTACATATTGTTTTAAATTTTAAATCAATATTTTTGTAAGCACTTTTATTTCGATTCCTGTTCAAAGGTTTTTGATCCAATCTGTATCTGGAATTTAAAGGTTTATTAAGTTGTCGTTCTACAGGCAATTATTTACAAAAATTTTCTACAGCATTATAAAACTTAAATCAACAAAACTTGCAAAAATTGATTTAAGACAAAATCATAAATTTTTCAAGAAAACAAAGAACAGTTTTATGCAAAATTATTCTATTTTTATCAATTTAAAATAACACAATTAATTGAACAGTTTTTAAAAATATAACTAATATTTTATTAGTTGTATTTTTAAAAACTTTTCAATTAATTGTGCTAATCACTTGTTCAATTATAGTTTAACTAATGTATCTCGTAAAACAATAAATAATATTAATAAATTAAATAAAATGAAGTCTGATATTTTAGTTTTAGGAGACTACAATTGATATTTCTTGAGAATTCTCTGAGAAGAAAATGTATGTCTTAAGGTTGAACTGGTTTAAATCGAATGAAATTTTCAATCAGTTTAGATCGGATGTATGTATAAATAAGAAAATTATTTGATCGAAAAGGAGAATGAAAAGTTTAGATACACAGTTTCTCGATAGTACACTATTCATGTAGTATTCATATGTGAAGAAAATGTTTTTTCAAATTTGAAACTTTTTAACTCATGATATATTTTTGAATAGCATAGAAATTTTAAAAAATATTTCTATGAAAATACTTTGCTTTCTATCAGTAAAGATAATAAAGCTGTTTGACAAATCATGTTTTATTTTAAGGAAATAAAATTAAAGAATTTTTTTTTTTAATATTTAGTTCGCTAAATAATTCTGTACAAGATATTTTTATAAATATTGCTTTGACTTATTTGTTGCCTTGGCTTCTTCAATTGACACATTTCAGGAATTTATTGAGTCTTTACACATTTTTAAAATAAATTTAATATATTTTCAATATTCTCTCTCTTTCTAACTCTCTTTCATTTCCAGAATTATATATTATTTAATTTTCCCATTAATTTCATTAATTATTATATAAATAAATGTTATTGTAGACTTAATGTTTTAATAGTTATTGTAAGTACATTTTAAAAGATAAATGCTTCATGGTAAATTGATATTTAATTGAAATTTAAGTTCTTCCCAAATCTGCTTGTAGACGCAATGTATAAAAATCTGTCATCTTCCTTTTAAAAAGGGATTAAGGTGAAGTTCTCTATTTATAATTTTTATTGAATTTTCTTAAAAGAAAAATTGTATTGATATATTTATCAATATGCACTTTATTGATATACTCTAAAATTATAGAAATAGTTATTAGAGATGATCTGTGACACTCCCAAAAATTTAATTGAAGACAAAATCTCGTGTTTTTGAATTATGATTAAGTGACAAGGACAGCGTCTGAAATTATACCGAAACGCCAAACTGATATATAGAGGGCGTTGCTGGCAAAGGAATAAAAATCTTAATAATACGTTTGTCAGCACGAATCGAATTTTCCAAGAGGAAGAATAGCGAATATATTGATTTATACGTGTGAATTGTGATGCAACCGATTTTTTTCATGCTTTCGTAAAATTAAAAATTAAATGTATAAAAACCAAGAAGATGAAGTTATTAATTTCTTTAAGTCCATATACGCTCCAATAGTCGTTTCTGTGACATGTACACTGCATTAAATAGGGACACGCAAGACAAAATTACTTAATGAAAATAATTTGAATTAATATAATGGTTTTTATTGTTTGGTTCATGACAGAACACATTATCTTTGGATCATAATAGTCATAGTTGTGCCAATAATGTATTGTAAAATGCATGAGAATAAAAAAAGTTATACTTTAATTTTAATGTTTTTTTATTTTGTATGATGCATATTTTCTTATAAATATTTGAGTACATAAACACACATATTTTTCAATATTTTGATGATAATTAACTTAATTTAATGGTAATAAATTGAAAACTAAGTTAAAATAATTTATGCTATCTTCTGATATTGTCTGCTAAGACATAGAAAAATGATTAAAATAACCAAAAAAAACTTTAATTGTTCAAATATCTTTTATAATAACAAAAAATGTCATCTCTAAATTCTTTATTTGACTTATAGATGCTTTACATGTAGAAATTTTCAAACAGATTACAAGTTAGTTGATTAATACATTAATACACTGTCAGTCATTCAGAAACATGACAGTTATATTGTTCGCAATATTAAGCAACATCTTTTATGGCACTGATGATGGTTAACCAAGTTATACTTTTGATTTTAAGAACATCCCCATATAAAACTCACAATTTATTAAATCCAGACATCTTGGTGAGCATACGTCCGGAAAACACAGACTGATGGACGCAATTCTTTCCAAATGTTGAATACTGCATGTGTTGCAGCGGCAAAAAGGTATAAGGTATTGCTTTATCTAGCATAAAGTGACTTTAATGTTAATTTCACTCTTGTAGTTTTAAATTATATTCTTCTATAATGATACAGTATATTACTTATCAGTGATAGAAATTGTTTTTAAACTTATTCTATTAACCTCTACGAAAACAAAATCGATTAGACGATTGTTAAGTCATGACTAACTGCCACCTTCTCAAGACTGTTACTGATAATGGAATTTTTCGCATAAAAATGTGGAATGTATGTACTCCACACATGAGAAATATATGAGTCTTAATTCTGCCAAATAGTATAAAGTTTCAATCGCCCAAAGCACAATCTTAATCCAATGACGCTTCTCATACATACCACTTAATGCCGAATTCTTAAAATCATGGTGAATTGTGTTGCTATAATTTATATGGTTATGTTGTTGCTGTTATAGCTGTAGTGTGGAGCTTATAGCTATAGGCAGTGGTGTCATGATTGTAACTCCCGATGGCGTTACAAAACTGAACAGGAGAAACCCAAACTTTTGTTCTGTCTTTAGATCGGAATTGATAGCCATTGACGAGGCCCTAAAATAAGAAAATTTATGATCTCGATTAGCAGCACTTGCGACATCTGGATTTACTCAGACAGCAGGAGCTCCATTCAATACCTAAGCAGGTGGAGATGCATTAATGACAGGCTCGGCATGGACATTGTAAACAAACTTAAGAGTTACTCTTCACATAATGACATTCATCTACAGTGGATTCCCTCCCATGTGGACCTCCACTTCAATCACTTGGCCGATGAATTGGCTAAGGAGGGCTCTGCTGAAACAACTGAAAATGGTGGACTACTTACTTTTAGTGAAAGTTTCTCAAAGGTCAAAGCCGAAAATAGCAAGACTTGGAGGATCCCACCTACTCATGACTGGTACAAGCAAAACCATCCTGGGGCTGCCCTGGAGCTGAAGGGCAATAGGAAATTGCAAAGCACAATTACTAGGCTCATTACTGGACATACTCGCACCCTTACATTCATTCAGGATCAGAAAGTGTTCCTTGTATGCCTCAGGTGTAATTTCCACCAAGCTTCTCCGGACCATCTGCTCTCCTGTCTGGGTTTGGAGAAGAGAGATCTTTTTGAAAACCCTGCGCTGGTTCGGGACTTTCTCTGGGCGAACGATCTACTGGACTGGGTCTAGATTGTACTAGATCAAGTGGAATAAGGAACAACAACAAAAACAGCTATAGTAATAAGATAATAATTAGCATTCTCCAGACAATTGCATAAGACATGCTTAACGCTCCATTTTAGGCGATCAAATAATTAACGACACTGATTTCACCAGCTGTTGGTCGATTTGATCACTTAAGTGATTGTTAAAAAACTTCATTTCAAGGATGTGATATCAAATAATCAGTGGCTTATTCATCGTTTAAGTCAAAGTAGAATACTTCGTTGGCTCTTAACCATCTCGAATACCATACAGGTAACAATAAATTGAAAATGGTCATCCACGCTATTGCAATAGAGTTAACTAACTTTACTCATTGAGCATCAAAATACAGCTCCGTCAATCAGAATATAAGGAAACTTTTTTTTTCTTTTTAAAATCTGCTGCTTTGTATAATTTGACGTCAAAAACTCGACATTATTTTTTTTCTCGACATAATTTTAATTCTTTTCTGAATTATTAGTTCTTTGAGTTTTTCTTAATACTTCTATTAAACTTTAATATAAACTTTTACATTAATTAATATTATACACATAACTTAAACTTTTATATAATATTACTTAAATTTTCACATAACCGTAAAAATAATTCAATTTTTTTTTTTTTTTTGTAATTTAGTATTTGTCTGGAAACAAATAGCTTTAAAAATAATTTTATCAATATTGAAACATATTATTATTTTTATTTTGAAGGAAAAATTTTCAGAATGAAAATCATGTACATTTATTGCTAAAAATGCTTGTATTTAAAATTTATAATCTTTAAATTACATAAATAATAATTGAAAAATTAGTTTTAGTTTAAAATTTGATAGAATAAAAATTCAAAATTAATTTTAAACTATTATACTATCAAATTTTAAACCAGAACTATTTTTTTAAAATAATGAAATAAAAAAATAGTTTAATAAAAAATCAATTTAACATTAAATTTTTGAATGAGTTAAATTTAATCTTACATATTATTTTTTAATGGAAAAAAATTTTAAATTTCTTAATGTGTGATTAAATTTATTATAAATTTAATGGGGAAAGTGAGATATTTATAAATAAAATCTTTTAAAGAAATTTGCCAATTTAAATTAGTCAACAAGAAAAACCATAAGATTTTACAAATCTAATATACAATTGCATTTTGTATATATATATACAAAATGCAATTGCATATATATATATATATATATATATATATATACTCTACCTTACTGCCCCTTATGCCCCCTGCTTTAATCAAGCTTTGTTTAGAAGTTTTCAGTCTTCCTACCTTGCTGCAGACATACATAACTGTGCAGGTGATCCCCTAACTGTACCTTAACATTAAAGGCTTAAAACACTCGCCCATCACCAAGTGCCTTGTAATTTTGAATCAAAGGTCACGAAGTCACACCTGAGCTGGCACCCTCCTCTCCACATCCACTCTACCTTACTAAATGAATTTTTTCCACTGGAAATTAAAGGTCCTTCCGGAAGTCAGTAATACGCAATGGGCATGTTGTTGTTGTCGTGTGCCAGCTAGGCTGGCAACATGGAGTGCGCTGCTCCACTTTTCCAACTGAACCATATTTTGGTGTGGAGTCCGACTTCCTCAGTACGCACATGCCTCAGGGACCCGTTTATAGGGTAGGCAACCATTCACAACCCATTCATACAAGGAAAGGACAAAGACAGGATAGATAGAGAAAGAAAGTACATCCATGCCCGATCCGGGATTCGAACTCAGGACCTCCTTGTCCGCAGTCAGGTACGCTGACCACTAGACAAGTTAGGCGGCACGCAATGGACATTAAAAAGCTTTATAACAATCGGTGGATGTTAAGCTGTTCACAAACTGGCAAATTGGTGTCAAATTATTTGCTTTCATTGTAGAAAAATGATCGATGAGTAAAAATGTTTTAAAATATATTAAGTCTAAAAAATGGAACACTTCATTATTATATTTACTGTTGAAAAAGCACTGAAAAACACTTTTGCGATTCGTTTTTACAAACAAATAAATAAAATATTTTATTGAAGTTTGTGAGAATTAAAAAAAAATAATTTAATTAAAAATAAAAAATAAAATAAATTTAAATAACATTATATTAAAATAATGTATTAAAATTTCTGTCCTTTATTTGAATTTGCTTTGCATTTCAGCTGCATAATAATCTGTTGGCGGTGGTCGATGGTTGAGAAAACAACACCTTGTTATGTTACACCACGGTTAAAGTATGAAGGCCACACTCGAAGTTACATTATATTTCTAACTTTTCTTGCTTTTTATTCCACTTTTGATAGTTCCAGACTACTGAATAAGCCAAAATACTTCATTCAAGCAATATGAAATGCATGAAAAATTATCTTTGAAGTAAATTATACATATTTATAGAAATTTAAAATTTAACAAAATAGAAAAATAAAAAAGAATTAAATTTGTTCATGTTTATTTCTAGAATATGAATTTCGACCTAAGTGAGAAAAAGTGACTCACTAAATATACAATTGCACATTGATGACTGCTCATGAAAACAGTCTTCATTATAATTTCCTTAAGTAACCAGATATTTGATTCTGGAATATTGAAAGATAATACGAATATTGTAAGACTTAAATTGAGCGGAGAATAATAAATTAGGAAGAGATCTTACTATTGGTTAAATTTAATAAACAAAACCAAAAATAATAGTAAAATTTAGATGCAAATATTTAAGAGAGACACCAGAAACCAAAACATGAGAACGATATCTTTCAGCATGTAACGCATTTTAAATTCATACCTTGTTTTCAGCTTTCAGTTGTAAATTTGAATTATTAAATTATTAATTAATTAATCTGGTAATTTAAGGGTTGCGGTTATATATAGTACCGTAGTAGAGGTAGTGAAAGCGAGATGTAATTATAGTCTGTTTCTTTTAATCTGATATGTCAAGGTCATACCTTTTCTTCATGTTGTTTTGGAAAAAAATAGACCAATAATTGAGTTACATTACATTTAGAGCTGAAATTACATAAAATGTATTTAATTGCTGTAATGGTACAGATTCAGAAACCATAAATATTAAAAAAACAGACTAATTAATTTCTTCGCCTAATTAATTCAATTAGTCTTTTTATTAATACCAATGCTCCATTTTTAACTGTAAGTTCAGAAGTCGACAAAATTATATTTTAAGAAAACGGGTTAAAAATACATATCTAACAAAGCAAAAAATGATGATGATTTTCTGGAATACTTAAATACTGCATATTTTGAAGGTTAATTTAGGTGTGTATATAAGAATTAGGTGTGTATGTTATCGAAAGATGAAGATTCTGTTAAATGTATAGAAAAAATCGGATGTACTCATGTTTAATCTTAAAAACAGAATGTACATACACTAATACATTTCAGATTTTAGATGATACATTACATACACTAATACATTTCAGATTTTAGATGATAAACAGATACATTTTAGATTAATTTATTATATTAATAGATTTCAGAAACAAATTAAATTTCTAATTTCTTTTTAATTCGTTTTGTAAATGTATAATGTTTGTAAAATGTGTATGTGCACAAATGTAACATTTCTTTGTTACTAAATTCAGGGCATATTATTTTTTAAAAAGTTAATGATTAATATAAATTATTCATTCGTTTTGAAAAATCTATATTACTCGTATACATATGAGAGATTTGTGAAAAGAACCAAGAATTCATCAAGTTTGTATTGTGTATTCCAGAGGCAGAAGTTGACCATTATCTTTCAAATCGATTATGCTGATCAAAAATGGAGAGAAGTTAAGAAAAACATTTTTGTGTCATTGAACATGCTAGTTTGCTCCTATGTTATAGCCATGCAATGGGTTTTCAGATGAGAGAGTATGGAAAAGAACTACCTTGTAAACGAAGCATTTTGTGATGGTATTGATAATTCAAGGACACACTAGTGGTTTGCTTCAAAATATATGGAAAAATTTCTCTTATCGTGGACGCATGTCATATCATTAAAGTAGCAAATAATGAATACCTATAAAGGATGTATAAACTTGGTGAATTTGTGGTTCTTTTCACATGTCTTTCTTGTGTATATGTGTAATACATACACATCAAGTCGATAGTACAATTCTTCTCAAACATATTATGTTTGTGGTGTAATTGTTGCCTGAATCCTGTTTCTTAGGTGGAAAAAGTCAGTTGACAATGGATACACACGATCCTTTATGAACCCCTCAGGCAGAAATCACGTGGCTTGAAATCAGGTGAGGTATGGAGGCCGTGCGAAACAAGTTCTGTCCTTGAGCTCTTGGCTGCAATCCAGCAATATTTTTGTTTTGGAGAAGCAAATGTATTTAGTACATCTTATCTTGAATCTTTATATCGATTTCTCCAATCGGTAGAAGACGAACCGAAAAACTTTATTGGGCAACAAAATGGTGAACCACCTCACTGCCATAACAACGTACGTGATTGGTTGAACAATAGTGTACCCTCAAAGGTTTCGCATGATCCCCATACTCACCCGTTTGGGAAGAACTGGACTATTGATTTGATGTGTGTCGTGTGATGTAAGGTGCTCTCATTGTAAACTTGTATGCATAACTGTTTGAGTTACTTACATTTCATGTATTAATTATTATATTAAGTTTTACGTAAAAAATACTGCAAAGCACTATCATTTAAAAACAATCTGTTTTACACTGTGAATTTTCCACTGTGTAATATATTATACAGCATAAAATTTACAGCGTAATAACTTACATTGTGTATTTTGTTTATACTAACTTGAAATACATTACAGTTTATATTTTCAAAATGAATGAATCCTGTATAATAAACCTGTATTATCTTAAATAAGTTTATAATATAAATGGTATAATAAATGCAATATAACATTAATCCTGATTTTATTCCTTCCTTTCTCAAGAAAAATAAAGGTGAATGCATTAAATATCCCCGAATTTTCTCTTTGAGGGTTATATAGACTTATAAACTAATTCAGAATCTCTAAAATTATCGTATTTTGTACCAATGTGTTACAAAAACACATCTAAACATTTGTTACTTTATATAATGAGAACTTCCTCTAATGAGGGAAGAAAGATATGTGCATTTCAAATATGTGAATTAGCTCCATTGAAAATGTTTTTAAATAATTAATAACATTATCGCACCAATAATACTGATAATACTTATCTGACATGTGAGAATTATTTTTTCATAATTTCCAAGGGTATTCAGGTCTTAATTATATTTCTTTTTTGGTATTGTAAGGAACTAACACACATCCTTAAATGTGAAGTAAAGATACAAAATTAATCTGTTAAATTCTGTCAAAAACACCTCATTAATATCACGCATTTTAATGAAAATTAATACTAAATTAAGTTAATAAAAACGGCAAGTGAGAGTTTATAAAAATATAAGCTGTATGATTAAACAGAAATAACACATTCAAACGAGAATCTGTTAAGTAAAAAATTTTTTATTTTATTTATCGTTTTTTAATTTAATTTCTGTAAATACAAACTATACCCAATCTATTAAATATTTCATCATCAGTATTTTCAATCACTTTAAACAAATAATTCACTATTTTCTTTCTCAGACGGGTAATCTTAGATAAGAGAAAAATTATTGTTCGATATCTATTAAAAATATTAAATTAGGGAAAATTAAACAAGAGAAGTAGAGTACGTTTTTGAAATAAAAATTCAATAATAAATATAAATTTGACAAAAGAAAGATAACATTTTAAAAAATTGTATTAATGTAAAAAATTTCAGTATCAGTATTGTCGATCACTTTAAACAAATTATTCACTATTTCTTTCTTAGACGGATAATTTGGGATCAGAGAAAAATTATTGTTCTATATCTATTAAAGAAGTTAAATTGGTGAAAATTAAATAAGAGAGATATAATACGTTCTCAAAATATAAATTTAAAAATAAACATAAATTTGACAAAAAGAAAGATAACAGTTTAATACATTTTAAAAAATTATATTGATGTCAAAAATTTTATTATTAGTATTTGCGAAAAGAATTAATTTACTATTTTCTTTCTCAGATAGATAATTTAGGTTTAGAAAAAAATTAATGTTCAATATCTATTAAAAAAATTAAATTAGGGAAAATTAAATAAGAGAAGTAGAGTACGTTTTAAATATATAAATTCAATAATAAATATAAATTTGTGACAAAAAGAAAGATAACATTTTAATACATTTTAAAAAATTGTATTAATGTAAAAAAATTTCATTTATTTTCATTAGTTTGCAGATAATTATGTATTTTAGAAATTTCACCGTATTCTTCTAAGCAACTGCTAACACTTCCTTTCAAGAAAAATACAAGGGTCTGAAAAATATTTATTATTTCATCATATAAAATAAGAGTCCATACAGTACAAATAAAAGTAAATTCCAAACAAAGTAAATTAATAACACTGTAAGATCTTAATAATCAAAGAAGATGACTAACAGCAAACATGAAAAAATTGATTAAAATAGTGAATGGCAGCACTAATCAAGTTTATTTTTGACGGTTTCATTTATATTTACTTGCTCTTACTTCTTCTTGTTATTTATCTCATATTCATTCTTTATATTTTCAATTTAATTTGTGTGAATTTGGAAAATTGAATGACATAAGTTTGATGCTTTTACGCCATTGACAAAAGAACGTATTTGTGCCAACGTGGTCATATTTCTTTGAAAAAGCTTACCATGTTTGGACCGGTATTTCGTTTTGAGATATTTTATATAATTACAATTTATTGTTACATTACAATTTATTTGTTAAAGACTGGAATTATTTCTTTAAAATCCAAAAATTTTAAGTTTTGATCGATGAATGTTTGAAGGAAACAGAAGGGGAAAAAATATGGAACATACTCTAAACTTTAGTTTAGAGCATGTGTTTGTGTTCCATATTTTTCCCTTCTGTTTCTAAGGATATCTTGAGTTCAAACATTTTCACAAAAAACGATTTGTTAAAATAGTTAATTTTACGATAAGAAAACTAAGCTAGTCATTCGAGTGGAGTAACTTTATCAGCATCTTATACTATTATTCAAGTTATAGATCTGAAATGTTTGAACAGGAAACATGGATTGATCCAGAAACTTATATTATCTGAATTAGTGACGTATCTACCAGCAAATTATATTTTGACAAAAAAATCTATTTGGACATTTAAAAGCTTTTTTCAATCTCCATAGTGTTCCTTTTTAAGACTCTTAGGAACTTCAGAATACGATGTTATATCCTCTGTTGCAGGAAGTATTAAATATAGTTATTATTTCTGCCCAAAAGAATTATTCGTTGCTCTCAAAAATTGATGTAATTACTTATATTATTAGCATGTATAAAAAATATATTAACATGTATGAAATTGTATTAATGGAGAGACCAACATCCCCTCATCTACAAATTTTCTACCCGAGTAGCAGAAATAGTGTGCAAGGAAAATCATGTATGATGCAATGTATACCTGCAAGTGTATATATCGAAGGAAATGAGTGTGCTGATTCTTTGGGCAAAGAGGCCAGAGAGATCATGATCAACCTAATACAACAACCACACTGGTTAAGGCCAGATTTAGACTCTTACCTTACTCTTTTAAGAAATCACTCATCATACACCTTGACGTCCCAAGAATCCTAAAATATACTGCTGCATGATTAAAGACACGTCACTTTAAGGGTATGAGGATACATCCTGATACGCCATGCAAAATCTGTTCAGATGTCCTATCGCTCACACTGAAACACATATTGAGTGTCTATTTTTCTTTCTTAGAGCACTAGAGCTTGGTTTAGTGCCACTTACGGACCCTCTACAAGATGTCCCCTATAGCCAAGAAGCTCCAAATTTGGCAACCGCAGTTGTTGCCACTTTCGATGGGTTTAATGATTTTTACTTTTGTTTATTAATCATAAAGTGGTTGTTTCTTTTGTCGCAGTTGAGATGCTGAGTAAGCCACTTTATTACGATTCTTATTGGTTTAAAATATCCATGACGTCAGATAACGTTTCTTCCACATTACATAGTAATGAGAAAGCTTTGTAAATTTGACTTGTTGATGAATTTGCTGCCATCCTTTAAATCACATTCTTCCCGCGGCATCAAATAAGGCGAAGAGGTAAACGCTTACAATCGGGCACCTCTTGATTATTTGGCGATTTTTTGACACCAAAATAGGTGCCAAAATGTGACTAACAAGATTACCACTACACAAAAGCTATACAAAGATAGGACTACCAGAATTACCAGAAATTAAATTTATTGCCAAAATGTATCGCCGAATCAAGTGGTACCCGATTCTACATGAACCCGGTGAAGTTTACCACCGAATTGTCGAAGTTCATGTTGTTAATAAGATGATTTCTTATACAAGGAACAAAACATGGTTTGAAAAGCCATTTTCCATTGATTCAAGCCATTAATATGACAACAATAGAATAGAAGAAAAACCAAAATGAGAAAGACCAGACAAAACATTCACTTAATGGTTAATTTAAATCGGCAAGGTTGATTTAAATTTAAAAAATTTCCTTAATTAATAGAATTCTAAATTAATGATTGTAATATTTGTAAACCATCTTTTTTGAATCTCAAGACTATTGCTTTGCTTATGCCAACATTAAAAATTTTAATTAATATTGCTGAAATAATAATTGCAGATTTCTAAAACAAGGGCTCAAAAAATTTGTTGAATTTCTTAAAATTGCTTATTTTTATGAATTAAATTTTTAAAGAAATATATTCGTAATTCCATTTTATTTTTCTTCTTTTGCTGAATTCATGGACACGACAACACAACAACAACAAAAAGAACAACTCGAAGCTGTAAATCAAGTGTGTTTGACATCAAGGTATTGGTGTAAAACAAATAACACTCAAATAATCATATTTTTTCATTTCTGCATCTTAAAATAAAAGTTTTTTGAATTGAAAATTAATTGTTTTTGATTAAAAAGTGAAAATAACATAATTTTAAATCGATATATTCATAGCAAATTCATGTACATTTCAGCAGACAGAAATACTTATGTAATTATTTATTTAAGCCTATAGAACTTTAGGCTGTAATTTAAAATTTAAATACCTTTCATATTTGATTATATCTGCCAAAAAAAAACTGGTAAAGTAAAATAAGCATATAACACATATCAACGTAGTTTATATTATTATCTGGCATTCCAATAGATCTATGAGATATATTTTTCAAAGAATCCTTCAAAATTCATAGTTAAACTTCGTACACTCACAAGCGATTTCTAGAAAATAAATAAAAGTTGTATTTTTTGACATACTGTGTAAACATGGCTTTTTAGTATATAAAAGACTAAAAATTTATTTCCACTCTTTACAATAAATAAAATGAGAATTAATGCGTTTTTAGAGAATATGATATATGAAAATATAGACACTCGCAGTTGTTACCATTTACAAGAAATGTTAGTGTCTGAGTATTCAGAGTATTGTTTCTAATACATTGAATAATCGAATTTTATTCAGATATGATGATATTTATTTACTGTGAAGGATTTTTACTCACTGTGCTAACTATTCATGGCATTTAGTTTTTCCCAAAGTGATTCTTTTGATTCAGATTCTTTTGAAATTTAAGAGCAAGTAACTACAGATATGAGAAGTCTGGTCGCTTAGTGGTAGCTCTTCGTGCTACCAAGGTACAGGTCTGAGGTTCGATCCTTGGGCTGGGCAGATATTCATACCTTCAGTGGGTGTGATGCATTACGTTTTGGTTGCGTGATTTTATTCCTTAATAAGTTCTATTGTCTTTAATATTTTATTTTAACAATCTGTCAATAACAATTTTATAAATAACAATTTTCATAATTAATTTCCATAAAATGAGTTCCCCACCATAATTCACGGTGCCAATACGGTCTTCATACGACCGCATCCCAATAGCAACTGAGCTAGATTCCCCATCGGATAGGGAAGATGCGTTTCTCATTCCCTTTTTAGGAATTTACTGTGGCTGAGTTGCCACAGGGTGGATGAAACTGAGTACCAAGCATGCTTGGAAACTTAACACTATGGATTTTGCGTTAGGTTGACCACCTAACCAGAACATATGCTTATTACACCCTTCTTCTTCTTAGAGTCGGGTTAGTATGTCATTGGGCACCTCTGCTTTTATCAGCATTTCCAAACCCAATGTTTCCTAGTTCCAGTTGCTCGGGTCACCCACTTTATTAATAAAGTCCGATAACCCTTTAATGGAGTCTAGGTGTAACTCTCTAGTATGGATGATGCCTAAGGAAGTTAATCTAGGGAGGGCAAGAGCCTCGCATTCGTAAATGATATGCTTGGCCGTTTCCTCTTGCGTATGACATTTCCTGCAGGTAGGGTCTTGCTGAAACAATCCCATTTTATGGAGGTGTTTTCTGAAATAGTAGTGCCCAGTTATGAAGCCTACGATTAAACGTATCTTCTGCCTAGAGCATCTTATAATTTCAGAGGCAATCCTTGCTGATGATCCACAGATCATACTTTTAGCGTGGGTTTGACCAGGAGTGTTAAGCCAATAGTACACCCTTACATCCTTGTCCCCCTATGGGATGCAGTGCCACTGAGTTTAATATTATTACAAGTATGTATTTCTGAACGTTTTCGAATTGTTCAATATTTCTACTTTAGTATTAATAAAATAATTACTTTAACAGAATACATGAAGAATAAAAATGTGTAATTTCAGACTGCAGTAGATAGAATGAAGACCGAAATTTCATCTTACGAAATTCAGATTTTGAATATCTGACGAAAGTATACATATTAGAGAAAGGGAATTTTTAAAATTTTATTTTTATTCCATTTTATAATAGATATAATTTTTCAAAATCTAGGTGTGTTTGGTAAGAAACCCAACAAAACTTTAATGTTAACAGTGTAATTGCACGGCTGTAGCTTTCAATTTTTTGAAAAATTTGTATGGAAATTAATGCATTACACAAGATTGAAACAAATTTTTTTATGAAAGATATTAATTTTTAATATCCTCTTGCAACACAGTAAAAAAATTTAAAATTTCTCAGTTAAATCTTTGAAACTAAAATAAAATGCCAATAATTATTCAAGAAGATGCAGGAAAATTGATGCTGACCAAGATTAAAAATAAATACATTTTTCAATTACTTTTCGTTGTTTAATTAATTGAGTTTTTTTAAAAAATAATATTTATTGTAACACGTTTATAGCTTTAAATGCTGTTATGTATGAAATACTTTTATTTTGTTCAATTAGTTTTCAATTTCTTTGATTTAATAAAATTAACTTCGTTTAATTTAATACATACTTTTAGTAATGTTTTATACTGACTTATTGCTTCTGAACTATACTTTTATCATTTAGTCAGGAAATGTTACAATTTATCTTCAAAAAAGTGATGAAATATAATTGATTATAATATGAAAAAATTATCAAATACCTAATATTTGTATATATAACATTTTTAAAAATTTTAATATGTATTTCAAAATTAAAGATGGTTGAATAGTTAAGTACTTCTTATAAATTGTAAAATATTCAATTATTTTACTGTGCATTGATTTTCTAATTAAGAATATTATTAAATGTGATGTGTAACATATAGGCCTGAAAATACAGCAATCAATTCTTGCATTTCTCCATTGGTTAAACTTCTCAATCAAGGAAAATTATAATAATTGCTCAAAAGTTATTTCTTACATAATTGAATTATTAAATAAATAAATTTGGAATGAATGCATGTTAATCATCCAATGCGTATTTTACTTACTTTATAATGTAAAATATAATGCAAATTAACGACAAAAATGTCTTCTCCAAGAATTTAATGTAATTGACAAGTAATTTGAGATCTAAAATTGAGAAATTCAGATAATATTAAAAATCATATTTTATGAATCCTATTAAAAACCATATTTTATAAGATATAGAAGTTAAAAATCATATTTTATAAGATAAGCGCTTTAGTAATTTATTAATATAAATTATTTTCGAATATACTTTTTTTCCATTTTTCGATGCAACAATTTTTATTTAAGTTTTAGTTATATACTTATATATTTCAATATTACCACATTTGATTGTATTGATAAAACACCAAATAAAAAGTCGTTCCCGATTTTGAGGGAGACATAATCCGCCTACTTGATTTATATAAGAGATAAGAAGAGTGGAGCTCTCATTTTCCCTGTCATGTTTGTTCCCTGAAACGAGTCTCAGATTGTAACATTGATAATCGTCACCAGATGTCGCGATAGTATTTATTATTGATTGGGGAGATTCTAAGGAGATAAGAAAGCTAGTTGCGGAGAACATAATTGTTGTGACTTTCGTGGTTTATTTTACGAGTTACAGATATTGTACTATAGAAAAATTCTTAAAATTTCAGAAAGGCAAATAAAAAAAATTGATATAATACACAGCTATCATTTTATTACTATTAGGAATAATAATAATAAAATAAAGATGGTTTAAAATAAAAGAAGAATATTATTTTTAGATGTTTATAGAAATAATTTAAAATGTAAATAGAATAAATCATATCAATATTAGTAATTTGATATCATCATATGAATGTTTACTTGTTATTTGGAGTAAATTTGTTTATATGTCCTTTAAAGTTAATGATAATAACTATCAATAGAAAAGCAAACAAACTTACAAGGGTAAATTATCATTTTTTAGCGAGAGTAAAAGGTAGATATTAACATTTTATGCGTAAAGATTGCAATGCTTGCTTGGATTCTGTTTCGGTCATCTTATCGATAAGAATAATAAATCTAAGAAGAAGAGATCCGATCTGTCGCCAAGAGCGAAAATACTGAGAAAACTTGAGTTAAATTTTTAGTTTTTAATAATTTTTGAGTCAATAACATACACTTTATAAACATAAAAAATATATTTCTTGTATTAATGTTTGAATAAAAGAAAGGAATTTTTTCCCTTTCTTTTCCGAGTGGCAAATTCGTTAAATTTTATTTTTCGCGTTGCACTTGCCTTTTGTTTTCCACACACTAGTACGTTTTTGTCATTTTTTTCCTGTTGTCACCAAGCATTGGGTTGAAATAAGATTTTCTAAATAATGTTCTAATAAAATGAAGAACTTATTTTGTGGATTTAGAGCAAATAAAATATGAATTAAAATTGGTCATATATAATAAAAATTATACAGTATAAAAATATTATAAAGTGTTTAATTCTCTAAATTTTTTTCAGACTGGAATTTACATAAATAAAATTTTAAAAGTGTTGATTTATACAATTAATCATGTCAATACGACAAATCAAAATTTAAGAATTGTTGGTATTATTCTCAAACAGGGTATTTGTGTAAAGTCTCGACTACCAGGAAAGTTGGTTCACAAACATGACCAAATTAATACTAAATAGTTTTAAATTGCCTTTCTGTGCACATTGAATGAATAGTAAAACAATAACAACAAGTAAATCAGAAGTAAAACACAAGTGATTAAAAAAACTGTTGATCAGTTTCTTTTCAAATATAACAAAACATAGAGGTATTAAAAGTTCATTATTTAAACAATAAGAACCAAAAGGTTATTTAAATAAAAGCCTAAAAGGGGAATGATAGTATACCCCGTTCGCTAGTTATTAACTCTTTGCTCCAATTATAAATAACGCTAAATGTAATGAAAATAGCAATATAACTATGGAGGATATTTTAATAATATTAATTGATTTAATTAAACATAGTTTTTATTACGGAAAATTTAAATTATAACTATGGTAGGGGAATGATTAATTTAATTATCGTAATTATTTTTTAGAGCTTCGAAATAGGATGTCAGTTTAAATGGCTTATCCATTGGAGATGGAATTTTTTACAGATCATGTTATAGATCTTTAATTGGGAAATCTTTGAAAAATAATTTTGATTTCATTCATTGATTGAATTGGGTCCAAAAATTGCTGTCTCATCGTGGCAGGGGAGTGTGGAATGGGCGGAGTAGGTTGGGTGTGTATTCTCCTTGTAGGTCACACAAGGCGTGAAATCCATTCCACTGTACTCAGCTGAAGGCAATGCAGGCACGATGAAAAGTTCAGTCTTTGGTGCCTCTAGTTCTTGAAGCTGCATTTTAAGCCCTTTTGTTATTCTCGAGCCCCTCCATTGTTTGAAGTCTCACGGACCTGGTTTGATGTTTCTGTTAACCATGAGGGATAAGCCACAACAACACAGGTCCAAAAGTTCTATTCAAGAACCATTCTTTTTCTAAAGGACACTTGTTTAATTAGAGTTGAACTTTTGTTTAAATGAACAGAAATTATTTTTCAAAGTAAAACTTAGGTGTTTGGTATGTATTCCCTATTGTCTACGATAAATCGTGTTATTTGGCAGCATTTTCACCCTTGGTTGAAAAGATTTTACACGCGCATTTAAAATTGCGAAAAATAAATAGTAGAATAACATTTAAAATTTAAAGCTTTTATGTATTATATGCAATTGATATTTAAAAATTGAATCGACATAAATGGCTTAGATTATTCTTCATTTTTATAAAAGTTCATTATAATTTTTATTTTCAATTGAAATTTAAATAGAAGTTTCCATTATTTTAATTTTGATTTTATATTTACGTATATAAAATTATTCAATTACAATTGAAGGGATTATTTAACGAATAAAGTACCTAAAATTAAGGTTTTAGATGCAACTGAAATCAACATTTCACAAATTTATACCATTTTAATTTAAAAAACAGTTTTATGTATATAATTGAAAGCAACAAATCATTACTTTGTTTCAGAATGATTTTCAATATTTCAAGCACAGTATTTCCGGCAACAGACTTGTGTCCAACAAGCACTCGAGCTCGTATCTTTTGTTCAGGAAACAAGTTTCCAATCTGTTCTATATTCCGTAATCCGTTGTGTTGAAGTGGTAGCAGTTTTCATAAAGATGAATAGGATTTGGAGAGTCGGGTTCATGTCAAACGACACGTGGAGCGACGCAGTCCTCTAATTTAGGGGGCGTGGGGGCAGCAGGTGCCGGATCCGGCAGCCAAGGCGTGTTTGTGTGCACACGGCGCGTGTTAGCAACCACGCATTGTCGTCACCCTAACCAAACGCTCCCCCGGATTAAAGAACCCTTATGACAACCACCCTGCTACAAAGAGAGAGGAGGGGTCATGCACTTGTTCTGTGTCCATTGTTGCTCCCTGCAGGGGTCGACAGGCACTATCGGGGCCCCCATTAGCGGAAGTTTTGGCAAGGGATTGAGTGAAAATGAAGTACCCATGAATGCTTAATGAATAATAGAGGACTACAGATTGTGTCGCCGAAAGCTAGCGATGAGTTATTGTCCAGCTCAGATTCCCCCTCCCCACACCCCATCTTTTTATAGTCGTATTCTGTTAGAGTAATAGCGGATTTCCACCCACTACCACATCAGAGAAAGGCAAAGGATGAAAGGGAAAATGTAGATTTTTTTTTTTTTAAAAAGAGATGTTGATTTAGAATAAAAATGAGCATGTAATGGTTTTCTCTTTTGAAATCTCGGCATGGTAGATGGTGTTATTATTCCACTGTACTTTGTTATTTACAGAATAGTTGAATTAAGTAGAATGAAACATTATAAATTAATAAATTAATACTTTATATAAAAATATATCATGTTTCAAATACCTAAAGGAGTCAGAAAATCAAAAAGTATACGATTATTATAGTTAAATATTTCTTAAACTTCCGTCAGGAGTAATTGTTGATTTCTATCACAACTATCCATTAGAATATTGAGGATAAGGAAAAGATAAATAAAAGAAAATGTAGATTATCTTAAATGAATGTGTTGATTTAATTTTTCTTATCTTCCGTTGTTAATTTCCATCCACTGTCTATTAATACATTGAGGATAAGGAAAGGATTAAAAAAAATAGATTCTTTTAAAGAAATGTAGATTTAGAAAATAAATGGACATGTAGTGGTTCTCTCATTTGAAACCTCTGAATGTGGAAAAAAATTGTTATTGCATTGTACTAGGATACTGTAGCACAATAAAATTTTAGTAGAATCAACTAAAACAATTTTTTTCATTAAATTGGTATTTATTTAATATTTCCTCGTGTTTTAAGCATTTAAAGGAGCCAGAAATCACAATGAAAAATTAATTGAATATTTTATTTGAATATTTCCCAATATATTAAACAATTCTGTACTCTAATGAATTTTACAAAATTTTACTCTAATGAATATATTATTGATTGAAATTAACAATAATTAGAATTCATTTAGCAAATAAATAAAGATTAACTTTTCTTACAAACATATAAGTAAATATTAATAAATTAAGATTTAACTTTATAGAATATTCAAATTCATTTCTAAATTAATATCTCTCAATTCCAATATTTAAAGTATCAGTTTTTAAATCAAAAATATGTAATAATCATACTACAAATCTTGAAATTTTATCAAACTATTATAGTATATTTTGAATAGGAAACATTTGGACTTAATTTGGGATCATAAAAACGAATTTTTTGTAAAAACTTATCAAGCTACATATATATAACCTCTACCCACACTTTTAAATGTTATTTTTCAGTATTATACAGTTAAACTAAATTACTACAGACATTATGAGTATAAATTCTTCGATTTTATCATAAAATGAACTTGAAAACGTAAGTAAATACAGCTTCATTCTAATCTTCTAATAATTTTTTTGTAGTTGCAACAGTCACTGCAATTTTATAATCTTTCAACACATTCAATGCAATTTTTAAAATCTGAAAATAATAATAAATGTAAAGCTGTTAAATAAAGTTTATCATCAATTATAAATGCAGAATTCGGATTTAATTTCTCATATAAAATTAAGTTTTTTTAGACTTCCATTTAATGCAATTTTCAGCCAATGAAGACAGTTTTACAAAAAATAAATAAATAAAAATAAATAAATGAATGAGAAAAGTGATCAAGTAAATTTGATGATAAAAAATAAAGAACTAAATAGAAATATATATATATATATATATATATATATATATATATATATATATATATATATATATATATATTATTTAAAAAAATCAACAATTTTTTTCTTTTTTGCGACAGTTAATATATTTTAACAAAAAATTGAAAGTGAAAGAATAAAAAATCTACGTAAAAATTAACATTCCTCAATTCAAATCAAACATTTGATATGTTTTTCTTTTTTTCATGCACATTTTAGTTAGATTTTATTGAGTGATTTTCTTCTCTCTTATCAAAAATAGCTAAATTATAACAAACAACGACGCGTGTATAAAACAATCAATCAATTCAATATTTCGAGTTCTAAGTGCCGTATTTTTATCACTTAGAAACCTTGGAAAAAATTATAAGTCACTTTAAAACTCTCTAAATCGAATAAACAGTGGCCAGAAACCAATCACGATTTAGCGTGAGAGAGGGCAATGTATTCGATTAAGGGATCCATTCCTTTTAAAATCATCGCTGAGCTTTTTTGATGGTATCCATAGTAACAGAGGTTTTAACCTTTTTAGAGGCTTTGCCGTTGATGAAATAAGAATCAATTGAAGTTTTTAGCTGACTTAAAATGAGATTGATAAAAAAAATAATGAAAAAACAAAAAATAAAAGCCGTTTTTCTCTCTTTCACAGTAATTCAATCTAACTTAACTCAGGAGTCAAATGGAAATTAATGCCTAGAAAATTTCATTTCGAGAACTGAGTGTTAACGGAATAAGCGGAGCAATTCAGAGAATCAAGTTCTTTATTTTGCAGCCAATAATATAATGAAATGATTTTGGAAAGGCGTTGAATAACATAGTTACAAAAACTTAAACGTTTTCCTCGATGCTGAGGAAATAAAAATGGATTGTTTTTACGTTAAAAAGCAAAGAAACAATAGCAATTAACAGTACCAAAATAAACTTCAATATGTTCAAACAAATACAAAGGTAATTTAAAATTTCATAAAAATATTTTTTTCTATTTGTATTACAGAATTAAAAGATGAATGAAATGTTTTGCTGGTAATTTGAATAATAAGTATACAACTGAGCACGGTAGCTTTTTCAAACAGAAATATGGCGTTACTAATTATTTAACTCGAAAAAAAGTTAAAATATAAAAGTTTGAGTTAAGAATTAAATTTTTTTGTCAAGGCTAATGAATTGCTAATCATTAGTCAACAGAATTTTTTTAATATTATTTTTTTAATTTCTGTTAACAACACATAGTATTTAAATTTATTTTTAATTTATAAGTGATAACATGAACTATACTAAATACTTATTTTTCTTAAATGTATATGAATCTGCAAGAAATCACGTTACTTAATTTATCTACTGTACGTTTTCGGACATTTATGCAAAATTTGACGGAAAAATTTTGTATTCAATAAAATAGCATTATCAGTATTGTGGATAAAATAACGGTTATCATGCAGACAATTAGAAGTTACCATAGACATAATAAAATAGCATTAACCAGTATTGTAAATAAAATAACGGTTATCAGTGCAGGCAATTAGAGGTAGCCATAACTATAATAAAATAGCATTACCAGTAATGTGGATATAATAATGGTTATCAGTGCAGAAAATTAGAAGTTACCATAGCCATAATAAAATAGCATTAACCAGTATTGTAAATAAAATAACGGTTATCAGTCCAGGCAATTAGAGGTAGCCATAACCATAATAAAATAGCATTACCAGTAATGTGGATATAATAATGGTTATCAGTGCAGACAATTAGAAGTTACTATAGCCATAATAAAATAGCATTAACCAGTATTGTAAATAAAATAATGGTCATCAGTCGAGGCAATTAGAGGTAGCCATAACCATAATAAAATAGCAACCAGTAATGTGGATAAAATAACGGTTTTCAGTGCAGACAATTAGAAGTTGTCATAGCCATAATAAAATAGCATTAACCAGTATTGTGAATAAAATTACGGTTATCAGTGCGGACAGTTACAAGTAGCCATAGCCTCGCTAGCACTTATATTCGCCAAGAAGGGAGCCGGAGAGGCTATGGTTTCTAATTGCCTGACTTACCTTGAGTTGTATTCTGCTAGAAAGCATACTGATAAAAGGATTTGGCTTGTACCTCCGGTAAATTATTGGTACCATGTTCCCCTAATGGAACCCTTGCAGATGCAGAACTATGACATATGCTTCCAAACAGCTCTCTCCCACTTTCATTGTAGACATTTAAGAGAAAACTTGTCTTCCAAAGTAGTTAAACTTGTCTTCCAGAGTAGTTAAAAACCCACTCGATTTGTCCGAAGTGTAACCAAGAGCAGGTTTCTCGGGCACATATTCTTTAGTTTGTCCTAGGACGACCCATTGGATTTACCTATGTCTAGTCTTCCTTACCTAGTCTATGACTTTCTGAGGGTGAATAAACTCGTAGATCTCGTTTAGCACAAGCTGGACACAGAGATTTGCAATAATAATATCATTAACATTATTATAACATTATAACACTGTTATTTTAAAAGTATCATCTAACTTAAAATGAATCAGAATGAGAAAACGTTTGTTGATTATCATCATTTTATAAAAATCGATTTGTTTTATTTCGGTTTTTCCTGATATCGATTTGCAGAGATCGAAGCCGCAGAACACAGCCAATTACTTCGTAATTTTGAACCACTTTCAAATGTTAAGGTTAACACTTGTGTGAGTACTGATCTCACATTATTCCCCAATTTTTTTGTGCCAAAGAAGAAATATTATATCTATAACTAAAGTTAAATATAGATAGGCCTTCTCAGCACGACAGATTTGGATGATATTGTACCGAGCTTCACGGGTTCGTGTCGATTGAGAGTTGAATAAAGCAACCACTTAATGAACACAAGACTTTTATTCGTAAAAATTTCACAAGGTAAACGAAATTCCCGCTGTAACAATCACAGCTACAATTCGTCAGATAGAATAATAAGAAACAGCTTCTAATCACAGGTCTCAAATACCTCAGACAGAGAACAACTAGCAGTCACAACTAATCGCGCGTATTCACTCACTGACTGTCTTCACAATACTATACTACTATTCCATGTCGGGCTGCGGTATTTATACCTGACTTGGCGGAGAAATCTACCAATTTCGCCAAGGTTCTGGAAGCTTCTAGGCTATCTCGAAAAATATTGGTCCTAGAGCTTAGGTGATGGATGTTTCCAGAAGTATCGATTTCTCGCCAAGTCGCCAAAAATCTCGCCAACCGTCGCCAAGTCGCCAAGAATCTCGCCAACTGTCGCCAAGTCGCCAAATCATTAGGAAATCCGCTTTTAAACTACAACACGTCTAAATACCGCAATTTTTGCCCAAAATGTGAGAATTTCTGATCTGTCTGAGATATTTTACGACAAATATAATCATTATTTACAAATTTGTAACATTGCCCCCTCTCAAGGACTGCACGTCCCGGGCAGTACAATCCCCTGATAGGAGGCCAAATTTAATATAAAAGAATTTACATTTCAAGAGGATACAGAGCACATTACATACACAAGCAACTAAAAATACAAGAAAATAGAAAAGATTAAAATTATCTATACTATTTACAAACAGACCATGGTCTACTGATTTTTACTCTACATTACGATAAGGAGCTAATCTATCATAATGTACTACCTTTGGTTTTGAAGCAGATGATTTTCTTATACGAACCACGACGTCGTTCAGTCTTTTTAGGACTGTGTAGGGACCTTCCCAGTTGGCTTGCAACTTTGGAGAAAGTCCTTTACGTCGAATCGGGTTCCACAACCAAACTTTGTCACCTTCTTGGAATTCATGTCCCGTCGCTCTTGTGTCGTACCTTGTCTTCATTCTTTCGGTCGTCAGGTTGATTCGGTCTCGAGCGAAGTTATGGACATCTTCAAGACGTGCCTGAAGGTCTCGAAGGTATTCCTCTGGCGATGAAGATGTATCCGGTGGACGACCAAACTGAAGATCACAAGGGAGACGAAGTTCGCGACCAAAGAGCATCTGTGAAGGAGTATATCCGGTAGTCTCATGGACAGCACTGCGATATGCAAGAAGAAACAGCGGTAGCTTCAAATCCCAATCTTGCTGATTTCTGGAAACCATAAGGGAGAGGTTATTCAAGATGGTTCTGTTAAACCTCTCTACCATGCCGTCCGATTGTGGGTGTAGTGGCGTGGTCTGCGTCTTGTCTATTCCGAGAATTTGACACATTCCTTTAAACACAACAGAGGTGAAATTTGTCCCTTGATCAGAATGAATTTGTAAGGGTGTGCCGAATCTGGAAACCCATTGTTGCACTAGAACCTCGGCTACTGTAGTCGCCTCTTGATCGGGGATTGCAAACGCTTCAGGCCACTTAGTAAAGTAGTCCATGACAACTAGTATGTATTTGTTGCCATTTGAGGATCGTGGTAAAGGACCCAAAATGTCCAATGCTATCCTCTCAAAAGGTGCTCCTACGTTGTACCGCTGCAACCTTCCTCGGCTACGTTTCTTCGGTCCTTTACGTGCCGCACAGTCATCACAAGATTGGCACCATTTCTCTACATCTTGTCTCGTTTTGCTCCAATAGAAGCGTTCTCGAACTTTCTGTAGAGTTTTCATTACTCCGAAGTGGCCTCCAGTTGAGCTATTGTGCAATTCTTTCAAAACATCTGAAATTCTTGATTTTGGAAGAACAAGCTGCCATTTGAAATTACGTCCATCATCGGACTCCCATTTCCTGTATAAGACACCATTTCTTATATGGAGTGAGTCCCAAAGAGCCCAATATTGCTTAGTAGCAGGACTGTAGGTGGAGATATCCTGCCAACTTGGTCTCATACTAGAAGATTCTTTCAATTCAAGAATTGGATTTATATCTGGGTCTTCTTTTTGGGCTTCCCTAAGTCCTTCATCACTCCATGGGTCTGGTTTTGATGGAGGTGAAACAGTAACTTGGCGTACCGAAGTATTTATCAGCTGATAGTTCTTCTCTACTCTAGAACAGTATCGGCAGCTTTCATTACATGGCTTTCTTGATAGTGCATCAGCATTTCCATGAAGAGTTCCTTTGCGATGACGTATTTCAAAGTCAAACTCCTGGAGTCGTTGAATCCATCTGGCTACCTGTCCTTCCGGATTTTTAAAATTTAAAAGCCAGGTTAAGGATGCGTGATCTGTCCGGAGCAAGAACTTTCTTCCATAGAGATAATGGTGGAAATGTTCTATGGCTTTAACGATTGCCAGCAATTCCTTCCTGGTTGTACAGTAATTCCGCTCCGGTTTCGATAGACATTTACTCCAATAAGCAATGACATATTCTTTATCATCAATTTCTTGCGACAAAACAGCTCCGATATTTTCGTTGCTGGCATCCGTATCTAAAATGAATAATTTTTCGGGTTGGGGATATGCAAGAACGGGCGAAGATGTCAACGCCTCCTTCAGTTGTTTAAAAGCTTTCTCACATTCATCTGTCCATAGAAATTTCTGTTTAACTTCTGTCAACTTGTGAAGAGGTCTGGCAATACTTGAAAAACCCTTAACAAATTTCCTGTAATATGTGCATAGTCCAAGAAAACTTCTTAATTGGTGGACATCTTTTGGACGACTCCAGTCCTTAACTGCGGAGATCTTTTCAGGATCTGTTCTTACACCTTCAGCAGAGATAATGTGTCCCAGATAGCTTACTTCACGTCGGAATAAATTACATTTGCAAGGATTCAGCTTCAGGTTGGCCATTTTTAATTTTTCCAGCACCTTTCGGATGTTTCTTAAATGGTCTTCGAATGTGCGCCCTACAATAATGATATCGTCCAAATATACCAAACAGGCTTCATAGGAAAGTCCTCGTAATACTGTCTCCATCAGGCGCTCAAACGTTGCAGGTGCATTGCAAAGCCCAAATGGCATAACCTTGAACTGCCAAAGTCCTTGTCCTGTGGTGAATGCAGTCTTTTCTCGATCCTCAGGATGTATCTCTACTTGCCAATAACCACTCTTGAGATCCAAAGTCGAGAACCATTGTTTTCCGGATAAAGCATCAAGTGTATCGTCAATCCTAGGAAGAGGGTAACTATCTTTTTTAGTGATGTTGTTTAACCGACGATAGTCAACGCAGAATCGGGTAGAACCATCTTTCTTCCGAACTAAAACGATAGGCGAAGCCCAAGGACTCTCTGATGGCTCAATAATGTCATTCTGCTGCATTTCCATCAGAAGATTATCCACCTCTTCCTGCTTAGCGAATGGCAATCTTCTCGGATGTTGTTTAATGGGTGGATGGTTTCCTGTATTGATTCGGTGCTGCGTCAATTTGGTTCGCCCAACATCATCTGATTTCTTGGAAAAGAGATCTCCGAATTCTAATAATAAATTTCTTGCAGCATTCCTCTGTTTATCATCTAACTCTGCTCTCTGAAGGAGTTCATTAATTAGAGTGTCAGGAGGCTCAGATAGTGTGGCTTGACAATTTCGGTTAATACAGGTCACTGGACTGCAAGTCGCTAGCACTTCTCCTTCTTTTATAAGTTTTACCTTATTACTTAGATTAGCAACTCTTACCGGGATTACATTTCGTGAAAGGTCGACGAGTGAAGAAGCCACTAGTACTCCTTTAACGCTATTGTCGGAATCTGGATATTCAGTCAATCCATAATGAAAATTATTATCTTCTGAAAGAGCTCCGCAAACTATTGTCTCAGTTCTTGGTGGTAATGTTGTTTCACTCTTCGCAGTTATATGATGGACTGTTTTAATATCTGAATATTTCGTCTTAAAAATCGCTATGTCCTCAGAACATGAGTGTAGTTCATTATTTTTAAAATCTAACTTGAAATGGTTTTCTTTGAGAAAGTCCAATCCGAGAATAAATTCGTCATTTATATCAGCGACATATGCCATATGATGGTACACGGCATTACCAAATGCAATGTTTAGATTTATTTTTCCATGCACTTTAATCTTGTCACCTGTCACAGTTTGGAGGGTAATGCAGGGTGGCGTCCAGATGAGTTTGTCACCAAGTTTGCGAGCCATATCTGTCCTAATGATAGTTACGTTGGCTCCAGTATCGATTATCATTCTGCAGGGAACTTCGTTGACATGTCCCATAACGAAAAGTCCGTTGTCGCCGCTACTTACGGAAGAAATGTGAAACAATTTGAAATGGGGCTTCTGACTCTCTGGACATCTCCGCCCCGCGAGATGGCCACATATTAGTTTCCCTGCTGTGGTGGAAGATCATTTCCACCATTTTTTCGTTTCGGGCAGTCTCTCTGAACGTGTCCGACTGCACCGCAAGTCCAACACTGAATTTTCGTGTTTCTGCCACCTTTACTCAATTCTAAGTTACGGAATTTTCGCCGCAGATCTTCGATTTGCTTTCTGAGATCATAGTCCGTATCAGTAGTAGAGACGGCTCTGATTGAGTGCCGGTCTTTACGCGCGGCCTGCTGGGCAGCCTCTATCTTATGTGCGTAGACTAGGGCAGATCCAATATCTTTGACATCGGCGAGTCTAAGTGTTTTCTGTATCTCCGGATCCCTCACACTATCGATGAAGTGATGGAGAGCCAGATCTTGACGTGTCTCAGCTGGGCAGTCCGAAAATGCTAGATGGGAAAGTCGCTGAATATCGGCAGCCAATTCTTGAAGACTTTCACCCGCTTTTTGATAGCGGGACTTTAACTGTAGTCTGCTATATTCTTTAGTGCACTTATCTCCAAACCGCAACTCAAGGGCACTCGATAGGGCTTGGAAATCGTGCCTCTGATCCTCCGGAAGCGTCTCGAGGATGTCAGCCGCGTCTCCTCTTAAAGAAGCCGCCAGGTGAAAAGCTTGGGCTCGGGGATTCCATCCATTAGCTTCCGCTACCATCATAAACTGGGTCTTGTATACTTGCCAGGATGATTTCCCATCAAATGTTGAGAGTTTAATATTGGCTAGGGAAGGCACAAATGTCACGTTGGGTTCCTCATGTCTGTTTGACATTTGTTTCTTCAAGCTTTCAATCTCCTTATTGATATTGTCTAATGCTTCTTCCACGTTTTCTTCTATCTCCAGAACTTTAGTTTCTACTGAAGTTACCTTATCTTCCATTGCATTCATCTTCTCCTGAATGATGTTGGAGAATTCTTCTTTAACACTTACAATGTCCTTCTTAAGTTCCTTTTTAAGCTCCTCCTGTCCAGCTTTCATCTCTTCCTGTCCAGATTTTATCTCTTTCATCATCTCGGTTTTAATCTCTTCTTGTCCAGCTTTCATCTCTTCTTGTCTAGCTTTCATCTCTTCTTGTCCAGCTTTCATCTCTTCTTGTCCAGCTTTCATCTCTTCTTGTCTAGCTTTCATCTCTTCTTGTCCAGCTTTCATCTCTTCTTGTCCAGCTTTCATCTCAGTTTTCATCTCAGCCATCTGCTCCGCTAATTTTTCGAGAAGACTTTTCATTAAATCCATATCCATTTTTCTTGTGACACGCTGCATCAACTCTTCAATCCCGATTCTGACTCCAGTTGTACCGAGCTTCACGGGTTCGTGTCGATTGAGAGTTGAATAAAGCAACCACTTAATGAACACAAGACTTTTATTCGTAAAAATTTCACAAGGTAAACGAAATTCCCGCTGTAACAATCACAGCTACAATTCGTCAGATAGAATAATAAGAAACAGCTTCTAATCACAGGTCTCAAATACCTCAGACAGAGAACAACTAGCAGTCACAACTAATCGCGCGTATTCACTCACTGACTGTCTTCACAATACTATACTACTATTCCATGTCGGGCTGCGGTATTTATACCTGACTTGGCGGAGAAATCTACCAATTTCGCCAAGGTTCTGGAAGCTTCTAGGCTATCTCGAAAAATATTGGTCCTAGAGCTTAGGTGATGGATGTTTCCAGAAGTATCGATTTCTCGCCAAGTCGCCAAAAATCTCGCCAACCGTCGCCAAGTCGCCAAGAATCTCGCCAACTGTCGCCAAGTCGCCAAATCATTAGGAAATCCGCTTTTAAACTACAACACGTCTAAATACCGCAATTTTTGCCCAAAATGTGAGAATTTCTGATCTGTCTGAGATATTTTACGACAAATATAATCATTATTTACAAATTTGTAACAATATGAAGAATAGAACTTTCTAACTAATGGACAAGAGAACTGTGACTTTCCTTATGACGCTTTCAATGGGGTTTTTATGCAATAAATCTATTGAAAATAATTGGTTTTGAATGAAAGTTGATATAAATAACAAATAATTTGATTAATCCTTTAAAAAATTATAGCTTCTGGAAAAAATTAAAAATAATATATGAATAAATGAAATAATATTCATATATTTAATTCAATTGAATTGCATTTCTGTTAAAGCTTTTATGGACTATGAAAACGTGAACCATTTATGGAAAAAATGAGACATTTATTCGTGAATCCTGATTCCGCAACTGATTTTAAAAAAATAAAAGACTCATAATTCATTAAAATATAAGCAATTTTGTGTATTCTGGAAATTATATATTGATATACATTAAACAGAACTCGATACTGGGGAAGACGTGAATAACAGTTCTTTTTCTTACCACTAGACATTTATTTTTATTTAAATAGAGTTACTGGTTTTATTTAAAGGTTAGATTTAGATTGTTTTCAAAATACTAATATTTAAAAAAAATCAGAACAAATGAAAGCTTTGTTTTATTTTATTGAAGATTGGTTTATATGGTGCCCATTGTTAAAAAAAAATGTGACGCATTTGAAAAATGCATTAAATATGCTGAAACATTATCGAGTTGATTCATCTAAAGGGAATACTTGAACATAGTCATTTTGTAACCAATAAAGCAAAATGGTGATAACTTGAATAAATATGGTATAAGATTTATTAATAAAAAATATCATACTATTTAAACGGTAAAGAAAAAGAGTCCTAATTTATCTATAAACAAATAATTTGATTATTTTGAAGTAAATTATTTTGGATTTCATATATGTATATGTTCATTACATCGAATTTGAGCTCGTGAGTGAATTCGTTAACTATAATAACTCTACTTAATACCATTAGATGTCATAGTCTCCATTTGGAATTATGGATTGATTGTTTGAGTCGTAGATTAATATCATTGTATTTTAACCATCAAAACCATCATTATGGTTCCTTTTTAAATAGTTTGGGAGAAATCTGTATCATTTACATGGATACATACATACCAACATGTATAAATATGTACATTTTACGTAATAGTTCGAAGGTGTATGTCATCTTAATATAATGCCCAAATTAATATAATTTATTTGAAAAAAAATTCTATAAAAACATTAATCTTATAAAATAAAATTTACGAATACTTCAAAATAACATGAATTTTTTTAATAAACATTCCTTAGAAGTCAGTTATATATATGTATATATAACTATTTCATCATTTTATATCTAAATAAGACAAAATACATTTATACACATTGGCTGATCACAATGGAGGAAATTATGAAATTTTTTAAATACCGTTTGAATAAATGCCGCTGTGTATGGAAGAAGTGCCAAACAATTTTCCTGCCATTCATTTGAGTGAATTTTAATCTTCATCTGCAATAAAGTGATTCTCACCACTTGATATCATTTAGTAAAAAATCTGCTTCGCATTATTACGAATATATTTTACAATTTATTCTGTACTTGCATATCTATATCACACTAGTAATATAGAAAGCAATATTTGTGGTGATTTGATTATGTTTTAAATTATTCAAAATTAAGGCTTTATATTGTTGTACAGTCATCTAAATTTGTTTCAGCAACAATGAAAAGAAATCAATCGTATTGTTAATATACTTAGAGTCTATCAAATAAAAGATATTGGTTCATTAAGAACCAAATTAGGTACATTGCCGCGCCTTTCTCGGGCAGACTACTCATAAGCTACATAGGATGGGGCTCACACTGACTTAACGGTGGGTAGAACCCTTCAGATTGGAAATTCTGGGTTTGTTTGCAATCAATGTTGGACAACGGGAAATAGAAATTCCATTTCTGCCGTTTGCATGTTTGTCTCTCGAAATTGGTATTTTTGAGTTTTCCAGGTTTCCTCCCTTGAGATATATGTATACATTCCATTATCTCCGAAATGTTTTCCCGTAATTAATAGGTAAAAATCAAAATGCCTGATAACAAACTGCAAACAAACTTAAGTCATTAGACTGTCCATAAGGTGGTGTCAAAAGCTAGATAAAACATATATGGGAATTTCTCAGTATATTTATAATACAAATACGTTTCGACAAAAATTAAATTATATTTTTCTTAATTTAATAAATGAATCGAACAAATGATTGAATATAAGTAGCTTTTACCTATGAAAAAATTACACGTTTAAAATATTAATGATTTTATCTTAAACTATTATATTTAGATTTAAAAAACAATTAGTTAAATATGTTAAGTTATAAATTTATAATTTAACTTATATCATAATGTATTAATAATGTATGATAATGTATTATCACAATGTATTAGATTATATTATGCATATCAATTAATAACAACAAGTAAATAATAGAACATTCTAACATTCTATTCGGAATGAAATATTTCTAAATTGTTCTCGATATGTGTTAGATGTGTCTTAAAATGAATGATTATTGTCTTGGTTTTTTGGAATGTTTTGACTATATTTACTTATGAATCTTGACTATGGTCCATTCATTATCAATGAGACTTTTGCTGAAGGCAATATGCTTTTGTTACCTTAAAATTTTTACGATATCTTTGAAACATTAGGTTATACACTGCGGTCTATAAACGAATGAAAAATTTAACATAAATAACATAGTTTTGTAAGTGATCAATATAAAAAGTATAGTCTGAAACGAAACACAGTTAACTTTCTATCCAAACTATAAGAAATAAAAAGATAAAAATTTGTATAAATCTTTATATTAAGAAAAATTAATTATAATACTTATTTTTCCTTGTAGTTTAAGATAATTTATTAAATTACCATTTTTCAATTTAAATGCTCAAAAATATCCATGAAAACATAACTAATGCGAATACATATAATTATGGTAACTATATTTATACATAAATGTAGTTTCTATAGTTAATTGTACATATTCACATTGATAGAATTATTTTCTTTTAAAAAATATAGTAATGGTAAAATAAAACTTTCAAATCTTAGAAATGATTTGATTTTATGGTAGCTTAATTTAACTTGACATTTATTTAATAAAAATTATGTCACATAGTATCATTATTAATAGTTTATAGAAAGTATTTGAAAATTAAAAAAATCGCAAGGAAAAAAGAAGCAAAATATTGTGAGTGAAAGAATTTTAAAAAAATTATCGAAAAATCTCAATTTTTAATTAATTCATTACCCAAAAATATTTATTTCAAAGAAACTAGGGAATATTCTTGTTTCTATAGGAAAAATAGATATAGAGAAATGTGTAAGTAACTTTTATTTACTAAGATAATTTATATATAGTGCTTTGGTTTAACAGTTGCGGTTTCGATTTCCATCTCACGTTTAGACATTTTTAGTGATTAGGAATTCCCTTGAATGATTAGGACTAATTAAAATGAATTTCTAACCACATGGGCAACAAATAATTCTTGAATGACCAATAAAACAATTGATAATTTAAACCCATCATTTTTTAACGATTGTTATGCTTTAACTGTGAATTTATGACTGATAAAAAAGTATAATAAAACAAATAAAAATAAATGAATGAAATCATTAAAAAAAGGAAAATAAAAAAAATATAATCACAAGTCACCAGGATAAAAAATTTTTTAAAGTAAAGAGACATTGAAAAAAACCATAAATTGCAATATATTTCGTAATATACATGAATATGTAAGCATGTCGATTTAATATCAATTGATATCTTTCAAAACTCATGTAAATATTAAGTAATGTGTAAGTAATGTAAAAAAGTGTGTAAAAAATGTAAAAGAGTAATGCGCTGCATTAAATCATACAACATTTTTTGGATATTATTAACAACTAAATGTAAAATTTTCACATTCTGTGAGAAATTAGAAATCTGCATCAATTTCACAGGCTAATATAACTAAAAATGTTTATTTAAACCTAACTATTTACAAAGTTTAATTGATTCTAAAGCAAGTGTCTTACACAAACAACTGAAATGATGAGAAATCAAAAGCATCATATCACATTGATTTTCAAATTTTATTAAATATATTGTAATCCATAATTCAAATGCTGTTGCATGCGATGTCAATAATACATCTGCATCAAAAAGGATAAATAATAAATGAATATGTTTTTTTATCTAGAGAATGAAATTTTACTCGTTAAAATTAAAAGGTTCCTTAAGAGATAATTGCTTCTCGTAGCTTTCACTTTTCTCTGAACTCAATGCAAAAGCTAACACACAGTGATTTTTTGTGGCTAATTTTGCATTGTGAAAGATACTATCAATTATTATTGAATATAAAAGTTGCCGTTTCTCAATTATTACGTTTAAGAACATTTTAAAGTGCTATGCCTGAAGCATGATCCTTATCCTCAATGTAGTATAATTATTGATTGATAATTGATGATTATGATATTGATTGACTAATGGTTATTAATTGATAACTATTATTGCTGCCGCAAACTTAAAAGGATTTTGTCAAAATTATTTATAGAAAACTAAGAAATTTATAGAACAGATGAATACGATTAATACCAAAGAGAACATTAAAAAACATCGTTCATCGTAATGTATCCAGAAAATTATCTTCAAATAGATTAAAGAATATATAAAACTACAAAAGTTTGAAATCAACCAAAGTAAACATATTTTGTCCTAAGACATACTCAAATGTGAAAAGAAGTTAATTTTTAAAAACTTATTAAATTTTTGTCAGTAAATTTTCCACCTTTTTTCTGCTAAAGAAGTATAAAAAAGTTCACTAAGCAATACTTATTTTCATTCATTTATTTGTTAAGTTTAAACTACATCCTGTTGATCAAATTAATTTGCTTTCATATACACTGAAAATAGTTTTCTGTCCTAATAATATATCTTTGAATTTCTTATATTCTTAAATTATTTTCACTTAAAAAAAATTCATTTTTCTGTGAAAAAACTTTAAATTTATTTTGCATTACTTAGCAATCATTTTATTAAATATTAAAAGTTTAATATTAGCGTTTGCAAATCTTTTTAAATTTTGGAAACATTTTATAAAATATTTATATTTTTTTTTAAAAAAAATTATCTAACTATTTTAGAAGTTGAGATAACTAACTTAATGATATTATTCAGAATTTATTCTGATGAAATAGCTCTAATATTACATGAATTGTTTTTACCGCAGTGAATAAAATACTGTGGAATGATAGGTTATTGATATGTAACATTTCTATCATTTTTAATAAGTTAAATATTTTTAACTCTTAAAAATTTCTATTTAATTGGCATTTATTATTTTTAAAAAAGTAGACTGCCGTTTTTAAAACTTTATTCTAACATAGGATTCATTAAAAAGGATTTTCACTTTTATTTTTATTAAATAAATCATTAATATATGTGTCTTTTATACTCAAAGAATTAGCATGAAATACGAGAAATCATAAATCATATAATAATTTATTTGAATTTAAGAATTTGAATGGAACTTGAATTTTAATTTGGACAAAATTTTAACTTCAAAGATTAGAGTTCTGCATAAATTATAAAAAAAATTAATTTCAGTTGAGAACTTTTAAGTAAAACTATTTGACATCAGTAATTGAAATTAATAAATATGATTAAATAAAGTCATAAAAGTTTTCTAAACCTCTCAATCAACTGCTAGACGATGCAATTAAACTTGAAGTTAATGAGAGAGTACGGCTTATTTTCGAATTTATGTTCCTTATGATTAATTTCCTAGATAAAATTAAAAAAGTTTAATTAAATTAAAGTTATTTAATTTTATTCATCCACAGTTATAAAGAAAATATCGAAAGTAATGTCAAAATAATATTAAAATTTTCACGTAATATTTGAAAAGCAGTTGCGATATGAAATAAATGTACATTGTTCTATACATTTGTTTTCCACTATGTTTCATGTTTTTTTTAAATTTATTTTCTATCTAACTATGGAGGATATTATTTTTTTCAGAATATTCTTTGCTGATATAATGAAATATATATATATATATATATATATATATATATATATATATATATATATATATATATATATATATATATATATATATATATATATATATATATATATATATATATATATATATATATATATATATATATATATATATATATATATATATATATATATATATATATATATATATATATTTACTTATTTATTTATATAATCTATGTTTTGTGTTCTTTTCAAAATGACAGAATTTTATTTTATTTTGAATCATATTTTCTTAAATTTTTGTTAATAGCATATTAATAAATATTCTCTTAGACTACTGTTAGTAAATAAATATTGTATACATAGTTATTTAATATTATTTAATTTTTTATAATGCAACACTTTATAGTTAGTTTTTTATAAGCTCTGAATCCATGATACTTCACAAGAATTCATATTTAATCTATCTTCATTATTACTTTAATTTAATAAATTTTAGCGTTTATATAATAGTTATATATCATATTAAAATTTTTTATTATATTAATGTATTATAAACAAACCTATTACATTTGATGAATAATAATTTTAAAAACAAACTTTAAGTGGTTGCTATGTTAATGAAATATTTAAAAACTCGTGCCATAGAAATACGCATAAGAATTTGTTACCTACGTTTCTGTCAAAAAGCATTCAACCAAACAACTTGAACAATTTTTATCTTCATTACTATATTGAATTTAGCAAATAATTATATTAGCTTTTCGTAATGGTCACAGCTGATTTTTGGTATCTCACTTAGTGCATATCACTATCTAAATTACTCCTTAGAAATATAGTCAAAATAAAAACAAACACAAGTTCTTTATCTCTAGTATCAATAACGCAAAATAATCAGTAACATTAACTGATAATAATTGTTAATATAAAACGATATTTGTAAATAGTTTAACTTATATATAATTCTCGGATAAATTATTTGAGCAGTAAAAAATAAATCACTGTTTTATGCATGTTAGAATACATTCTTTTTCGAGTTTTGCTTTATATACATACATACATACATATACATATATATATATACATATATATATATATATATATATATATATATATATATATATATATATATATATATATATATATATATATATTGTTTTTAGAACAATTTGCTAGTTTGAAAGTTATTCAAAAATAGGTAACTGAACAATAACAATGATGAATATTAAAAGAGGATTAATGACAATGAAAAGCTTTATCTCATATTTGATTAATTAGCGCTGATAATTGGATGAAAGAGGATAATAATTGTATTAATTTTGGTTGAAAGATTCAATTTTCTCGTGAAAGTGTATAATTAAGCGAAAATATTATCATTAAGTGAAATAATCGAACATAATAAATCTAGAGAATGCAGAGAAAACAGAGCTAGAGATAAATCGCTTTATTCTTTGATGATAACAATATCATTGGTTAAAATAGTTGAATACTAACTAAATCAAGGAATTTAAGTCAAGTGTTGAATCAAATAAAAAGTGAAAAATTGAATACGTTTGCTGCTATTGTTTGGAATCTACTCTCTAAGAAACTTATATGAAATTAAATAAAGCTTTATTCATTTGAGTAAGAAATTAAAAGGATGGCGAAAGATAATTTATGCAGTTAAATTAAAAGAGGTGACAATTTTCTGTAAATGTTTTCCAAATGTGATTGGTGGAAATGCCAAAAAATTTATATGAATATATATTATTAATATTTCAATAAATGTATATTATTTAACAGATTAAAAGCACAAAGTTCAAACCGTAGCCATTTTATTATTATTCGTGATTAAAATCAATATAATGTTAATACATATTTTAATCTTTATCTTTAAATTACATACTTAATTTCATTGCAGATATCTTTACTAATATAAGAGCTTTACTTCAGCAAAACATTTTACTTCAATTTCTAATTTCTATTTTGATACCATTTTCTTCTTCCTCATAACTTTCTCGACAGAGAGTTGTGAGTCTGACTATCTTTAAAAGATCTAACAAGCCTGTTTTCTTCTTAGTCGTGCACCCCCAATTTTCGATTTTAATAACACTAACATCGGAGTAAAAAAGTAGAGCCATTTTTTTTCGGGTTAATCCTTGATCGTTGTCCTTAAGGCGCATTGAAAACTTTCAAATCAGCTTTATCCACTCTTGTGAGATGACGGGACCATCTGATTCTGTGGTTTCTGTTTAATAAATATTAAAACGGCCCTCACATTTAAGAGTTTGTAAAGTTCAAACCATTTTCTTACATACAAATATATATTGAGCAAATTTAAGTGTTAAAAAAAACTTTAAGTATTCGTCAAACGAATATTCTAATCAAAATATTATAAATTTAGAGGATTTTCTAAGAGTAAAATGATATCGCGGTGTCACTCCAAATCGGTGTCACTTGCTGCATTATCAAATGTAAAAGCGATGTATGATAGATAAATATTGCGCATTTATTTGCCTGGAGGCAATTGAAAAAAAATTCTCTCTTTTTCGGCTCCTCTTTCTATTTTTTCTAAGCAAAGACATTCATTTCGAGGGAAACCAATCGATGCCTACGGGAGTCACACATGTGTGGGTGGAGGGGATGGGAAGAAAGCTGGAGTCAGAACACGGAGCGCTCAAGTCCCAAAATGCAGGACTTTTTGACAAGGAAAGAGAAAGGACACGTCTTCGTTTCTGAGGGGGTGGTCGGTCTCACGGGTGTTAGGCTTTGATCGAACTTCTTCACCTGCGATTGGGAGGAGGAGGAGTAACTAGGATCAGATCCCCATTGATTGGGAGCTTCTTACGGATAAATCGGCGTCAGGTTGGCTACTGGTAGTACTATCTAATGGATAGCAACGCTTAAAATACTTGGCTGAGTAAGCAGTCTTTGCATTGGGGAGCTGCAGTTCATTTCATTTCACCTCTTTACTTGAAAGCTAATGTAAGTTCATCGACTGTTGGGCGCTTTTCATTAGCTATTTCATAATATATTGCGCACTTTTAATAAACTGTAATCAAATAATTGGGAAAAGAAAAGTATTGTCACTTTCAACTTTTATTCTGGATATTGATTTTTACATAATAATAAAATATATTTGGTAAAATAATTGAGCAATTAACAATATCAAAATAATTACATATTTCCAAGAAGAATAATTTTGTTAAATAAAATATTAAAGAAAAATATATATTTCATAAAAAAAATCCATTATTAAATTTTTAGCAGATTAATTTTGCGCTATGTGGGATTGACAAAAATTCATGAATGATATTATTAATGAAATATATTAAGGAAACAAATTTTATGAGTTATAAGAAATATTTCCAATACGATTAAATGGCATAACAAATTTGCCAGACACCCTGCAACAAAATCTTACACCATAAGATATTAAAGAAATAAAACAATACATGAATAATATTTAGAAAATATATTACTAATTTACTTGAGAATTAAATGCATAAATTCAAAATTGATGTAACCATAAGCATTCATAAATATAAAATATACTTATATCAGAGTTCTTTTAATAGAGATAATTTCTAATTTTAAAAAACTCATTATTCAAGAAGTAACGACTTATTCATATCACTGTAAATACATTAAACTTAATGTTTTTTGTACCTTGATATTGATAATTACCTTGATAGACTATTAAAAATAATTTATATAATATATTTTTATGTATGCTGTATTTTATTATTTTATAGGATAATTTAATTCATTACAATACATTAATATTAAACAGTATTATCTCATTTTACATTACTCAAAAACAATCAATTTCATGGAACTATATATATATATATATATATATATATATATATATATATATATATATATATATATATATATATATATATATATATATATATATATATATATATATATATATATATATATATATATATATATATATATATATATATATATATATATATATATATATATATATGATATATTGGGACGTTACATATTTATGATTCACTATTCAAGAATTCAAGATAAATAATTGTAATTTCTACCCAAAAAAGACGCATACAAAATTGGAACATTTTAATTCGTTTGTAATATATCAAGTTGAAGAAGTCCCATTATTAAATTAATTCATCTCAATAAACAAAAATTTTGTTACGTGTATTTTCTGTGAATCGATTTTTTAAATTAACTCCAAAGATTGATTCCCCTTTCTATAAATGAATGAAATGCTTCGAAAGAACGGTAATTTCTTTTCGCATTGCCACTTCTCAACATTCTATTCATGTGATATTATAGCACACGAATAGAATGTTGAGAAGTGGCATTACTTTTAATGCCACTTCTCATTACTTTTAATGAACATTACTTTCAATAGGTAATTTAAAGGCAAGAACCAAAACAAACTGAATATTAAACTGTTGACTTGAAGATTTAGGCCAGAAGTTTAGGTATAAAGATAGTAAGTTTTCTGGTTTACTCATATTCCAATCCCACTAAAATTAAATATTTGTTTGAAATGTTTTAAGTATTTACATTAGCATATGCATATGAAATAAATTTCACTGGTCTCTGAGTCACATTAAATCAAATCTGAAATCTGAAGAGAAGTATATTCGGTTTATATAAATAAAAATAACTCAAAATATAATTTTTGGGAATTTCATTAACTCTTACATCATAAACACGTGTTTGGCATTTTTTTTATTATTAAAAAGCCTTTATGAGCAATATTATTTAAAATATAAAAAAATTCCAATTTGAATTGGAAACATTTGACATAAGAGTTTAAAAGTTTAAATTGCTTAATGGTGTCTACATAAGCATAACTTTATACTGCAAACAAATTTAATTTATTTCTATGAAAATTGTAAAAATAGGAACTATAAAAGCATAGAAATCATCACTCTTTAACGAGTACAGTACCTTAAATATAATATACCTTTTTTAATTACTAATTATTATTTGAAAAATTTCTAAATTACTAGAAAAATATAAACTTAATTTAGTTAAAAATTTTGCTAAAGGAGAAAATAATGGAAAATAGTAATAATTTCCTGAATAAGTTCTCTTATATTAATTAGACAGTTGATTAAAAGATATATTATCTTTGTTAAACAATAATTCCTTGGTCAACAATAAAGTTATTTCTATTGTATAAGTTGAAGGATATTTCTTTTCTTAAAAATTCCTTTTTAGTAAAGATAAAAAAAAATCTTTTGCTCAATAAAATTTTCGAAATTCTCCTTATGTAAGAAGTTAATTCAAATGCACAGATGTCAAAAATTTACAATAAATTGCTTAGTTGCACAAACTTTATAAAAATAATGAAAATAATACAGTGATTGCAAAGATATTCATTGATTAAATAGTTTTAGAGAAACAAATATATCTAAGCGAAAATTCCTCAATGAATATATATCTAAAGGAAAAATTAAAAATTGAATTAAATCCAGAGCATACAATCGTTGGTTGTAATATAACTTGAAGACAAATATAAGCTATTAAAAATGTATTTTTAAGCTCGGTACGAATACGCATGAATAAAAAAATAAATTATTCATATTTCATATTGTATGTAAAAGGAAATATAAATACTTAAATGAGATAAAAAGCGAGAGAAATTAAACGCATAGGAAAAATATTCTTTTCTTGTATTTAATCAAGGAAAAATGAATCTGTTGCAGTTTATTTCTAAATTAAAACTAAAAGCCATAAGCATATTTTTTACAAAAAATAGGGATAAATATGGATATATTTCTTAGTTATCAGAAAATTTAAATTCACTAATTTGGAGACCACCTTTCGAAAATCTAATTAATCTGGTTGAACCTCAGAAAAATGTTCACATTAGATACGCCTATCACTATACTATAATACATTTTTAAAATTTTGAATTTCAATCAATAAGAAATTTTTCTAATCAATTCTAAAACTGAATATTGCTCTTCTTTAAAATATTTAAATTGAAAAAAGAAATCTGACGGTAAAAATCATCAAATTTACTAATTTTATTTTTTATTTCACATATATTAAATGTCCGATTCAGCTTAATATGTATTTTTCATGATAAGAGCAGAATCTGATTCCAAGGAATTCTGATTAACAAAGCTCTATTATTGCAAAAATTTGTTAAATATTTTTACGATTTCGTTAACATATGATCATTTCCACCATTAATTTTAAATATTTTAAATTTATATGATCTAAATTCATATTTAAAATTCAAATTTAAATTTTAAAAAAGGCACCAACCCTTTCTACAGATATATATATATATGTGTGTGTGTGTGTGTGTGTGTGTGTGTGTGTGTGTGTGTGTGTGTGTGTATGTATGTGTGTGTGTGTGTTTGTGTGTATGTGTGTGTGTGTGTGTGTGTGTGTGTGTGTGTGTGTGTGTGTGTGTGTGTGTGTGTGTGTGTGTGTGTGTGTGTGTGTGTGTGTGTGTGTGTGTGTGTGTGTGTGTGTGTGTGTGTGTGTGTGTGTGTGATATTGTTCTGAAGGAAAATTGTTTTGCATTAATGTGCGTAAAACCTCAGAAACTTTTGTTAATTCAAGGTTTGGTGATATTTCTCATTTTAAAGGAAATATAGCTTTTATTTTTTTTAAACAACAACTCAATTTTTCTATTGTGTTATATAAAGTATATATGGAGATGAAAATTTACAAAAATATTTATCACTCTTTGAATGAAAATACGAAGATTTATGTAAGTAGATGAATGCCACTGTGTTTCAGAGGTCTAGTATGACTTCACTTATCAAATTTATTTGCTGTTGATTACAGTTTTACTCTAACTTTAAAGTATTAATCATTGGTAACAAAACAGGTTGTCGTTTTTTAAAGAAAAGGAAATGTTTTTCTTACAAAAAACATGTTAGATGTTAATTATTTGTTCTTTCTGAACTGCAGAATTTCCTAAACTACACTTTATTAGTCTAATCAGAATAGTTTGTTAATGATTAACATTTAGCAAATGTAAAAAGAAAAAATGAGCGAAATTGTTTTATACTAAAATTTTAAATTTATCTAATTTAGACCTCGAAAGCATATTAGAATTAAAAGTATTTATAATCCAGTGAGAAATTTAAAGTTGTAAATAATGATGTTAAAAAGAAAAAGGAATGGTTTGATAATTTTTCTAAATTTTTATTCATAATCAGTAGAATATAATATTCTTTTAAATTAGTTAATTTTAAATTTATTTTTAATTTGTTGGAGATACTGTTATTATCAATTTCGGTTTCTTGAAATTTTCTAGTGAATTATATTTAATATGATTTCATATTCAGTTTTAAAAAACTTAATAGTTTATGCATACAATGTTTTTTTTCTTCTCGAGTTTAAAAAAAGTTTGACCTTTTTGAATTAGATTTAAAATGTAGGTAAAAAAACCCGGAATCTCAGAAAAGGCTTTTTTTAATTGCAAAAATTAATTTTCCCTATTAAAAACTATGATGTGGTAGCTGCTAAATTGTTAACCTGAATCTGTAGTGATAGAATAGAGAGAGTAAATACAATTGGAATTTAGATTATCGAAAGCAGGAAAAATGGGAAAATACCTCTTAAAAATAGATTCAGGTAAATGATCAGTTCTTAATTATTTTAATGAATGAGGTAGCGAAATAAAAATGGTTTGATAAAACGTAATACCATAGGCTTCAAGTGCGGAGCTGTTGACAATACTTTCTAAAAGAATTTTTCACTCTGCTGAGAAATTTACTTAAGCCTCTCATAGGTGACAAAATTATGTCATTCATCAGAAAATGTTATGCGCAGTGGCGAAACAATTATTTGAGTATGTTTTAATACCCCTAAAAATAGCTTAGATAAAGGAGCACAGTGGAATATAGAAAGAGGTTCAAGGATTTCTAACCAATAAGAGAGGAAAGTGATTAATCAAGAGATAAACGAAATCAAAAGTTGTCGAGATTAACATGTGTCCGATTTTTCCACTGTCACATATTGCTGATTATTTCAAATAACTTATTGATGTGGCAACGTAGCTTAATTTTACTCAAGGAATTGTTATGTTTTACAGCTATTGTATAATACTTGAGTTTTATTATTTTAGATGCGTTCTTGCTTAGTTAAAAATTCAGTCTTCTAATATGTATTTTGAGATCTGTTTAAGAGAGAGATAGTCACATTTTCGAATCCAATCCTAATAACTACATATTTTTGTACCAAATGTAAAGCTAACCTTAAGGGCTCCTAAAATAATATATATTTTAGATTATTGTAAAATAGGTACAGAATTCTGCAATTATTCGTATAAAGAGCATATTAAATGTATTATATTATTATGTTTTTTTTCTTTGCTTTGCTTTGCTGAGACATAAAAAACATACTATGCGCAGAGCGTCAGTTATGCTTGATACGCCATTACTGAATTCCAGTTTTTTAAAACGTTATCCGTTATTAACATGTGATAAAGATAATTAAAGCAAGCAATTTAATTTTTAATTTAAATAATAATTAAATATAATGTAAGTAATTATGTCTTATTTAATTAAAAGAAATAGTTTCTAGAATAAATCGTTTTTCCAAATTCCTGTAAATATATTTAACGTGGAAATTTTTATATTATTAATATTCTCAGTCATAAGTTGTTATGATTAAATATATTAATTGAAAGTATATTTTAATTGAAGAAAATTCGAAATTTTAATCCTTTCAAAAAAGAAACTTAATTATTTATAAGAATTTATCTCTTGTGCAATGTACATACATATCACTCCGCTCGCGTATTTTAACTAATTGTCACACACACACGCAACTCAAGTATTTGTGAAACTCTTAGTGATTATTACCCCTATTTTATAAATTTCTTGCATTTTAGAAAAAAGAGTGTTAAAACTAAATTATTTGATGGAAAATATAAAGCATTTAATATAGCATTTTCTTTATAAAGTTCAAGTTGGTTTGCTTGACAAAATTGGCTGGTTTTTTTAATCAATTACCTTAGTAACATTTTTCCAGTGAAAGTAAATGCATTAGATGCAATTATTTTAATTCCAATTTAATTCTAATTCATTGACGTAATTTACGTTAATTTACTAATCAATTATTCAATTTATTCCATTAAATTTAATTTGATTTAACATTAGGTTGCGATGAAGGGTTATTTGATTAATAAAGCCATGTTATCATTGTACATTTTATTCATAATATTAAATGAGTAAAACTATTTTAAATCTTAGTTTTAAAAGCTTAATGCAATTTTATATTCAAATAAATGATAATATTTCTGTGTGATACGATTACTCAATAACTAAAGTTCTGATTCAATTGACAGATGAATAATATCTATATTCTAATCAATGAAGTAAATTAAAAAAATTATTTATTATAATCACAAGCATTAGATGAATGAGTCTACTAATAATATATGGAAAATAAGATTGATTAATCTGAATTAAAATTATAATCTAAATTCATTTCTTAAGTAAGGTTAAAATGTCAACATACACAATATAACATAAAATTTGATGAATTTTTCATAATAAAAGTATATACCAATTAATTTGAGTTCAATAATAAAAATATTTAGTTAACACAAAATTGTTATAGGTATAATTTTAAAACAATTTTGCAAATTCAAGGATAATATAATTAGTTTGCTTAATGAGAGAAAGTATATTTAGATATAAAAATAACAAGTTAATAAGATAACCATATACATTTTAAATAATCCAAAAAAAATTAACAATCAATTAATAAATGCATACATTGCATGAAAATTACACAAAACACATTTTTATTACAATGTATAATAATATAAATATATATCAACTTACCCAATATTTGGAGCTTTAAAAGAATTGCTTAAGAAGTGTTAAACGGTACAATAAATAAGATAACTAGATCGAATAAGGAACTGGCTTTGAATTATATCCAATAGAGCCACAGTTCCAAATAAGTCAATAAGAATTATCTTACCAAAATAATAAATCGAATGATTTTAACCCAAATTGCATTTAAAGAAACATTTGAACAAAAGAAAACTGTAACGAACTTTAAGATTAATCTTTTAGCTTATTATAAAAGTGAGGAAATTTTAGCGGAGGTTGAATAATTAATAAAATAATTAACTAAATGAGAAACTTTAAAATATTCTAAAGCAAAATCAATAGAAAATGTGTACACAAACTACACTTTGTGAATGATAAAGATGTGGTAATTGCTTGTTATGCAGTGATGGAATGAAAAAAGAACTCTTTCAGAACAGGCCGAATAACAAAAAAATTGATGCGAGTACACATTTGCTTCCTATTCAACAGTTGGTTGTAATTAGCGATAGTGGTTAGGTATCAAATTCACTTGATCTAATAAAACCAGTCAAAGGAGATGTGCAGCTTCTTCAGTGGAAATATTTAATCGGTTTATTTTAAAGAAGCAGAAAAAACGGAAGTTGCTCGTAGGAAAAAAAGAAGTTTGGCTCTTTTTCTTTGTAAATAAACAAACTTGATGAGGAAGAAAAAAGCAATTGAAGGTCAAGTGTGGTGAGCGAGAGTCGTAAGACGAAGAAGTTGTCTTTGACGAAAAGAATCGAAGTGAAGTGGTGGGAAAGGCGCGTGAGTTCAGCACAAAAAGTGCCACCTCCAATCATTCCAATGGATTAGGCGAACAAATGGGCGACAGGGCCTTAATAGAATTTTCGAATTTAATAAACCTCCTCTTCCTTCTATATTAGAAACTGAAAATGAAGATTTTGGGCCCTCGATTCAATTACCGTCGCTGCGTGCATTATAATTCGGCTTGATTTATTGAATTTATTACGGGGAAAGAGCGATAAGAGTGGCGAGAGAGAGAGAGAGAGGGATGGAGTGAAGAGGACTTACCGGAATGGTCCGGTAGCGCCCTCGCCGCTGCGCCCTCGAGGCCGTAAAGGGCCGCGAAGTCGTCGCACTTCCTCTTGTCCGTCCGGTCCTCACCGGTCAGCAGTCTTTGGTCATCGGCCATCTTGCCTCTGTCGCTTCTATATGGGGCTTGATGGGAAAGACGCGATCCACAACACAGTTGAAACTGACGGCCTAACCAAAAGTGACTAACGAAGTTACCTCCACGAATACGGCCTTATAAGGATCACCTGTCTCCTTCGACTCCTCCAATACCCTCCGCATGCCCGGGTCGCCTTTCGGGGGGACGCCTCCTTCCTTCCCATTGGTCGGCGGCGCTCGCGAGGAGGCGTGGTCGTCTCGCTGATGCGGAATATCAGCTCAGCTCCTCCTCGTCCTCCTCTCTCGGCTAGAGAGAGAGGAGCTGGACGGAATAGAAAGAAAGAGAGAGAGGGAGAATTGATGCAATAACTCACTTTGCAAGGAAAGAGGAGAGCACAGTCATTCCTCGTGAAACCCAGGTCATTGAGGAAAGAGATAATTGCGTAGATATAAACAAACTTGGACTCAAACCTGGAAGAAGGCAAGGGGGGGAGAGGTGGTTCTAAAAAGAGAGAGAAAGAACACGGAAAAGGGAGAAGGAGAAAAAAAAATCACGACTGAATAAAATGAAGAGTAAGAGCGAATGACATGCTAAAAGAATGGGGGTGGGAACAGGGAGATCGGAGGAGGGCAGGGTGAAGGGGGGGGTAGCACAAAAAGTGATAAGTAAATAAAGGATGATGGCCTCTAATGCGCAGCACTACTTCGTGCCAAACAAAAGAAGACGTTTTCCCCGGCTAAAATGATTATAACGTAAATTTAGCGTCTAAATTACGTTCGCGGATTGCGAAATTCAATCAGCAGACGAGGCGGGGGTATTGGAAGGTAGGCCTTAGGACGCGGCCGAAGCAGAACATTTGAAGGGACTACGGCAGACGGACACTTTGCTAAAGCTCCTCGCCCCTACCCAGGGACAACCCCTGGCAAATCTTTATCCTTTCTTCCTCTCCACGGAAGATATTTTTGTATCATTTCTCGACCCCCCTCCCACACTTCCGGAATTCCTGGTTGACGTGTCGCGCGTTCCGCTGTCACTCATACGGAATTCCCTTCTGTGAGAACCAGGAGCTTCACGGTGTCCAGTCTCTCACCTATCACGCAAAGCGATAAGTTTCCCGGTAAGTAGATAGAAACTTTTTTTTTACGGATTCAGAAAACTAAATAAATTTTTTGTGAGTTGTTTTGAAATATTTCTGAAATATATGAAACTCCGCTTTGTTATCACAGTAAAAAATGATATAAACAAACTTTGGTTGAAAAAGACATAAACTTTTATCAAAGATATCAAATTAAATAATTACTTTAAATTTTACTAAAATTTCAGCATTATTTGTAATCTGTACTTTTAATGCTGAATAGCATATTATTTCGATAAATAATCGTACCAAACAAACGAAGAAATTCATAAATAGTTCATGAAACATTAAAAATATACTAATCTTTGATGAGTCTTATTGATATTCATATCATAAATATCAAACATTTAACTATGTTTTTTTCCGATTAAAATTTTTAAGAAAAATACTTTAATACATAGTTATTTAATACTAAAATATTTACAGAATCACACTGTATTGAGTAATAAAAATAGCATAAAGCTATGGACTTATGTTTATCTCATTACTGAAATAATTATAACAATTTGCAAAAAAATTTAATCTAAAGTTCAGGTGAATCTGATATGTTAGTAAAAGATTATAACTTAACTATTAGAATGAAAGATTAAGTAAATGAGGAAAATATATCAGTTTTTCATCGTGTATTAATCTTCATGTAAATAATAAATTCAAAAAATTGTAAAAGAAATAATTGAAAAAAAAATATTCCTACATATCAAGAGGAAATAAAATTTTGTCATGCGTTAAAAATTATAAACATTAATTATAACTGAAACGCATTAACGGAAACAATGAAAATTTATACAATTATTATCATGATAAAAATTGGAAAATTATTTTAACATATATATGAGTAGTTAATAAAAAATTTAACTCCAAATAATCATTCCAAAATTATTTTCAATTTAACGTATGTAAATTTACGTCATAAATTTGATTTAAAAGCTAAATTTATATTTTTTATCATTTAAAAACGAATTGGTTTATGCAAATAAATTCTTATTTCCGTTGAAGTGAATTATTGTATACGAATTAAAAATATGTTGAAACAAAATGAGAACAGCTTAATTATTATAAAAGTACGAAAAGTATTGAGAATTAATATTTATTTAAATGCAACTAAAGTGAAGATATTTTCTTTGATTTTAATTGAACTTTGAATAACGATACTGTGAAGTTTATCTATATTTTTAACAAATATTTTCAATATAGTTATTTTTAATTTCAGTTCGAACTAGTTAAAATAAAAAAATTTAAGAAATAATCACATACTAATATATGTAATGAAAAGAGAAAATGTGTGATTTGCTTTCTTTTTAATGATAATTTGAGAACGAAGAAGAGGGATGTGTTGGAAAAATTTATTCAAATTTTGAAATTAATTTTCAAAATGAAAGAATTATAAATTTATCACTAAAGTTTATTATTTACGAATATTTTTTTATGTTATTATTAACGAAATAATATAAACTTAGCATTTATAAGGAAAACTAAACAGTTGAAAGGTTAGGAATTTTATAGAAAACACAGGAAGAAACAGTAATCATAATTTGAGTAAATTTAATGTGAATTTTTATATAGACCATAATTTGATTTTCTATGATTGGATTTTTTTAATTTCTCGTTAATCAGATTTGTAAATAAAAACTTACCGAAAGTTTCATTATCTATTTATTATATAAAATAAATGATATAACAAATTTATATATATCATATGAAAAGTTTCAATATTTATTACGATGTTGCTCTTTATAGTTAATATGCAATGAAACATTATAATAAACTTTTATATAAATGCTATTAAAATTATTATATTTAAATTATATTTAATAAATTTATATTTTATTATTATTTTATATAATTATTAAAATTTGAAAAGGCTTAATATTTGTTTTCTGCAACAGTAAAAAAATTAATTATGACATGAAAATGATATATTCCTGCTAGGAAAACTAAATTTACACCATTTATTTGGATTAGTTTAAAAAATTTTATAACTTTTTATGCAAAAAGTTTTCATTTTGCGTATGAATTTATATTATTTCATTTTATAAACCTTAAGGACAATACAAACTAAAAGTAATATTTTTTTTCTTTATCTGCAAATGACAATATTGTGTTAAGTTCTTAATTCTTGTTCTTTATTTTTAAAAAATAAATAAACACATGCTCTTTATTTTTTTTAAATAAATTTATTTTGAAAATAAAGAGCATTTTTTAAAAAATATGCAAAATTTTTTCAAATGCTCTTTCTTTTAATCAAAAATTTTTATTTTAAAAACCAAATTCAATTATACTCTTAGGCTAACTATTATAAAAAGCATTTAATATATTCCTATATTACTTGTCAATGTCACAAGTTTGAATATTGCTATTGAATATTGATCAACATACTTAAAAATTTATTTTTGTTATTAAAATTTTATAAAAGAAATAATATTATAATCTAAAATTAATATTAAAGAAATGTTCGTAACGATTTTTTATTAGTTTTTTGCTGGATATTTTCAAAAGGATTAAAAAATAAACAAGTATAAAACATCAATAAGTGAAAGTAATTATTATATAATTTGTTTTTTACTCACTTTTTTTTAAAAGATTTGACTTCATTTTAAGCATAAATTACATCTGATTCTTTGAAAATCTAAGCAGAATCGTTCTGAATTATTCTGTTGTTAATATTTTTGAATTCTTTTTATTCTAAATCAAATGGTGAAACATAAAATGAAATTTTCAAAGATAATTTAATTAGTTAAATAAATATATATATACATATACTCTAATTTTCAAAATCTTTAGTTCCTTTAAGCATTTATAGCTGTGAAGTTTATAATACGTTTCATATGGAAAAAAAGTATTGAAGTAGTCAATAATGATTTCAATAGTTTTCGATATACAGTTACACTCACGTGCATGGTGATATATATATATATATATATATAGTATATATATATATATATATATATATATATATATATATATATATATATATATATGTATATATATATATATATATATATATATATATATATATATGATATAAATGTAGGATATAATATGGCCATATAAATATTTTTAAACTTTGTTATTTGCTCTAATTTGGCAATTTACTGTTATAATAGTTTAGTTTTTTGTTTGAAAAACACTGAGAAATAATATCGATATAGATTTTTAAACACGTGAAAATAGTTGACCTAACAGTTATTGTTTATTAATGAAACAATGTTTAAATTAATTAAAAGAATAATATTTAATTTATATATTAAAAGTTACATATTATTTATTCCTTATATAGAAATATAATATTAAATAAAATTATTTTAAGAATATGTTTATAAAACTATATTTAACATTATACTTCTATATAAAGAATAATCGAAATATAATATTATTATATTATGTTTCTATGTTCATGCATTTAAGTTGAAATTCTTAGGTGTTCATACATTCTTAGGTGACAATTTTTTGATTATATTTAAAACGGTTAGGCATTTTAAATCTGAAATTATGTATGAGATGTATTTGAATGCTATTACTGATTAAATCAAATTACAAAAGATAGAATTGGAGTTAATCAGTATTAAGAAGAATGTTAAAATATTTAGCTTGTCACTGTAAAGTATTCTCATTTTATTGTATGGAAATAACTTTTTTTCCTTCTAGTAAAATATTCAAAAGCTATTTGTCAAAATACACGTTTAATCGAAAAGATTAGTTTTTCAATTCAACACATACTTTAAAGTAGACATTTTGCATACACGTATATTAATGTCTGTTAACATTACTTCAAGTCTTTGAAATACTAAAAACTATTGTCAACTATTTTAACTAAGAATATAAACTAATCCCCCCGATGGTAAGTGGCAAAAACCCATCTTGCATAAAAAAATAATAAAAGTAAAATAAATAAATAAATATTTTTTGATGCTTATAAAAATCGGAAAGAACTGTGATAGTTTCGAATAACCTCGCGTAAAACATAAACAGAGAGTTTAAATAAAATGAATTCAGATGATATATTGTTTTTTAAATTTCTTTATGCAAAGATTTACATTTATTTCTTTATGTAAGATTCATACATAAAGGATGTAAAGGTGTAAAGATTAAACATTTTCTCTCAAACAAACAAAAACAGATGGAAAAAAAACCAAGAATTTTGCATTCCATAAAATAATATATGATATACTTTCACAAAATAATTTTATAAAATTTTCGTTTTAAAATAAAAATAGAATATAGTAAGTATAGCGATTATTATAAATCAGAATTATTTGGACACTATTTCCTTATAATCATTTGGAAGTTGAATGAGTAGCACATATCGGAGTAATGTAGAAGTTTATGAATTATAAAATGGTAGCATCAACATGTTATTTGAAACTCTAAAATTATCAAATGAAAGGAAATTACTTGAAAAACAGCTTTTAATTAAATTTTGTAATCAATTTTTTCTTTTTAATAAATTTAAAAATTCATACAATTTATATTTTTTTCTAATACCAAGACAGTATCTGACAATTTCTCATAAAATATTTTTATTAAACTGCGCTATTTTTATACCTTAAAATTTTAAAATTTAATTGAATAATTTTATATTTTGAGGTAGTAATGTAGTTGATGAACTAAAATGCAATTAATCATTTAATTTATTTGTTTAAAATTTTATTGGAATATTCAGATAAAAATCATCAAAATAATTGACTTATTAAATCGCATAGTGATTTAATATCTTTTAAATACATAATTAAAACTTGTTCTTAAATAAATATTTGATATTCATTGATAATTAAGATAACACAAACTAGCATTTAATATTAAATAATAATGTTTTAAATGCGGAAAAAAGTAGAATGCTTCATTCATTTATGTAAAGTCTTGTGTTTGCCTTATTCGAAATTGAATTCTATTGAGATAATTTGCATATATAAATAAAAATCAATACATATTTACTAAATCTAAATTATATCATAATTTTATGAGATATCTTCCTTTTTCAAAAACTTTTATCAATTTAAATTATGTATACATATTTTTATTTTAATCATTTTCATGATTAATTATTTTTTGCGCAATATTATTTATTATCTGATTCGCATTATTCATTACAATACATTCGCATTATTTAAATGAGTTCGTCAGTAATAAGATAATTCAAATTCCCTTATTTTTATTGATCTTTCAATTAAATTAAGATTTATTTTTTTATAAACATAAATAAAAGCATAACATATTTATTTTTATAAGTTAATGTGTATTTATTTTTTTATTTAATATTTCTACCTTTATAGAATGTATTTTTAATAGAAACTCTCTGATTTACTTATTATTTAGCTAAATGTAGGACAAACTTTTGTTTTTGAAACAAATCAGTATTTGGAATTTCTTACGTTTTGCAAGATCATTAATGATTAAATTAAATCACTTTTGTTATTAAATTTTGTTTTATTAGCAATTTAATGAGTTCCCCATTTTTACGTAAAATTTTACTTTCAACACTTGAAATTTAATTTGAATATTATTTGTCTGTTTAGAAATAAAGAAAATGTATTGAAGGTCATTCAGTGATTCAACTGGAGATACATATAAATGAAGTAAATGAATTTAATTCATTCACAGAAAATATTTACTTCAGATAAATAACAATTTTATGATTAAATAAATTCAGATTCAAACACAGAGTATAATGTTTAAATTTAATAATGTATTTATTTAATATTTGTGTTCTTTTTGAAATATTTATTTTCAAGCAATTTTAAAGACCTCATTTTTATGGAAATAGAAATATTTAATTAGAAGAAGGATTTCATCAAATGATTTAAATAGTTAAAAAAAAGAGTTATTATCATTCTTTTCATTTTCATTATTGATAAAGAGAAAGAGAAAATGTTCAATTTAAAAGGAATTGAATTCATAGACTGAATAGTTACTTGAATGTTAAGAGTAATTTATTCTTTTAATACATATTTACATTTACGGTTAATAGTGGACTTCAAACACCAGCATATACTACATTTTCGGTGGGAATCCATACCCTATCTACCTTTGATATATATATATATATATATATATATATATATATATATATATATATATATATATATATATATATATATATATATATATATATATATATATATATATATATATATATATATATATATATATATAGTGGGATATATAAGTGCATAAGTGAGAATTAAGTGCAATAATATATAAGTGCATGTGGGAATGTATGTAAAGAATTTTACAAATATATTAAATTTAAAAATATTATTTTCTACAAAAAGAGATAAATCAATAATTTGTTGTTTCTATATTTTTCAAAATTACGTAGATTGCAGATTTCTATTCATTTCAATTTTATCTATAATTATTCCAACATTTGTTGGAAAAAGTTGATTAAGGAATATAATATTCAGTGTAGCTAAATTTAATAAAATACTTTATTGATTTTAAGAAATGAACACAATATTTATTAATATTATATCTTTACAGAGAAACAAAAGAACAATTTGACAGAATAATATCTTGTTTTTATGAATGTAGGAGATCTGTGGTTTTCCTTTTTCTGTGTCACTGAATTTTATGGTTTCCTACAAATTTTCTTATATACCGTTTTAATATCATAACTAATTACTTCACAATTATTTCTTTTAACTTAGTAAATTTCCCACATTGATTTTATACTTGTATTTTTTTCCCCACCAATGTACATGTGCATGTAAAAAAGCAATATTTAAAGGTGCAGTATTGACAAATGTGAGAAATTTGGAATATTCTAAAAACATAGTAAAATATTCTATTTTCATGATTGTATGTGTATATGATCCATTAGAAATATTACTGTATATTTCATACTTAAATAATTACTTATGAAAAAGTGAATATTTTAACATAAAAATGAAATGGGATTGCTTAACAACTAAAAGTTATTATAAAATCATAAAACTGTTAGCATGGCAATTTATGTATGTCCATTAAAAAATTTGCTTAAAAAATAGCACACTTTTTCAAATAAATTTAAATAGAACGTAATATTAAAAAATAAGATATTATTTAGCACAAATCAATATAATATAGACTTTTACAAAATATTTTCCTATAAAAAGACCAACTTTTACAAATGTAAATATATCATTTATTCATTTCCACGGGAAAATTAGAAGGAATTATTTTTGCTAAGACTTTATATAAATACTGCAAAAAAGAAAAAGTTTACCTTAGTTTTATTTAGAAATGTCAGAAAAAATCAATTTTAGTATTAGAAATGAAATAAAATCAAAGTACTTATTTTAAAAAAAAATGATTTTCTGAACCATATGTGGTAAGCAAGTATTTTTATTTTAAATAAAACAGTATATATATTTATTTCCTTTCGGAAAATTTTAAATATAAAATTAATGAAATTTTATTTTAAAATAAATATTTCACGTAAATCATTTTTCTTTTGTTAAATATTGTAAAATATTGTTTTGAGATAAAAATTAATTTAAAATGTAATTTTCATGAAAAATTTTTTGAAAAAAAAATCATTTTACTATTAATACAGCACGTTATTATGAATAATAAACAATGTATTATTGCAATCTTCACAAATTTATAGTTATTTTTTTAATAAAAAAAAGAACATTAAGTGTATTTTGTAATTTAAAAATTCTTTAATAAAAAGTAAACAATAATTCTACGAGGCATATTTAAGCTTCAAAAGTCTCGATACTCCATACAACCCGTGATGCATGCCCCCCGCGGGGCGCATCTGTCACCGGTCGGCTGAAACCGGGGCACATCGGGAAGCCAGCGACGTGGAAATTGCTGCGGCGAACCCCGGTTGCATGCCCGGTACTGGGGAATTACACTGCCCGCTTGAGCGCATAATTGCGACCATCGAAGCTTAGAGCATTGTAGAGCCCTGACGCAATGTCTAAGTGGGCAGTTCTTCTGTTAGCTCATTATCAGCGACAGAGGAATAAATAACACTGAATGCTACTTTCAGTTCAAGCACAGATTTTGCTTCATAACACAAGCCTGACTTTATCAGTGCGTTACTCCACTATGAAACACTATATTTTGTATATATTTCGCATTTTCTGCATAAAATCTTCAATAAATTGAAATGATAAGGCATGGTATAGCTTTCTACACAGTTGGAATAAAATTCGGAAGACAAGGGCCACAAATATTGTGATTTTATATAAATGGAATAAATTTAAATGAAAATGTGTATAATCCATGGTTTTAAATGCGTGAAACTCTTAAAAAATTAATATTAATGTAATAATATTAACATTAAGTGAAATAATATTAAGCTTTAGTAGATTATCATATTAAATATTCATGAAAAAGTATAAATAGTTTGAATGGAAGGATGCATCTGAAGAAGCATAAATATAACTCATTTTTAAAATGTTATAATTTTGTCTCTAAAATGAAAGCATTTAGTCATTAAAAAACTGCAATGAAATTTCTTCAGTGATTAAAACAGAGACCTGATTTCATTAACAGTAATTTACTTTAATGTTTACAAGCTATGCATTGCTGTAAAATAGATGTCTTCTGAATTAAAATAATATTATTTATATATATTTGTAATATACATTCTTAATAAGTTTATGAGTATACAGAAATTGATTCGTATCAATGTTTTTAATCTGTATGAAAAATGTATGTGACATGCATAACAATGTATTTTTAATGCACATGTAATATTTATTTATTTATCATTTGACAATATATGATTAACAATAAAATTATTTACAAATTTTAAGGTATTCAGGACAATTATATCATGTTCATCTTTCATGCATGCTATAAAAATAACTCAGTTATTTTGCTTTAATTCATTCATATTTTAAGGCATTCCAATTTACGAATTTGAAATATTGAAATTATTTTTATAACCTAGTTTTTATGAATATAGGAATCAAAATTATTAATAACAAGAAATATGTAGGTCATTTTTTATTATTATTTTCACGTTTTAAGTATATTATTTGGTTATTTGATAAAAAATATTATAATTAAAAAATATAGGATAAAACATGTTTTAAAAAGAAATAGTTAAAAAGTCAAAATCAGACTTTATTGATCTTGAATGCACATGACAGAGTGGTAGGAAACCAATTACTAAATTCTTTAAATTAATTTTCATTAAAATCCTTAGAGCCAAATACTGTATAGGCGAAAGCATTGAGATTAAAAAATGATAAATCAATTTATTCCTTTTCTTGTATGAAAATGGTCACATTAATAAATGTAAATTTTAGAAGTCTTTAAATAAAAGGGGGAAAAACCCCATTAAAGTTGTAATCTATTGATACATTTAATGAAGTGTTGGAATAAATTTACAGAACTGCTGCTTGTTTAAAAATGCAATTTCGTTTTCAATATATTTCTCGCTCTTTCTGTATATATATACATAATTAATAGTAAATTTTTATAAAATTAATCAAAAACCAAATGGAGAACAATAATATATTTATAATATTAGTCAAAAACAAAATTGAGAATAATAATCAAATACTAAATGGAGAATAATACATTGAAAATACGAAATATAGTAAACAGTTGGAAAAATGTTCAATATATAGTTTAAAATTTCAAAGAAAATAGAATAAAGGAAAATGGAACGAAGTGCCAACGTGGCCAGCTTCTTCAGGGGGTGTTCATCACATTGTTACAAAATATGGCTTTTCTGCATTGGCCCAAGATTTAGTCTTAAACAAGACAATACAACCCAAAGCCACACTTAAAATGTCAAACCAAAATATTAAACCAGAATAAAGGAACTAAAAGTCAAGCCGAAATATAATATTAAAACCAATGTTGCCAAAATACATTTAATTTGTAGTAAACAAAATTAAATCCAGGTCCAAACCTGCAAGAACTGCAAATAAATACTACTTGTAAACCAAATAAATACATAAATTTAAAGACTAAGTGTAAACACTATTGGCATTTCAAACTTCGTATAAGATTATTGTATATATATATATATATATATATATATATATATATATATATATATATATATATATATATATATATATATATATATATATATATATATATATATATATATATACATATATTACTCAGGAGTATTATTTCTATTTTGCACTCAGCAGTGGTTGGTGATAGGAGTTAATTAGTTTAGGTTTTAATCCAAAATTTTTTAATTGTAGACCTCAGTCAACCCAATTAAGGGTGTGAATGGAAAAAAAAACCTAAAAGCATCCAATTGAAATTCTTTATTACAGCAAAGTCCAATGAAGCTGTAGATCTGCTTGTAGCCTATTTCAGAAAATATCGACATTTGTAATGAGAAGGTTAAACAATGAATACATAAAATGCTTTGATTTTAATGTCAAATTCAAATATTCATGGTAGCTTCGATGATTTTTTTCGATGCTCTTTTTATTTATTTATTTGTTTTATTTTATTATTTTTTTCATCAAAATTGGAAAAATTACACGCTTGAGAAATTCCAGGGTAATGTTGAAAAAGTTATCTTAACAGTAATTGGAATTTATTTTTTCCTTTAAATTTTTTTATCACATGTATTCATTTCAAAATATTTGCTTTTAAAGAGTTGCATCTCCCAAGGCTCTCTATTGTCATCTCAAGCAGAAAGTTCTTTTATTTACTTACTATTGTTTCTGGCTAGGAGATAGAAATTGTTGCAAATAATTAAGACTTGTGTATTTTATCATCGTAAATAATTTGTAAATCTTTAAGGTATGAATAGTTTTAGACGCATACACATTTTTAAATGTCTAAAATTCAAATTTTAGATTTGTTTACAAATATATATATATATATATATATATATATATATATATATATATATATATATATATATATATATATATATATATATATATATATATATATATATATATATATATATATATATATATATATATATATATATATATATATATATATTTCCAGTGATCTACATAAATTCCACTTTTTCCGTATCATTATTAATTTATATGAGAAAGGTTATAGTACCAGAAAGAGAGTGTCCTTCTCGTTAACACCTATCATACCAAACAATCTACTATAAGTATTTGATGACATTAATTAGTAAAAAGAATTCACAGAAATCTTTACTTGAATTTCTGAGTGTAAAAAATGGTAATTTTTCCATTTAATATATTTATGTGAGACTTTTTCAAATACAATAACATATCTGTATTCTATAACCATGAAAAATATTTTGCTCATCGCTTACATATTAATTTGTAAACAATTTTTCCTTACATAAAATCCCTTTTTTGTGAACAATCGTTTAGATTTTATTTTAAAATACTTGTATATAAAAAATAAATTTAAGAAACTTTTTTTTAATTATCTTTAAAATTATGCATAATGTAGTTCAGTATATTCAACTATTTTTACTTATCATCATTGAATATAATTACTTCAAATATTTTCGAAACAAAAAACTTGATGTATCTTTTTACTTAATTTTTATCAACTCGTATCATTTTAATTTAAATATAAACTAACCACACACATCGTAACCTTGTAGTAAGCACTGCTCCTTTTAAAAGGGAAATTTTGTATCCGATCTTAGCTCATTTTTAATATTGCGAGAAAGTGAATCAGAAGAAAGACGTTGGTTTTATTGTCTTCAATTGCACATCTGTAGGGTGAGTGTTAGGGAGATTTCGGGGCTTTTGGTACCTATGGCACATGTATATGACCTACTACCTATGAAAAATCCTTGTGAAGGTTATGAAAAATTCTCACTTCAAATATTAAAATGCTTTTTAACAGCTCACAGTGATTTTGTTTTCCGTTATGATGTGTTAAATTTAAGAATAACGTAAGATATGTGTGTCGTAGTATTATTTTCTTTCACTCTATAAAATGCTGAATTCATATCTCTTTTTATACAATTTGTATATTAAGTTTTTAGTTTATTGATTATAGTTATTAATGACCAAATAAATCGGTTATAAGGATTATTTATGAGAAATTATCCTACTTAGAGATTGCTATTAATAATTATTAAATAAATTACATTAAGGTAATAATTGTCATCGAATTTTGCTAGAAATTTCAATAGTATATAGATAATAGTTTTTTTTCTTAAGTTTATTTTCGTATATTAGCAATAGCTATTGTTGATGATAACGACAACATTTTTCGAAGCAATGTGTAATGAATATTTTGGGTTCAATCATTTTGATTCTTTTACGGGATTGCAATTGATATTTAATAATAATTTGGATAATTTCACATTCAAAATTTTGATGTATTGTTTTCTCCTCTCAAATTTTACTATGTGACTTTCAAAGTCCTTCCGCTGGTGTGGCGTGGATGTGGAGAGGAGGATTCAGCTCAGGCATGACCTCATTACCTGACCGTGGCTCAAAATGACGGGGCACTTGGTGATGGGCGAGTATTCCGAACCCGTTAATCCTAAAGTACAGTCAAGGGTTCGCCAATTTGCACCAATTTGCCAGTTTGTGAACAGCTTAACATCCACCGATTGTTATAAAGCTTTTTAATGTCCATTGCGTGCCGCCCAACTTGTCTAGCGGTCAACGTACCTGACTGCAGACAAGGAGGTCCTGGGTTCGAATCCCGGATCGGGCATGGATGTACTTTCTCTCTCTATCTATCCTGTCTTTGTCCTTTCCTTGTATGAATGTGGAGTGAATGGTTGCCAACCCTAAAACGGGTACCTATGGCATGTGTGTACAAAGTAAGTCGGACTGCACACCAAAATATGGTTCAGTTGGAAAAGTGGAGCAGTGCAACCCATATTGCCAGCCTGGCTGACACACGACAACAACCCAATCCAACAAAGCGCATGCGTAAACAGAAAAACAGTTCTCGTGTTCTGATGGTCAATCGTACACTAAATAAAATTCGGGACGTTCGACAGAAAAGAATGTGTTTCTGCAACTCAGCCTGGGTGAATCCTGTTATGTGATATTTGACTTCACACAGCAGATAAGTTGATCTCAACGACAGTTAAATGGACTTTAAACACCCAAATGGTTTATCTTTTCATAAATAGAGGGCCGTATCCAATGAAAGAAATGCGAAAAACTCCTACACAACCAACATGAATATATAGAAAAACGAAAATTCAACATCCAGCTCCGTTTTTTTAAACTGTATTTTTTAAATTGTATTTTTAAACTGTATAAACTGCAAGCCTGAAATCTCCAAATAGATCACGTTGATCTTTATCATTATAAACTAAAAGTTTTCTTCTAAATAATGAATACAAAAATTAACCATTATTCAATCAGTTGGAAGTTCTTGAATATTTATTTCTTACGTTGACATTAAACAAAGATGTCATCAGTTTCCTCGTTACTTTTATAATCCTCGTTACTTTATTTATTCAATAAGGATAAGATTTTATCTTTTACGTTTTTTTACACCTGCTTGAAACTTTTTATTTATTTAATTCTTTGGCATATAAAAGATACTGAACTAAATAAATCTGAATGGAGTTGATATTTTTTCAAAAAGAAAAAAAATAGAGATTTCTCTCTTATTAATGAGAATAATTTTCAGTCTATTAAGTTATCATAATCAGTATTATGATTTTTACTGTAATTATAAACATTTTTATTATAAATTCTTTTTTTATATAAAAAATTAAATAATGTGATTCACTTTAGAAAAAAGTTATCCATAAGCTTAAACAGCTTGATAAAATATTCTTAAAGAAATACAACTTTTACAAAAATACCTAAATAATCTTAAAATAATCTGAAAAGTGATATGTTTATATATGCAAAATAATTCTTAAAAATATGAATGAAACTACAATTTCTCTGTTCTTAAGGCATCAGTCATTTGAATATGATCCAATTTAAGAATATAGTGTAGATTGAGTTTATGAAAATAATTAATATATAAAGTCAGTCATTTGACTATGATTCAATTAAAAAATATAGTTTTGATTGAGTTTATGAAAGTAATTGATGAGTTTCCATTTTTGATGAGTGGGTGTTTCTAGTGTGAGGGACAAATTAAAATCTCACATTTTCATTAAAATATGATAGTCTCAAAACTGCTAATCAGCTCTATATAATTCTCTTAGAAATGCATCACAAATAGTTACTAAAAGTAAATGACCAGCTTCTTCAGAGAATGTTAATTAATTGTCACAAAGTAAGAATTATCTCATTATATATATTTAGTATAAAGTCATTAAGACTTCAATTTGGAGCCAATACAGAAAAGCCATACTTTGTTCTAATATGGTTAACACCCCCTGAAGAAGCTGGCTCATTTTGGTACTTTGTTCCATTTTTCTTTTATTCTATATTTCTTTTAAATTTTAAAATATCTATTGAACATATGTTCTTTCTGTTTTACTATATTTCGTATTTTCACTTTATTATTCTCCATTTATTATTTGATTAATTTTGTAAAAATTTACTATTATATTATATATATATTGCTATAAAATTATGTGTGTGTATATATATATATATATATATATATATATATATATATATATATATATATATATATATATATATATATATATCCAGTTTAAATAAATAAAATTAGATACTGTAGAAGGGTGCAAGCAAAATAGCATATATTTTCCAATAAATATCATATAAAGTACTATAATAGTATGAAAAGTTTGCAAACAGAAGCACGTGCTGTCGAAAGAACTTTCATAAAATGAAATGAAAAGCAGTTCGAAATGGGTGAGCATCTTCATAAAAATACAATTAGTAGCTTTGACGGGTCGATCTAGGAGTCGGGAAATCCGCCCCTTAATTCAATTTCCAACCACTGCAAAGAGGGTGAAATCATCGATGCATTCCTTTCTCTTCTCCAGCCCCTTCCCAACTCCTCTAATATATTCCCTTTTCTGTTCAGTGTTTTGCACTCCCGTGCATTAGTAATACATTTTTTTATTCCATTACTCCATTCATAAGGAGAGTATGTATCATTTGAGACGAAAGCCGCTCGTCACAGTTATTTCCAACCGAAGAAAAAACACTTTTCTGTCAATGAAATATAAAAGCCTTGATATCATAGCGCAGAATTGAAAATTAATTAATTCTAAATTTAAGAATGATGCAAAGTTTCAACTAGTTGTTGGAAAAAGGTGGAACTAGTTATTTCAAAACACGTTTTTTTTTAACTGAATTTTGATAAAATTATTTATTAAATGTAAAAATTACATCAGGAAAATATAAAGAGAACATTGATCATCAAAGTTTGAAGTGACTTATTTTATTTAAAAGTTTTTTATCCGGCATATTGTAGACGGATGTAAAGATATTCTGGAAAATTTATATCAGCATAACCGGAATGTATTTTCAAGTGGTGTGGGCATTCAGTAACGAAATTATTTGAAGTCTCCCAATGTAAAATTTTCTTTAGAATTAATTTAGTTTTCTAAAATCACATCATTAAAAGAATAAAAATATTCTGCAATTCACCCACTGTAAATTTTAAAACATTTGATTATTTTTTTATTTTACTCTTTATAAAAATATTTTACTGGATCAAATTTAAATGAAACAGTATAAAAATTTGCTTACCTTTGGTTTTTAGTTATTATTAAGTAATTGTTTTCCCCCACTTGAGCAAAGAGCTCTATATCCTGTAAATATTTAATTCTCTTATTCAAATGAGAAAAATGTCAGAATATAAAGCTCCTTGATTGAAAAATTGATGAATATAGATGAAAATATATGAATTTAATTTAAAGATATCTGCATAGTTCAAAACCTCCAAATCTAAAACAAATAAATACAATTTATTTTTTCATTTCCGATATTTTTATTATAAATTATTTTCTTATTAAATATTTTCATTTAAAATACCATAACATCAAGTTGTGAAAACAATTTTTACTTTTAAATATTCTTTTAGTGAACTAGTTAATCTTAGTTGAATCTGATGGGTATATATAAATATATATGCGTGCCACATATATGTTATATATACATTTATATACATTATTACATTATATATATATATATATATATATATATATATATATATATATATATATATATATATATATATATATTTATATATTATATATATATATATATATATATATATATATATATATATATATATATATATATATATATATATATATATATATATTATATATATTATATATATATATATTATATATATATATATATATATATATATATATATATATATATATATATATATATATATATATATATATATATATATATATATATATATATACATACATATATATATATATATATATATATATATATATATATATATATATATATATATATATATATATATATATATATATATATATATATATATATATATATATATATATATATATATATATATATATATATATATATGCGTACCACAAATGAAATACATTTTCCTCCTATATTTAATATTTTCATTTATTTTTTGTGAGCACAAGATAAAAATGAAGTGAATACAAAACGAAAATGAGATTATTTAAGTATATAGTTTAGGAGTTAAGGTTAAATTGTAAGAGAGTTAAAGCAGTAGGAATCACAATAAGAAAATTTGTTTTATCATTTGTTTCAATTGCGTTGATCCCAATGAATATTACCATGCATACAAAACTTACTTTCATGTTTTAAGTGTTTCAAACTTTTCATATCATATCTAACAATATTAAAATTGTTTATATTCACTTCCGTGAAACGCAATTGTTTCAGTGCCTTCTTTTTTGTACTATGAGTGGAATTATTGATCTTATAATCTCGTCTGATCTCTTTTGTGTACTTATGAAACATTGTTGCTTGTCATAAAAGCTAAAAGGACGATCTACGAAAAGAGAAAATTCAACATAGTTCTTTTGCTAGAATGAATATCATTCTTATATATCTAGAATTGCTATGCAAGAAAGCTATGATGATTAAAAATAATATCTTTTCCGTATATATATATATTTAATTATAGATGCATATTGCTTGATAACATTTAAATTTTGGTTGAAATATATTAATTTTCCTATTATAATCAAATAATCCCATTTTAAATTTCTCATATGATATACTTCACGGAAAAACATAAAATCTATAATTTCAGCTTCCTTAAATGGAAATTACTTTCAAAATAAGATAGATACAACGGAAATTTCAACCGTCATAGCTTCAATTCATTTTAACTAAAATTAATAACACTTTTTAAATAAATTTATTATTGAAAATAAATATCTCAATTTGTTTAAAATGATTCTAAAAAAATAATTTGCAACATCAAGAAAATGTGAAATCGCACGAAATACGTGTATTTGTTATTGTTAAATGGCTTCAAAAATTCTTAAGTCTGGCAAAGATAAGCTTGTGTTTCTGAAAGGAATTAATTGAAAATTGAAAAAACTGTTGTTATGTGTTTTTAAAATGTTTCCGCAAAATAACTTCTTCTTTCCTGATATATGAAATGCAAAGAAAATTCTAATGATAAAATAATTTTGATACGAACATTAAAATACTTAATTTAATCTGAAAATGTGTTATAGATTTATATTAAAGAGATTTTGGTGAAAAATGTTAGAGAATTTTCGATTTTATTAGCGAACATGTATAATTAAAAAAAAGTTATGAGCATTTTTAATGAAATGGGACGGTAAATTGTGTCACCTCATCAATTATTCAAAACACCTATATAAATATATAATATATATATATATATATATATATATATATATATATATATATATATATATATATATATACATATATACATATATATATATATGTATGTATGTATGTATATATATATATATATATATATATATATATATATATATATATATATATATATATATATATATATATATATATATATATATATATATATATATATATATATATATATATATATATATATATATATATATATATATATATATATATATATATATATATATATATATATATATATATATATATATATATATATATATATATATAGATAGATAGATAGATATAGATATAGAATTTAATCGTGCAATAAATCAAAAAATTTTCCAACTTTTTAATATTCTGCTATTCAGTGTTCGTAAAATATTTACTGTTCATTAATGTCAATAAAATTCAGATTCATTATTGTCAGTTAATCTCTTTTCAAAATATTTTGACTTCAGCTTCACCAATGACCAATGGAAGAGAATTTTCTTTAATTGAATTTTCCAATTTAGAAATTTTCATATCCCTTTTTCCTGTTGCAAATTAATTTTAATGGAGAAATTTAACTCCATAATACCTATATACCTACGTATTGATGAACTACGTCGATTAAATTACGTACTGATGTTCTACGTCGATTAAATCATGTTCTGATGTCCTACGTCAATTAATTCACGAACTGAGTTCTATATCGATTGAATCTGATCACGATTGAATCAGTTCAAAATGATATGCACTTAAAAAAGTGAAATCAGACATTACATAGATCAATTTTGCAGTTAGATTCATTACAAAATAGGTTAAATGATTTTGAATTATTTAGTTTTAAAGTGAAAGACAATTTTCTTTTATCAGATATTATGATTGTAATTACAAATATTATATTATTTTATTTTTAATTTTTATAAAAAATTATTCCATCATCGAAAATGATTCTTTAGTATGTTATTAGATGATTATGTCATTTTTGTAATATTTTTAAGAAAAATATTACAAAAACAATTTGTTATTTTTCAAATTACAGTTTGTTTTTCTCGTTAATATATTGTATGGTTAAAATGATAAAATCATGTCACTTTTTATACAGAATTTTCAGACAAAGAAATAGGTATTTTTAGAATTTTTTTATGCGGTTATTTTTAAATCCTTCAAATTAAATAAAAATATTGTAGCTTTAAAGGAATATATTGCTATTAATAATTAAAGTATTTTGAAAGTATTTAAATTTTAGAATTATATAAATAAAAATATCCATAAAATTTAAAACAATTACAATTTACAATTAAGCGTTACAGTATAATATTGGAATTGTGTTTTTCCAATTATTTTTTTCTTGATTCCTAATTATTTAATTATCAAGCTATTTAATGAAAAGTAAGCAAACTGAGTAAATTTTAAATTGAATACATTATTTCTCTCGTTAATTTTAACCACATAATGCTCATTAATTTACATGAATGTTTATAAAATTATAATACTTAAAAAATTCAAAATATCTAACCTTAAAAATTCATGTAAATCTATAATAAGAATACAAAATTTTTATGTTCATTAATAATTGAGGTTAATGTTAGTATTAATTTTTAAATATATGTTCTTTTAATAAAATAATTTTACATAATATTTAAACAATTAGAAAAAAATATATAGGAAAATATTTATAATTGTAATGAGTTTATTTGTTTAGCCAAATATAAATCTTATTTTTCCATTAATAGTGGATTTTTATTTGTTATTTTATATATTTGTTTTATTAATTTTTAGTTGTTATCAGTCTAATGAGCTATTTCTTGACAGGATTTTGCTAGAGTTTTATACAACATTTGGATTTCGTAACTACGATAATATAGCACTACTAACAAGGGACATCAATTTTTGTTTATTTTATTTATTTATATTTGTTTCACTAAAATCTCTACCATAATCATAATTTTACACCGATATAATTGAAAAGTGGAATGGATTTTATTAAGAAAATGTGGAAATGAGAAAATTCTTACGAGTTATATAAATCACTTGGGACTTTTTTTTTTTTAAACCATCCAATGAAAGAAGGTGCTGCTAGAATCTCCTTTCTCTTCGAGAACTGAAATGATAGAAATATATTTCTATTAAAATATTTTATATAAGTTACAAATCGCATTTCCATGATTGCCGTTGTTTATTTCTGCAATAATTCATGTTACAGCACCACTTATTTTAAGCATATACATTTTTGATAAAGATTTCACTTTCATTAAATTTGTTTCCTCTGTATTCTTTCCCACTCGGCACATTTTATGAATAGTGACGATTCCACCAGTACAGTTAATCGTAGTCGTGCGTCTTCGGTAATCAAGTTAGAGACGCGATGATGGGTCTCCGAAGGGGGCGTCCGCGAAAGGAGTGGGGCGTGCGCGGAAAGCAAAGGGCAGGTGTCGGACCCCGTGTCCCGGCGGGAGGTCCCTCCTCACCCCCCGTCATGAGCCCTACAAAGGCGGCGAGTAGGGACATATGAGGCAGAGAGTCGGTCTTTTGTGCTGCACGTGCAGCCACTTAACTTCCCCATTTATCGGTCCCCCCGCCCCCTCAGTCTTGTCACTGGAAAGCACTCTCTCCAGGTATCCGAGTAGATGACCAATTTTTCGCATCTTCTAAAAAGGCAGTAAAATGAACAGATGGTCACGTGCCGCACTAAACTGCTTCGATGACAGAAGAAAACTCAGATCTGTCAAGATCCTTTCTCAGCTTGTTTTTATTTTGGTAGCTAAAGCTGAAAAGACATGTCATTGATACTTTGTAGCATTTACATAGTCCATCTGCAGGAATATCTGAAGGTCCTACTGTACCGTATACAGTCCATCTGTCATAGAATGGGTAACGATATTAATTATCTAGTAGAGGATGCTGTCATGTTCTAATAATATAATCTGAAATTTTTAATAAATACGTTTGTATGATCTAATAATATCACTATGAGAGTGCCAATAATAGTAACACTATAATTGTGCGAAGGAAGGGAAAGTAGGATAATGGCTTTCTTGAATGTACTTACGTTCCTAGAAAAATTAGAAACTGGTGTATTGCACCCATAAATGTAGATTTTCAAACTTTTGTATCAAATTATATATGGCTCGAAATTATATGCATTGCAATGAATTTTAAAGCATAAATTGCTCATATTATCATTTTTATTGTATGTATATTTATTAATATTGTTTGTTAAGGATGATCGTCATTGTATTTAATAAAATTTTAAGTATATGAAGGTTCCTATTCAGTAACCAAAATAAGAAGGGAATTCTCTGGTGGTGCCATCTATCAGAAGAGTTTTAGAGCAAAGTCGTAATTTGACCTTCGTGTTACTCTGATGAAATGAAAAACGCGCCCCTCTGACTTAATTTTGTACAGCCGTTGGTTAGCAGGCTTGGCTTCTCCAAGTGTCATAAGCGACAACAACAGAAGTGAATTTAGAAATACAGGTATAAATTACTTCTTTTAATAATAAAGATAAATCAAGATATGCATTAAATACTGTAAAATTCAAATACTGGATTATACTTTTTTATTTATATTTTGTAAAAATATGAATAACTATTCATAAATTGTGCAAAAATACTTTAAAGATTGCAACTAAGATTGTTTCCGTGAACAAATGAGCATTTAAAACTTTAAAAAAATGATTTAGTAGTACACAAATAAGTAATACGATAATTAATTATTATTCACGAAAACAACTAACTTTTTAATTAAAATTACATTTATTTATAATTTATAATAAGTTTATTATAATTAAATTGCAACAATTATCACCTATATAAGAGCAGTTCTAAAAGATATGTAGGAAGGTAAAATTAGGAACTTTAATACAAGTGTGCAAAACTTCTGAAATGAAATTATTTCGCAAGAATTGAGCTACTGTAAACCAAAAGATACATTTTGATGTTTCAGTAAAATAAAAAATCACATGGAAAAGAAGAAAATCTTACAGAATTTACGAATTTTTTGGATTAGGAAAAACGTTATTTATTTATTTTGCTGCAACTAACAACATGAAAAAAAATACTATTATTGCACTAATTATCAACCAAGGTTTTTTAATTTAAATTTATTTATAAAAAAATAGTTTCTTGTTACATCAAACTCCGAGTTAGATTAATAAGTAAATTCATAAGATTCAAAAAACAAATTACTTCTAATTTAAAGCCATTATTGAAATGATAAATTGGTTATATATAGAATATTTTAAAATAATAACAATTATTAAATTTTTATAATCACACCCTATTAAAACTATACTGCCGATGATTATATAATATATAAAGGTGAAAATCTGTTTAAAAATTTTTGTCGACATTGCTAGAATATAAACCGTAATTGTATAGACACGCGTAATACAAAACAGAAATATAATATAAAAGAAGCTCGTTGTAGATTCTGAAATTATTATTAATTATAATTGTGAGTGTGTTCAAAAATAGCAGTTAAAACTAGATGTTAACTGTGTTTAGGAATCAGTAATAAGAAGTTTAATAAAATAAGAGACATGAATATAGTTTTCACATTATTACCTTTATATGATTTATTAAGCATATTATGTAGAAATACATTGGTTATTATGCAAGTAATTTGACTTGCTGAGTTGAGTTTACTTTATATCTAATCAGAGCATGAAGAAAAAATTCGGAATATTATTATCTTTTAACGTTAATATCAAAGTTATTTTGTTTAACTAGTTTTCACCTGACTATGGTAAGTTAATCAGGTTTAAAAAAAAAAAGTGATTGTTTCTCTTCAACTTACTTTCACATTTCGCAAATGTTAATGCAGATCAGTTTCCGATTGACTTAACGTGAACTATCAGGGCAACCACTTCCGTAGTCAAAAAAGCCACACACACATTCTCTCTCTCTCCCTCTTTTTTTCCCTACTATAGGGAATTTTTGAATGTGGTATGTGTGCTCTGGGAGTCAATTTTCATTCCTATTTCATCTATTTCCTGACGAGAGGAAATTCATCCATTTCCCCATCGCCAACCAGAAGAATATTTGGCAAGGCTAAAGACAATTTCCTTCCAAGAAAAAGGACGGAAATTGGTGCACGCCAATGTACTTTTTTTCGCTACTCAATCTCTCGTGATCAGTCGGTTTCTTCCAACGTTTCCATTAACTTATTGGTTCGAGATTATAGCACCTTAATTTTTTTTCGAGTTCATTCGAAAACGGAGAGACAGTAAGAACAATATGAAACTTTTGGGACATGTTTTGTTTCTTGAAAAAGTTAAGTCTTAGTCTTTTGGAGGAACAAACTTTGTATAGAAAAGGAAATCTTGCATCTATTTGTTCGTAAAGGTAAAAAAAAAGTAAATGGAGTTGCACAAAGTGGTGTCTGATTGAATTAAGATTTAGTGTATGGTGTATAACTGAGAAAAACGTACAAAAAATGAAGTTCGTAGTCTGTTATCTAAAAATTATTGCATAGACTTTACATTTAAACCAAATTTTAGCTATCTGTGACTTTAATTTAATAGTTTACAGGAATTTTTTTTAATTTATCGTGTGAAATTTTATGATCGTAAAGAATAATATTTTTAGTCTGAAAATTAAAGAAATTTAAAATTTAGATTGAATTGATATTCTCTTAATTTTTACATTGATTATCGACTCAATTTATTTTTTCACTATAAGAATAATTTAATCAAAGCTAGAATGTGTCAAATATTCATATGTTTGAAATTTTTAATTCGAAATTCTTATCATGGGGGGAAAAATAATATTATAGTAGTCTAGAGATATATGTTCTTGAGTTCGAAATAGAAATCGAAATCCAAAAGTTGTATTTATAAGAGTTCTTGAATTCTTTTTAATTTTTTAATAAAGAATTGATAATTTTCATATGGTTTTGATTTTTTTGATATAATCTCGATTTTTATTATAATTTCATCCCATTTTCTTGATACTATTTCATTAGATTTATTATTATCCAGCTATTAGAGAGAGAGAGAGAGTATCTTATAAGTAGAGTAAAACATTTACATATATAAATTTCAATAACGAATTTCTGCCGCCCAACTCGTCTAGTGGTCAGCGTTTATGACTGCGGATAGGGAGGTCCTGGGTTCGAATCTCGGTTCGGGCATGTGTGTACTTTCCTTCTCTATTTATCCTTTCCTTGTATGAATGGGTTGTGAATGGTTAACTCCCATAAAAAAAGTATACCTCTGCTATGTGTTTACTGAGGAAGTCGGACTTCAGTCCGAAATTGGTTCAGTTGGAAAAGAGTGGAGCAGCTCACTCCATAATGCCAGCCTACAACAACAACAATGGCGAATTTCTTACTCATAGTTTGATAAATGGCTTTCTAAATATTTTTCAATACTTTTTGTGCATTTCACAATTTTAAATTAAATTTCGTGGATAACATATGGTTTCCTAATGCGTGCTACATGTTATCACTCTGGACTTTGAGTGGTAATGAGGTGCATGTATGATTTTCACAAAAATGGAAACTGGAAAAATGCTCAACAGTATTATAGAACGAATAAAAAATAGAAGAAGAAAAAAATAAAATTCGTCTTTTACAGCTCTACAGTGAAAGAACATCTAAATTATTGTGAAAGGTAACATCATCATGCTGCCATAGAAAGCTATCAGCGTTTAGTTGTTGCTGCTGTATGCTTCCCTGTACCTAGGCCTGAGACGGCGTCTACCAGTTAGTGGAAGCAGCTTGGCGGGAGTCTTCGTAATTTATAAGTAGGAAAGAAACAGAGGAAATCCTAATATTTGACCTGCCTATTCCAGAGGTATCTTTTCACTTGGATGACAATGCGATCACAACTTACTTAATGTTCCCCAGCCGTCTTTAACAAACATGACTGATCTTCGGTTAAACAGGATCCGAACTTACTAACTATTTAAAATTAGAACGAAATCTTAAAATTAGAACCTATTTAAAATTAGAACGAAAATTAGAATTAGAATTAAATAGAATTAACCATATAGGCCATTGTAGCCTTATCAGTATTTGGTATGAACCCTTCCTGTATCAAAATGTCTTTGAAGCACATACTTCTAAAAATATGTGAACCGGGAAAATATCTTGTGTTTGAATTGAGCTATTACTTCTTATTTCTTAGTATTGTCATGAGACTCTATTTATGTTATGTAATTGCTAAAATATGGATATCTGTTTTTATATAAAAATATGTTTTTTCTTAGAATAAATACCACGATACATGTATAAAAAATATTGTTGCGGGTATAGTTTATTTTAGAAATGTGATAAAGAAGAAAGTAACTAAGCAATAACGATACAATTAGCCAGGCAATGAAGTTTAAAAATATTTTATAAACACAACATTAAACAGTAAACTTTATAATTGTTAGATAAAACTCTTTTTGTATTTGAAAAGTAGTATTTAATTTTTCTCAGATAAAAAAATTAATCGAAAGGTTGGATTAAATACATATTAGTCTGTATAAGATAATGAATTTGTAGAAGTTAAAACAATCTATTACTTTTTGCTCGAATTGATAGTATTTGATATTTCCTTGTATATTTGTAATAAGTAAAGTGTTTTTTATAATTTCTCGGACATAGCATATTATCACAAAATAATTTTTACAAAGTAAATTGCAGAATTCAATACACATAAAATAATTCGTTTGACACCGAGTATCTAAGTAAGAATTTGTAGTAAGAAGTAAGTAACCGAGAATCTAAGAAGAGAAAGACTAAGTAAGAATTTTGATCCATCGTGTCATTGCATTCCAAAAAGACTTTTTATAGATAATGAACCATATTCCTGTGACGCAAGGGAAGAAAAGTATGAACACTCTGAATCACGCACTCTATACTTTAAGAAGTAGAGCTATGTTCCATTGTTCAACTGTGGATTAACTGAATTCGGGATATTAAACTCCGAAGAAAACAGAATTAACCAGCACGTATTGGACCCACTGAGTATATCACAGGTACTCGGTGGGTCCTTGGCGACATTGGGAATCGAACCCAACCCTTCAGGAACGAAGACCAACGCCCTAATCACTAGGCTACCTCTCAGCCCTAAAAAGTCGTATAATATATTGGCCATTATAACATAAATGTTTAATACTTTACCATATTATTTGTTTATTGAGATTAAAATAGGGAATGAAATACTACTATTATAATAATTACTAAATTTATTAGCCATTAAATTTCTATTGGTTGACTTAAAACACAAATGAATTTGAAAACGTTTTTAGAATTTAAAATCGGATGAAAGAACTGTAAAATTTCACTTCGGAAATCCGTAAAAGGCGTCTGAAATCCTGGGAGACGAAATCCAGTCTCCCAAACACCTTTTCCGATCCGCCAAATCTCGTCACACTGATCGACTTTCGAGGGCAATATCCAGGAGATGCAGTTATGGAGAGGCTTATTTGCGATTCCGACCAGAAGGTCAGAGATCGCGATGACTGCGGGCGGAGCTTACAATAAGCACCGCCTTCCCTTCTGATACTCCGCCTCTTTCGCTTCTCCGAGAGTGTGATCCAAGGCTAAAACAAATAGTGTCGACGCTCATCGTTCATGCAGGCATAATTAGGAAAATTATTCGAGACTGCCGAGAAATAACACCATTTATTTATAGAGCTAATTTTCCTTTTGGATTTTTTTTTTCTTTTTCGGTAGCTGAATTTCGTTTATAGCTGCTTCTCCAGTTCTCTCTTTCTTTTTTTTTCTTTTTGAAAGTTTTCGAGCCCTGGATGATCAAATTTTAAATTTCGCCTTGAACTTGAAGAATCATTTATAACATTAGGGAACGAGCAAATGAAATTTATAAATAAAGCTTATTTGTAATATAAATTACTTGGTGATATTGTACTAACGTTATTGAATTTGGACAGGTATTTACCGCAATTTTAATTTCTTACTGTCAAGTAACAGCAAAATAATAATATAATTTGATTTCCGTTTTTTAAGAACATATTTTTTTAAAATTAAAGCTTGAACTAACAAGCAAAACAAATTTTTATGGCGTATATCTCCTTTTCTTAAATATAATATTAATATTTAAAGGATAGGTGAATTAATAAAGATGGTTAATGTTCCTAAAGTTAAACTTATCATAATAAACACATAGGCTTAACATGTTTAAAATAAAGCTAAGTCTACCATGTTAGAAAAATTAAAGAAACTAAACAATAATGAACATTTTTCTTTATAATAATAAATAAATACTCACATTCATATTTTTTATTATTATTATAATAACATTTCATTTCATTGTATAATAATGATTTATAAAATATTGATAATTGGCTTAATGTCGCTTTATGATCCCGAAGACTTATTGGACAGAGACCCTAATTTAAAATAACTTTCAAAGCAGTAGGTGGAATCGAACTCATGAGCTACGGGCTGAAGGCTAGAGTGCTAACAAATCAGCTGTCAGCTCTGCTCGTGCTCAACGCATATGAAGTCCAAAACCCGATTGATTGCCTTGAAATTAAAGTAATTACGGAGAAAAATAAACAGGTCAAGTGAAATAAATTATTATTAATATCTCAGGTAAAACAGCTGAAGTCGCCAATGTTTTGGAAGTTTACACGTTAAATTTGTGTTAATGATGAATTTATAAGTAAAAAAATTTTCACTGCATACAAAAATGAAACTCAAAAAATTAACAATAATATCAATATAAACCAATTTTTCAGATTGTTGTATTATAAAAATTGAAAAAAAAGTGCCAACTGAAGATTCAGATAATTTGCATTTAATGAAAATTAAAATTATATTAGCGATAATTTAGTGTTCATTATTTAAATACTTTGTCACGAAACAAAAACACGTGGTTTATATCCATAAACATGAGAAAAAATTCGGTCAAGACAGTTTAATCGAATTATGAATAATATGTGTGAGTACAATTTTTTTAAATATTTGGCGGTGTTATCAAAATAAAATCAAAAGACTATTTTATACTTTTTTTTCATCATCGATAATTTTAAATTCATCGATTCATCTTTTAAAAGTCATCGATAATTTTTATCGCATGTTGAATTCACTAATATGAATTTCTTTGACTTCAAGAAAAAAAAACTGAGATGTATATTAAAAAATATTGTTGTTCGCTTTTCTCTGAGTTTGCTAGAATTTGTTATTAATATATTATTTCTAAAACTTGTCAAAATATTTTTTTAAAGTCTTTTGTTAATTGAATAAATATTTTTCTAATTATACAAGGATTAACTTAGAAAGTTCATTAATAAAATATATCATGAATTTTGAATAATCACAATGATAAAAGTTATATTTAAATTATTTTATTCATGTATCTTTGTGTGAGAAAAAAAAAAAAACAATTAACGGTTCCCTACATCAAAAAGACATTTGATGTTCAGTGAGTAAAACTTTTAAAAGTACAAAAATATAGAATTTTTTTTTTTTTTTTTTTGCTTCCCTAATTATAATTAAACATTTACTATGCTCAGTTAATTTATAAATATTTATAAATTATTATGTACTAATATACTATTAATAATATATATTAATAATAATTAGTCATATACATTAATAAATATTTATACAAACTTTCACTTAATAACAGTAATTATTTTCCAAAAGATACAAATATTAAAACAAAATTCTTTTTCTTTTGATAAATCTCCAAATACTAGATTTATTGTTATTTCATGACAGCAGTAAGAAACCAAAAATTATACTTATTTATTATCAATTCTTCAGGTAGGCAATATAAGACACTAATAAATAAAAATATATTTAAGTCATGTATTTTTTTATAATGTATGCTAAAACTTGTCATTAATGTTATAGCAACTATACAAAACACATTATTTTATTGTAGTTAATAAGTTAAATATATAAAATGAAAGGAATCCGATTCATTGCTAAAACTAATTACAATGAAATAATGACAGCTAATAAAAAGCATAATCCACTCGTAAGAACAGGTAACCATAAAGAGAATGTAAATGTCATAGTAACGGGTCTTCTTTACAGGACAATTAACAATACGGAGGATATGAATGTCATATTAACAGGGGTTTTTTTAACAGTTATTTTTAAAATAAAATAACGATAGACGGCCTCACAGATTGTCTACTCTCAGGAATGGAATTGATTAATGAACAGAATAAATTTAGATCCCGTTGTGATAAATTATCCTTCTTAGCATTATTTTCTAAAACAAACGCATTGTTTGATAGTAAATATTAATTAAAAGTAATAAACAGATTCTTATAATGTTGTGTCTTCAATATATATATATGCTTGCCTCAATAATTTTTATTAAAAATCTATAATTATTTTACTGCAGCCGTTAGGACATATCCTCTTATTATTTATTCATTTGGAAAAAAGTTCTGCTATAAAAATATTTTGTTTATTATTTAAAAAATTTTGGTTTTCTATTGTTCAATATAATTTTTAGTAGCGTAATCAGCAACAAATAATGTTTTTGAGTAGAACTGTTAAATTAAACTATATTATTTTAAGAACATTGTATTGTTTCATCAGTTCTTAGAAAAATCACAAAACAATTAATATTTATTAACAAAAGTTATAAAATAAATAGAAATTTTGGAAAGAGCATTTATAGATGGTTATTATAGTATTAAATATTTTTGAAGCAGAAAATAATATCTACATATTTTTCTTCTAAAATAAAGAATTATACTTTTTAGTTGTTAGCTATGATATTTTTCTCATATATTGAATAGAAAGTTTGAAATTTCTCATTTACTTTTTAAATTACAATTATATTTAATTTCTTTCAATATTTATATATTTGTTCAACAAATTTTATAGCCTTACTTGGGGCATAAGAAAATATCAAGCAATAAGTAGCATATTGGATAGAAAAGAACAATCCTGGATTCTATAAATGATCTTATATTTGCTGTATACGTATATATAATATTATGGGGAAAATATAAATTTATTTGTTATTTTACTTCATATTCCCTAAAATTGAATTCGCAATTTTTTCAATTTTATTCTTCGTTCAAATGCAATTAATCAAAATATAGATTTACGAGATTAATTTTGAAAATACTCTGTTTACATTTTTATAAATTTGATCTTATTAAAAACATGACCAATTGCAAAAATAATTTTACGATTCTATAATGTAATTTCTTTCAAAAAATTAATGTGCAAATAAAAGTAGACACAATTCATCAGAAAATTAGTCGAGAAAATTTACTGTGCATTTATTAAGCTATTGATTAAATAGATTTCATAGATTATAAGGATTTAAAAAAGAAATTGATCTAATATTAATTTGTTTCTATAAGCTGTTCATACAACTTTATAAATTTGGGAAACCTATTGGGAAAATACCAATTCAAGTCACGGGATTTCAGTTAAATTTTATTAGCTTATTTTCATTAAATTAGACATAAAATTTCTGGTATCAATAAGATTGAAGCAACGCTTATTATAATTTTTCAAAATTAATTTCTCCATTCTAACGCACATGAATTTATCCAAAGAATCCCTTTTATTCCAGAAAATGCACAAATATGCCACATAAGTAAATTTTAAAAATACCAATAAGTGTAAGTTTATAATTTTCCAAAGTCATAGAACAACAGAAATAATAAAAAAAATATCTTTTTAAATTAATTGAACTTTTAATATTCATTTTATCTACACTAGATACTGCGTCGTATTGGAAAAATAAACATTAACTCTGAGCTGCGCTTTAAACATCGCAAAAAAGAAATGAAGTAAAAGGTTGAAAAAAAAAGTTATTAAATTAGTTAAGGAAAGATGACGTCACAGACTTCGATGCCTAATCCCCCCCGCCTCTATCCCTTGCTTTCAGTGATTAGATCAGACCCCTTCGTATCGGCGTCTAATGCAGAAAGCACATTATTTCCATTACTGGAGCTCTTGGCGAATTTTTCTTCCTTTTTGTTGTTTTGGCGACGCTAATTTAGGCGGCATTTGGAATTAAAAACAATCTCGCGGAAGGATTAGCTAAAGCTTTTGACGGGAAAGAAAAAAAATGTATCAGCCACATATAGTAAGATGTTAAACATTTGTTTTAACAATTAATTTTTACAAATTCGCTAATGAAAAAAAGGAATAACCTTTTATTATTTTAAAGAATTTTTAAAATTCTTCACTCTAGCATTAAAAGGAGAAAAAGAATGGTCACGTGATCTGTACTTCTAATTTAACTACATTAACAGTTACATTTTTTAACGATGTTAATCCTTTAATTAAAACATAGTACATCTTATATGAAATAATGGATGCATTAAGAGAAAGGTGCAAGAAACGGAATTGATAAAGGAAAAAAATTACTTTTTGAACAGAGTTTATAACATTCTAATTTAGGACTTACTATGGATTGTTATCTAAAAACACAAGCTTTTTTACTATTACTATTTTAACAACTCATAATTATAAAAAAAATTCATCAAAAAAAATGAAAAGCAGTCTTATTAAAGAATACAACAGTGTAATTTTTTTTTTCAATTTTTCAGTGCAGAAATTTTTTTTACTTATAAAAGAAAGAAAGTTTTAAACTTTTTCAATATTTTATTTTTGACATAAAAGAAGAATAAATATTGTAGATATGTAAGAAGTTTATATATTCTTTAATTTAGTTTCTATTAACAAATGTAAACTGTTTCTATAAAAAATAGCATAGTTGTTTGGTGAGTTGTTTGTCTGAACAATTTTTACTGTAACTTCATAGCCTCTGTTTACTATATAAGGTAATATCTTTAATGAAAATGGAAGACTTGAAAATTTGACTTGTTTATTTTAGAATTTTTCACATTTGTATTAAATTTTGACATATTTGCAAGCTTTTTTCGTATAAAATCTACCATAATTTTTGGTTTTTGTTATTCTACTATCGAAATGTTTTAAAAATAAAAAGATACCCATATAAGCTAATGAGCATTTTTACATTATTCATTCTTAATATAAAAGGATTTCCATTAATGAATAATGAATATTAACAACAAAATTCTGGAATGCTTTATGCTAAACTTAGTAAAATAATCAGGAAATTTGACCTCTTTTTCCGATTCTAAATAAAGCTTATTCTGGCTTTATATGTTAACTATATCTGTTTTTCATCAAATATTTTCAAACATTAATATTTTACTTTGCCCAAAATTTACACAAGGAATATTTTACAAAAATTTTTGATAAATATTAAAATGCACTTTGAAAATGTCACCTTAGCTTTAAATCAAATCAAGTATTAAAATTAATATCTTAATTGGTAATTTTTTCCCTGAATTTACATTATACTAGAGGAGGACATCAGATTGATTAAATTAAAATTCACGCACACGAAATGAGTAAAATGATAATTTTTCACTGAATCAAGAATTAAACTAGCTATTTTTAACTATAAAACATTTTTACATGCAAGACTATCTTGTGCCTGTAATTATTAATGACTTATAAACCTAATATATGCACACACGCACATACACACACACATATATAAGTGTGTGTAATTTAGCAGTACAGAACTAACTATTTTGAGCACAAATATGTTTGTGCTCAAAATAATTCTCGTGATAAAAATGTTTACATATTGTTCTTTATAAGATATTAGATAAATTATATATATATATATATATATATATATATATATATATATATATATATATATATATATTTAATGATTCAATGTATAGCTAGAAAATTACTAAAATTCATTACAAGTATTTTAAATTTCTAAGTCTAATTAAGTTATCAAGGAATACCATTACTATCAAACGTTTATTCAACCATGATTTCAGCAACTGAAAATTAAAATAAAATAGAAATAAATACTGAAAATAACCATTTAACAAGATTTGTCAAATGGTTTTAAGAATTAACTCAAAAACTTTTTAATCCCCAACAAAAATCATTTTGAATTCCAATTAAAAGTAATTTTTCTAATTTTTCAGTAATTTATATTATATACCCTCGATATATTTATAATACAAAAAAATAAATAAACACAATTTTGAGAAATAAGAATAATAATTGAATATTTTTCTATTAATGTATTTATCTTAAAGGTTTGATGATGAAAGCTTCTAAGAAATTTTTTTAATACTTCATTAAAGTTTCAAACATTTAAATTTATTTTGATTTTTAAGATTTTATGTAAAAAGCTTACAGGAATTTATTAAATAAGTATGTTAGTATGAAAATCTAACCAAATTTAAGCTTTTCTTCATTCATTATTTTTTAAACACATCTTTCAAATAAAGTATAAACTTATTAGTGAATTAAATTTAAAACAGGAATTAGATCTGATTAAACAGAAAAATATGCAATATTTGTTACGGAAAAAACTATTTTGTAACAGAAAAGTGATACTTTTCTGTTATAAAAAAGTTTTTTTCCGTTTCCTTTAGACGTAGATGTGTAAACACATTATAATCCGAATGAATATTTCTTCTTCATTTCATAACCGAAACAAAATCATATGAGTTTGACTTTTATCTATAAATAATAAGTTAAAGCACATTTGATTCAGTGACATTTTTTTGTCATCTTTAATTTAAATACTAAATATGTGCTCTGATACATTGTTTGATATGCATTTTAATATATAATTTAAATATTATTATAGCACGAATATAATAAAACTTTTAATATGGTAGTATTCATTTGTTTCAATTGAGAACAAATTTTATATCTGTTGTGTTTGCTACATTTAATGCATCGCTAACGCAATAACAATATTATTTAATCTTACCAATGTCTGAAGCTCCTCTAACGGAAAATTAACAAAAGACAATTGTAGCGTGTCAGCATGAAATATCTTAGCATAATGCTTTTTCTTTTTAAAAGCACTTCTCACATAATCTTGTTATAAATAACCTTACTTATCGGGCACAAATTTTTTCTGATGTGCCTTAATAAGAAATATTCATATATAATAAAAGGATTTTTAATGCGTACAGTTTTGACATTTTAATTTAAAAATAAATGTATATTTACTTCTAATATATTCTTTAATTATGTTTTTTCCTATAAATAATTGCAGCAAAGAGATAAATAAAACAAGTTAAGTTAATTTAGATTACAAAGAAAATTAACCGTGCTCTGAATAATTGCTATTAACTCAATAATTTCCCATTAATCAAAATTCTTTTACTTACAATGAAAGTTTATGCCGACCGATTGGCTGAGTGGTTAGCGTTCCTGACTCCTGAGCTGTTGGTCCCGGGTTTGAATCCCGGTTCAGGCATGGATGTTTCTTTCCTTCTCTGTTCTCTCTATCCTTTCTTCTGTGATGATGTATGAATGTGGCCCGCCCTATAAACGGGTTTGTGGTGGTATGGCGCGGGTAACGTTACTCACCTCCGTGACTTGGTTCAAAGATGCCCGCTGTGTAACGACAAATGAGTAGCAGTCTCTGGCCTTGTTGTGGCATAGGGTTCAACCCTCTTGTGCCCGCCATTGGAAAAAAACAATGAAAGTTTATATAGAAACTAATGTATTTATTGCAAATTTTACAAAAAAAAAATGTTTGCAATATTTCTACTATGTACTTATTAAAACTTCTACTTTTAAGTTTCTCTTTAAAATGTATTACTTAAAACTAATTTCTTTGAATTAAGCTAAAAAGACAACCACAATTATGATATGGATTCAAAACATATTTCACATGCAGAAATTCAGAAATTGATTAAATCTATGTTTTTATTACATTTTCCTGGTCATCACATATTATCTTCTGCATATGATTTTATTTGGGAGATACGAAGAAAATAAAATATGAAATACATGTGTTATTCTGAAGTCCCAGGAATTTAAAAAAAATCGAAAATTCGAAAGCTCTATATTTAAATGATTTTCTACATTCGATTCTTTAAATCTTTCATCAAAAATACTATCTAGTAGTAACTTTTAAATCAAAATTCTAGTTTAAATATTATTTTCGAGATTTAGAAATGCTAATTGCTAGAAAGTTAAAGGAGAGTTTTAAATTAATCTTCCGAAATTTAAAATTAATTTAATATAATCTGAAAACACACATCATCATATGGAGAAGAGCTCTGTTTTTAAGTCATTTTCGTGTACCTGTGTTAAAATTTATCATCAATCGATGATAACATTTCTCCACAAATTCTCATTTACATAATCAATAGTTTTCATATACATGAAATAAATTAATTATGTCTGTTAAATAATTTCCATTTATGTTTACAAATGATTTAATTTATCATTTGCTTATTATTTTAGAGTAAACATTTAAGTATACATTGGTAATTTTATTTCATTTTTTATTCTTATGATTTTCCTTAGGAAATTCGATTGATACTAAAAATTTTAGAACATTTTATTATTCAAGTCGATAATGAAGAAAATTCGAGATTTTTACTGCTTACGAAGAACAGCTAGGGTAAGCAATGATAAACAATTTTCAAGATATGATATCTTTATTATACCTTGAAAATAATGATAGTAATTTATTTATATTCATCAGCATACGATTTAACACCTAGCTAAAGTCAATTAAAAAATGTGGCAATCATTGTTTTATCTGTTATAAATAATAATATTAATTTTAACATAAATAGAAAAATTAATTTTCTGTAAAAGTTAATAAATTGTGTAATATAAGGAAAAGTTTTTTATAAAATACTTTTCTACTATAAAGGTAGATAAGTGTAGTATAAGTATTTTTATTTCAAAATTCATTTAATTTTTATTTCTTTATTTAAAATATATCACCACAGATATTAATTAAAAAGTCATTTACTTTATAGCAGCTATTATTATTTTCAAAGTTTTGAAAATTACTTTCAAATCTAATAAAATTAATGTTAGTCATTAGTTAAAACTTAGATTAATGTAGAATTAAAAATGGGACACTTTCAACCGACTTATGCAGTGATTGTAAGGCTTGTGGGATTTTTAAAATATAACTTCAATATTAAATTTCATGAATAAAAAAAATTTTTTTTGCTCTTTTTCAAATACATAATTTTGTAGAAAAATAAGAAATTATTAATTTAAAGTTATTTTGATCCCCTTTTCTTGTTGTTATAATTTAAATTAATTTTTTCTTATATCAATAAGAGAAATATGCATCATACTAATAGCAAAATCTGTATTTAAATTTTAGGCTCGACTTTTAGTTGCTGTGTTTGTCCCCACATTTTCTTCAAATCAGCTGGAAAATACAATTATCATAAGTTTAACAGATGTGTAAACTTAAGAAATTTTGATTTTTTAAGTTTTCGAATATTTTGATTACATCTAATCTAGCTAGATGATATTTAAAGTTAAATAAGCAAATTATTTTTAAACCAGTGATGCTAGTTTATCATTGAGAATGAAATACTTAAAACTGCATATAAATGAAAACAATAAATTCTATGTGTTTGACGTGTAATAAATTTATTAAACTGCATTTTATATCTTGATTGTAATGATAATCTGAAAGCGAACCTTGTACGTGTGATGCAACATGCACAACACAATAGTATTATATATCTTATAACAGTGTTAGCTCACTTTAAATAACTTATTCACTCTGTTAATTGTATTTGAAACATACCGTTCCAAATTAAAGCACTGTGCAAGGAAAACTTTCTGGCATTATTAAAAATTTATTCACTGGTTAGATAAGTTTATTCGAATCATCGGCAAACAGCCGTCTTTCAGGGAACTGGAAAGATTAGAGAACTTTATTACAACATAAGATTCTTTTAATTAAATTAGAGAAGTTCGTCAAGTTGGAAATGTCTGCAGGAAAACCAAGTTTCCAAGAGACCCAAGGTATTTATTAAAGAAAGTCGTTGTTGTTTCAAGATGGTGGGTCACAAGCTCCATCTTGATCCCTCTTCCTAATCGACCAATCAGAGAGTCCCATCGATCCCCGCCTTTCTATTTCCCAACTCCCAAGCTCAATCAGAGAAGTGAGGAAGGGCGAGAGATAGCGGGAAAAGTGCTCCGAGCGTCTTTTGTGTTTCGTACGTCCGCTTTTCCTCTATTTCTTCTTTTACTTGGCGCTACACTAAAGAAGGAAAAATAAGGAGGGGTAGGAAAGATGTAGGAGGAGGAGGAGGAGGAAGGTATTTGGTAAATCCCCGAGAGAGGAGTTTTAATTGATTTCTTGCTTTCCTTCCATTTCGGTCATCGCAGATTATTTTGATTTGTGTATCAAAATGTTGTTTGCGCTGTTTCATTCTGGAATTTTAGAAGTTCCATGAATTAAATCACCCATTTTGTTTTAGGGATAAAGTAAGATAAAATTGTTATATCAATGAAATCAACTATTACCTTAAACTGTTTAGATGCTTTATATTAATCAATCATGCGTTTAAGAACCTAACAAAGGAATAAGGTCTTCTGTGCAGATTGTTTATTAATAGAAAATAAAGAGTGGTTTCTCTTAAATATATATTTAAATTACGTTCAAATGTAGTGCATGATAATCTTTTAACGTTCGCTAGAGTCAATGTGTCAATGAAAATTTTTCAACAAAGGTTATGTCAATAGATAGATAAATTTATATCTTTTATTTGTCTAGAAAATATTAATAGACACAGAAAAATTTTTATTTGCCAAGATGGATTTAGATTTACCATGAGGATTAGGTTTGATTGGATTGACTTACCCACAGAGATAAAATTTTGGGAATTCCTATTTTTCAATCGACCGAGACCTACAATTTAAAGTGGATTCCGAACCGATGAAAAGATTCAGACCTCACTTGAATTAATTACTGTTGAATCCGTCCACGTACTGTTGAGCTGAAGTATTGCTGAGCGCATTCATCTTTACTGAAGTGAAGGTTAATTGTGAGAATTAGAAAATTATACAGAGTAAATTAATAAATACCAAACCATTGCCAACATTCACACCCAGAGAGGAAATTAAATTCACATACTGTCGAATTCAAGACCACGGGACTAGAAAATTATATATATGTCGGGATTATGTTGAGAAAAAGGTCAAACTCGTTAAAGAAAGGTATCGAGTTTTATACCTCACCTCGTTAAAGATCTATCATTCACACCAATGGCTGTTGGTGCATCTCAAATAGTTCGTAGTTTCAATGTCCTTTAAGTGAAACGAAATCTTTGGAAGTGGCCATCCAGACCTGGGGACCTTCTATTAGGTCACTGTTTTAAAATTCTTAAGACTCACTTTCTGGAACTAAAACAACCTTCTAATTTTAAATGCTCTACATCATATGATAAGCAGAATCTGTACCATACTTATTCGAAGCCATGAAGATTGAGGTCTCAATTGATTAACTCTCTCAGACTAATCAATAGAATTGTAAACAACAAAAGAGTCGATAAGCAAAATAACATAAAAATCTCAATAAAAAAGGAAAAATGAATCTAAATAGAAAATGTGGAAATTTCATCCGTGAGGAAAGACTTGTAAAATTATGAATTCACAATTTATAGAAATATGAAAAATCACTTGATGTACAAAGGAGAAAAAAGTTGTTCCATTTATCCTTCTCACTTTGATGTTTTTAATAAATTAATAGGGAAACTGTATTCATAAAAAATAATTTAACATTGTAAAAATCAATCTTGCTCAGTTTGATTAAGGTTTTATTTTTTAAGGAAATTAATTTGACACATCATTACAACTCAAAACTTGAAATTTTATTTATTTGTTATGTTTTCCATGCAAATATTTTATTCATTACAAAGCTTAAAACATTTCAAAGCAGTTTTTTTTAAAAAAAAGATTTTCTTAGATACAGATTAATTAGTAATACTCGCAATAAAATACTTAGACTTCATTTATTTTTTGTAAATTGGTCCTCGATGATTGCTTTCAGAAATGAAGCATATCAAATTTAAAACAAATTCCCAAAAATATTTGTTTTAAGAATGAAATAAATTTACTGTTTCATGGAATAGAAAGATTCTGGAATTGAAAAATAGTATAAAAAAATTGAAGAATTTTTTTTGCATAAATATATAATTCCGTTGCACTTTATTTAAAGTAATACATTAAAAATTCCTAAATATGACTTATTTCATGAAAAAAAATTTTCTAATGCTCTTTACATTATAAAGGTTGCGTTTCTCTGAATTTCTGTATTATTATTTTATACAATATTTATTAGCCGCATTACATATTATTATAAGCATTGCTTTATATACTTTTAACGAATAATTAGTAGCAATCAGTTTAGGAAATTTATTTAAATATATACCTAACTACAAATTCATCCCATAGAAAAATTGTATGTCCTTGTTGCATATTTGCGGAAATTTCATTTTATTTTTCAGTCGTTTTAGCTATTCATACTCACATTTTCTTGAATACTGTTAAATTTTGGCGACCTTTCTTATTTTTGAGAATTTTATGCTCCAAAAAAATTTTAAAAAAATTGTATTTTACTCAGATTAGTTATGCTTTACTCATTGAATAATAATAGATTATTTGTTATTATGTTTTAATTATATGATAAGTAAAAAAAATCTAGGAATTTCATAAATTTGCTATTTTCTTAACAATGTTCAAATACGCGACTCATAATGAATTGAATTTATAATAACCTCAGTAAGTACAGGAATGTTTTTATAAGATAGTTAAGTTGCATCAAATAAAGAATTTATAGCACATTCAATATTACATAAAAATAAATTATTTAGAACTACTTATATCGTACTTAATTAAATACTTAAAATATTACACGAGAGAGACAAAGAGAGAAAATATGGAGAGGGAAAAAGGACATTTCTCACAGTTAAAAAAAATGAAGGAACTTATATGTAAATTCATATTTATAATTATTGAAGATGAAATTATGCTTTTTAGAAAGAATTTCCGGTAATATTATTAATTATTGTAATTTTAGAAATATCATAATCTATTAAACATACTTTTTTATTTATTTCCTATTCATGTTAGTATCTTATCTAAATAGATTTATCATACATTAGTATATTAGTAGACATATTTGTATTCTTTTTAAATAAATGTTCTTTTTTCTCTTGACTTTCAGCCTGTGGTTAAGCTAGGGGGATGGGGTCTATCATGTTCCGAGTGCTGTTCGAAGAGGGGCACTAAATCATAGCAGAGACAAACAAAAATTTTCAGAAAAATTCAGTTTTATTTTGATCAAAATATTAATTTTATTCTGGGAAATACTTTTGATATTTAACAAACATGTCATGTTGAGAAATAAACCGCGAAGTTTGGGAAGAACCAAATGTGGAAGGGGCAAGTGGTTGTTGATGAAGACGAGAGGATTTTCTCCCTATCCTCAGAGCAAAGGTACAGCTGGAGGAAGTTGCCATAAGGAAAAATCTTACTTTTATATTTCAGTACCAATTAAATTTACATAATTTAGTTCCTATTACAAATTTTGATCCTTTAATCGTGTTTTCAGTTGTCGTTTTCTTAAGCTTTGTATTTTGTTCAAGATTTGTAATGCTGTATCATTATTTTGTATTATAAATTTATGCATGTGTCTAAATAATGAAATCATCTTAATCTTTTTTAATAAAATTTCTGAAATATTATATTAGTCAATTCCATTTTTATCCATTTGAGTTGTTTTTTTATTTTAGTTGAAAGTTATTTACTAGATTATTAATGTTGATGTTATATCTCTGTGTCTATGGATCAATAACTCAGAGAAATTCCAAAAAGGTAAAATCATGATATATAATTTTTTTTAACTAAGTGAAGGCAGCAAAATTCCCAATGTTTTTTAGGTGAGTCCTAATTTTTTTTTCACAGGTTGTCTAAATCAAGTTACATGTCTATGAAAAGTTGTAATATCAATGAAACAAATAAATATTTTCTGTTCAAAATAAAAATATAATATCTAAGTAATATTGTTTAGGCTCTCAATAACATCATTAGGAGCACACTGGGTGTAATTATTTACTAAGAAATTCAAATTAAATAATATTTTTGTAAAAACTTTGATGTGGTCAATATTATTTGACTTGATATCCATTTCCTTATAGAAATTAAATCAATTTATTAATTTAAGAAACAATTTTTTGTTAATATTTTATATAAGAGAAATTTTAATCTAATTTTGACTAAAATAAAATAATAAAATGTCACTATATATAAAAAAGTGGATTTCATAAAACTGAAATATTATTAAGGAAACTTATCAGAATATGATCAAAACATAAGTAAACATTGTAAAATTTCTTTTAGAGGTCCATCAAAAAGTTGCATCCATTAATAATCAAGAAAAAAACTATAAAACCAACAAAAAATTTCGTTTGAATAAAATGAAAGCTTTGTCATAATTTACTCACAGCTAGTTCGATTAGACAACACCGAAATATGGGAATGGAATTATAGTATCGTGAAATCAGTCGAGTAAATAAGCAATATCTAAAAGTTTATCCATTTGAGGAACATCTAAATTACTAGCTTCTTAAACTAGCATGTAGTACACATTCCATACAATCCTAGAAAAAAAATAAATAAGAAGTACTAGTAGGTAATTAAATATATTATATGATATTCGATATATATATATAGCTTAGGACTTCAGTGAACTTAGTGAGTCACAAAGTTTTGGAAACCTATATTTTAAGGAAAAAATAATTAATTTTCCAAAAAAAATTCTAATGATTTCGACTTTAAACTTTTCACTCGCTGCTTAAATTAATTATACTTGGATCTCTTCTTTATAAATCAATGAGAGAAATCGACAAAGATAGAGAAAGGAAAAATGTCAAAAGTGACCAAATTACTAAAATATCAATATTATGTCCATTTAATTTCCAAAAAAATCATTTAAACTTGTTGATAGTATCAGAAAAATCAAATTAACTTTTAATACAAAAATTAGTTGTTATTGAGACTTAAGAAAACTTCTCTGTAAAATTATTGTACATCGCCTCCAAAATAAAGAAGGGCCTTAGGTTTTTATCACAAGCTTTGTTGTAGCTACTTAGTCCAGTGTCGCTTTATACTCGTGGGAAAATTTTCACTGAAGCCTGTCCTCATTAACGGTTCCCTTGGTACAAAATATTTGTATCTAGCGGCGGAATGACCTTCAACAAAAGAGGGTAAATTCTTCTCAAAAGATAATTGCAACTTCCAGGGTAGAAAACTGTCTTCTTGGAATCGAAATGAGATCGAAAAGTAATTACCTCAAAATTCTAGGAAATTAGTTTCCTTTTTATAGTTACTGTATACACAGTTTTAGTATATCATTATTTCCCAAATAACACTAGTTTAACTGACACAAATTTTCGTTTTCAGCGTATAACATTATTCCATCAAAAACTATAACTTGGAAAATTTTAACTTGGAAAAATTCATCGAGTAAGAGTTTTAATTTCTGCCTACCATGTGTTTCTTACAATTTGTTGTACATAGATGTTCAGTAAATATAAATTTTGACTAACATGCATGTATAGTTTTGAAACTTAAAATCAAATTGCTCATTACTAAACATTATTTATTAGAAATCAAGTTATTAAAAGATTAAGCGTTTTTGGAAATAATTTTATTGGACTTGAAATTTTGTTGCCATTATACTAACATTTTATGTTAAAATATTTTTTCTTGCAAAAAAGATCAAATGTATTAATATTTTTTATATGTTTAAGTATTCATAAAAATGCTTTTTGATAATTATTTTTAACTAGTTATTTCAATTTATATAATAAATGCATATTTTTACTTAAAAAATATTCGAGACGAATATAATGAAATCAGGAATAATTGTTATGCATGGTAAAAAGTTAAAAAATATTTTTTAATTTTATAAATTTATTGAATGGAAAAGAAAATATACTGTCTTGTAGAATACTACTTTCAAATTTTTATAATAAGCTCTTATTTTAATAAAGAAATATATACATTTCCTAATTTTGAAAAATATTAAACATACTAAAAAATGAATAGAAATCTTTCATTTTTTAGAATAATCGTCTGAAAAAGCTTCTTAAAGTGAAATATTGAACTACGAATGTTAAAATTTGCTTTTTTTTATCTGAATACATGCAGCTGTTAGTTAGGTTTATTTGTAACTCAATGATCCCTTTTGTCACATGAGGAATAATTAGACTGAAACCTACAATTTAAATTCCGTAATTCGTGGTGATAATTTAAATCCATAAAAGTCTTAGAAAAAATAAAGTTCAGTGCACCAATCGCAGAAAAATTAATAATGTTATAAATTTAAACTGTTTGACAGAGAGTACTTTTGTTTTATTAGGAATATATACAAAATTTTGTGTTTTAAAGAAATTAAACTTTACTCTATTGAAGCTTTTTACTTTTTTAATCTCGTGTAGCAAAGATACTTTTCCAAATATAACAGTTACACTTCAAATAACTCTTACTATTTCAATAAAAAACTACTAATCGTGAACGTTCAATGAATTAATTAAAATTAATTCTGACATTTATATGATTAACTATGCGACATCATCTAAGTGTCTTAGTATTTTTAAGTATAGAGCGAGAAAAATTTGAAGTGATTGATCTTGATGAAGGAATTGATCACAATTTACTATATCAAAGAAAATGTATGCAGTATAATTATTATAACAAATTAGTATTGTTAATAAATACATCTGCTTATTTCAGTAATATACTATATTAGCATGTTTAATTTGCGCAAAAATTATATGTTTTTAAAACAGCCATATTAATATGTAAAATAAATAATATAACTTATTCTAATTATAGTATGTCCGATTATTTTACTAACACAATTCTAGTTTTAATTTTTTTTAACTTGACATTTTTTCTCAAATTTAAAAGTATAACCTGAGCCTTTAAAGCTATTTATATTTTAGATTATTTTAAACAAGGAACTCTTCTACTGTTATTCACACTATATTTTTATTACGAGTTTATTCTGTATATTATGGGGGGGCACAAAAATAGGTATAATAGAGTTTTTTTTAAACAACACAAAAATACGTTGTTTAAAAAAGGTCATTCTTTTTTCTACTTTGCAAATGAATTCAATGCAATCTATAATCTCGAGAAATGAGTATTTATTATTCTTTACAAAGTATAGTTCTGTCGAGAGTGTGCTTTTGAATTTTCCTGATTTCTTTCATTAGGTTATGTGAGTAATATCCAGTTAGTCGCTATTAAAAAATGATTCGCTGAATAATATATATTTAAGTATGACCCAAAGAAATTATCAAGCCCTTTATGCTTCCGTTATGTTGTTCAATACGAGAATTTAGTTTGTATGTATACGGATAACTATATATATTTTAAAATAATTGCCTAATAAATTTTAGATATTGTTTCTTCATTTTGACGACACTGTGCATAGAAAAAGAAACTTTAAAAACAAAATAAGGCTAAAGCCCTCCATTTCCAATCCATCCTATTATAAAATTATTTCAAAATATCTGAAACCAATTTCCCATTTAAAGAGAAGTGTTCAAATATTGTCTTAAAAATAACCACAAAATCGTTTAAATGTCTTTTTAAGTCATTCCTGAAAATGTTTGATTTATTGAATTAATTATAAATTACCAAAGAGCAAAAAATACATATTCCTCACTAAATTTAAAAAAAAAATTGACTTAAGAATATTCTATTTTAACTGTTAATTCACCCATCGGGAAAAATGGAAAACATTTTAATGTTTCACTCTTTAAAACAGGTTTTGAATTTTAATGGAAAGGTATAGTAAACTGACTTTCTCCTGATCATTATTGAAGATTACTACCAGATTTTTTCTCACTATCATCGTCAACAACCTCAACCAATTTTAATACAATGTTTATGGAAAAATTATAATTCAAAATTCTCAAAATTACAAATTGCAGTTAAATACTCTCAAAAAGGGAATTTAATAATTTTGATCATAATAAAAATTTGAAATCCACTAGATGTGAAATTAAATTTAACTACAACTAAATTTGAAATAAGCTTATAAAATTTCGTTCATTTAAAATTGGCTATTTATATTACATTTTTAAAATTTTTCCTTCAATATCTGTAAATATATTTGAGATATTTTGAATTAAAAGTGACAAAATTTGGCAAGGAAATAACGGATTTTTTCTTTACTGAATTCACTTTTATCGTATAAATTGTGTTAAGAATTTATGCACACTGAATTTTATAGAGTTAGTTTTTCCCAAGAGAGTATTCTATTGAATTGGGTTACTCTATAATTTTTATTTTATCAAAATTTGCTTTATTTTTTATATTGTAAATATCATAGTAAGGATTTTGCAAACTGTGTTTTTTTATATTACTACTACTGTAGTGTTGATTACGGGATAAGTGTGAAATATTATTTTAACTCATATTTAATTTATGCCCATACTTCATGAAAGACAATAAAAGTGAAAATTGTTATTATCACTCATTAGTTTTATTTTGAATATTGCCATCATTATGCAATAAATGTGATATTCTTTATCATTCAGAAAGTTCAGAAGATATGAAAAAGTAAAAAACAATGGAAAGAATTTTATGAGGTTTATAAGCACTTAGCTCCAATAATTCTTTCAGATAAAATTATTTTTCCAATCAAAGTTATTTAATATTATTATTAAATATAATTATACGTTTCCTTAATATAAATTTAAGTTTTCCAAGAAAAATATGCAAGTAGGGAATCTTATCAATTAACTCGTGTATTTTAAAAATGCAGTATTGCACACATAATCTAATCAATTCTTTAATATTACAGCATTGTCTTTCATTTGAATTGAAATTCCAATATGTGACTCTCAAAAAGTTTTGATTAAAAAAGAAATGAAGAACCCCGTCTATATATTGAAGAAAAACTCTCAGACATTAAAGTTGAGAATTAAATTACATTTATAAAAATTCTTTCATATGTTCAAAACCAAATGAAAATGGTGATTCTAGAAGCAGAAATGAATTATTAAATATATTTCTATTGCAATTGAATTTTGATCAGCTGCAATATAATGAGAAAATTTTGAAACTGAACTTTAGAATTGGCCAGCAAATGTTTTTGTATCTCTTTCTTGACAATTTATATTCTTATAAAGATACAAAATGCGCTATTATATTCAACTATATTAAATAATCTATTTTAAACTATAGATAATCTACGAAAGTAATCGGAAAACATCCTAGAAAATAATCGGAGAAAACATTTTAAAATGTTATCCCGCAATCAAAAGATACAATTGTCATTCTCTTCTTTTACCGAGATGGAAAATATCATTACCAAATTTTAAATATTTTTTTTGCAATTATTAATTTAGTGTCAGCTTGGTTTATTTGAAGAACTAATTCTCCTGTACGAAAAAGCCGAGGATCGAACACAGTCACAGTTAAACATTGTATTATGGAAATGTATTTCGACTTTTTCATGAAGATCTGATTAGATTATGCTTCCAGGATTTTTTTTTTTTTATGATATGTAAATACAACCAAATATCCATTAGAAAATCTCCTTTCCAAAATAAATATGTTTCTAAAACACATCCTTATAGAGAAATAACGCAAATAAATATCGAAGTTATAAAATATACACTTATGTTATTTTTTAATGATTCAAATTATAAAAATTTTTTAAAATATAAATAGACTTTTTATGTTTAAATAATTTTTTTTTTTAATTTCTTCTTTCTAAAATATTCAAACTGATACAAATTATAACTTTACTTATCAAACTTAATTTATCTATTTTATATCCTTCTAAAACTTATTGAATTAATTCTTTCAGGTAAGTATATAAAGCAAGGGTTCTATCTCAGGCAATCTGGAAGAAACGGCTGCACCAGCTAAAAGAAATATGTATGAATTCAATAGCGGAGAATTTCTGTTAATGATTTCTATGCTGTGTTGCATCAAATTATATACCTACATACATACATATATATGTATATATATATATAACGTGAGCCGTAGTAGCCTAGTGATTAAGGCATCGGCCTTCCTTCTTCGGTCGGGTTCGATTCCTAATGCCGTCAAGGACTCACCGAGTAAACACGATATACGTGCTCGTTAAATCAGTGGAATCGAAAGTCCTGCGGTCGGTCATTAAGCAGTTACTATGGATACAATGATCTGGAGAAAATTTTCTCCCCCTTTAGATCAATGTCAAAATTGAGGGAGTGGATCTTCTGATGGTGCCATCTATTGGAAGATTTAAAGAGCAAAGTCGTACTTTCACCTTCATGGTGCTCTGATTAAAACGAAAGACGCTCCCAATTGATTTAAATTCTCATAGCCAAGGCATAGCGAGCTTGACTTGTCCAAGTGTCATAAGTAACAACAACATATGTATAATGTGGTTACCTCCTTGTCTTGGTGGAATTAAGAAGATTATTGAATAGGCAGATTTTCAACTTTTGTTAGTACAGAAACAATTTATTTGTGCGAAGATAATCATGACTTTCTAGCACATCTGCTAGATAGGAGAGCTCAACCTAGAAAGGATAGAGAAAACTTAATCACCTCAGAAGGGTACATCATACTGGTCACTCCTTCGTTGAAAGTAGTGGCGCGAGATGACATCATCGGTGAATTTGACATTCCTTAACCATATTTGGTAATGTACATTTTAGAATTTCACAACAAGGGTGGTGTAAATCATACATTTGTTAAAAGAGGTCATATTTACAAAAAGGTACAAATTACAGGATATGTTTGTTATGTTTTATATTGTGAAGTTATGAGACTTTTAAGCGAAAATTCGATTTAATGTTAAAGATTTTATTAACTTGAGTTGATTTAAATTTTATAAAAGAATAAAATGATAAATTTTTAAATAAAATAACTTAGGAATAATATCTTCATAGCAGCGTCTGTACTTCGTTAAAATAAGGCACCACGAACTAAAAATATCCCTTAATAGCATAAATAATATATTCAAATTGTAAGAAATCTTTAAGAATTTATATAATAACATATTTGAAGAATAAAGAATTATGCTTGACGGTTATCAAAAATTAAAAAATGAACAAACATAATTGCTATAATTTATTATGAAAATATTAATTTTGTTACTAATCAAATAACAGCGGATTTATTTATTAATTTATGAATAAGTGTTAATTTAATTATCATACAACCTTTATTTGCATTCTTTCAACTAAATTGCAAATTAAAAATCTTTGAATTTCATTTATTTCCTTTTAACCATACTGATGAACTATTTACTGCCTTTATAAACATAGCGTATTTTTTTAAACTTTTAATCTTTGATATGAATGTTCTTTTTGACTTTACAAAAAAATATATATATCATATTTATTACACTAATGGATGCTGCACTAAGCTGTTAAGTTTGTAAAGCAAAAATTGCATATTAAGTTCTTTATATAGAATGCTTTACAAGCTTCTCGTTAAGAAATAATCCAAAAATCTGTTAATACACTGCTGGTCAATTGCTAAGGACGGATCACAAATTGCAATGTAGCATAACATTAAGCGAGACATAAGGCCTAGTAGGATAAAATATAGTTGCCACACTGTTCAGACATTAGAATAAAGAATATTTATTGTTCTGGAAAGTACAAAAGCTGTGTAACATCTGAAAGAAAAAAAATGTTCATTTGATGCTGCATACGGAAAAATGGAACAATGCATCTAAAAGTCAGCAGGCACCTTGAAGAAAGGTATCAGTACGGGATATGTCCACCGTGGAGTGTGATGCAACATTCCACACGTCGTATCATACTTTGCACAACATTATCCAGCAGCTGTTGAGGCAATTTATCCCATTCCCCTTTGAGTGCACGGATGAGGGTGTTCTTGCTTGTCGGAGGATAGTTTCGACCAGCAACTTGCCTCTCCAAAGCATCCCACACATTTTCAATAGGGCTTAGATCTGGAGAACGGGATGGCCATACGAGGCGTTGAATACTCTCGCTGTCTAGACAATCCTAAACAGCGAGTGTTCGATGACATGTTGCGTTGTCGTCCATAAAAACAAATTTATCACCGACAGCACCACGGAAAAGACGAACATGAGGAAGTAGAACTTCATTAATGTATCGTTGGCCCGTCAAAGTCCCATTCGCAACCACATGTAGGGGCGTGCGGCCATTGATCATGATGCCGGCTTACATCATGACACTGCATGTGACACTGCACGAATATCGGTCCCTTTCCTGGATATTTTCTGGACGATAAGCAGTACCATTCTCGCGCCAGATCAGTTGGCGTATACAATCCGATGACAGACTGAACCTACCCTCATCTGAGAATAATAGTACACATGCCCAGTCCTGTTCAGTCCAATTGCGATGCTCACGACACCATTGCAAACGCGCAATACGGTGCTGTCTGGTCAATGGGACACACACAACAGGTCTGCGGGCGTATAGTCCTCCTTCCCTCAAACGTCTGGGAACAGTTTTTCGGAAGATCTGCTTTCCTGAGGCAACAAGAAATTGATTTGCCACCTGCAGAGCTGTGGTACGCCTGTTCCTTTTTGCTGATAGGACGATTTATCTATCTTCTGCAGGCGTCGTACTTCTAACACGACCTCCCCCGTGCCGCCTACTACACATTCCAGTAGTTTTAAATGACATCCACAGCCGTGAAACAACGTTGTGAGCGATGTCGAACTCACCTGGCAACATCTGTTATTTTTCGCCTTTCTTCGATCTTTCCAATAATTCGGCCACGCATAAAATCATCTAAGTGATGTCGGGAAGACATACCAAAAATTTCAAGTTCGTCTATTAAATCTTTCTTGTAAAACTTTGACTTGAAACAACAACTGTCCACACGCGTCAAAACCTTTAAAGCTCTTATGAACGCTATCACGTGATGAACAGACGTGGAAAAAAATTTGCATACGCATACTTCTTACTATATGTCGCACTTATTCTAATTTTCCACATTTTGCTTCCTTTCATTTTGTGGTTGCTATGGATGATAGTGTTATCCGTCCTTAGCAATTGTCCAGCAGTGTATAAAATAGCAATAGAATAAGAATGCTCTGAAATTTGTAGAGTCCTGAATTATTGATATACAATGGTAATTTACTGTCTAATGTTATTAAAAACTTTGCTTCGCTCGGTCTGTGTCTGTTTGTGTAGAAAAATTTCTTCTAAATTTTAAAAAAACTGGTGACAGTTTATTTTAATCTATGAAATAATTTGTTTCTCAGTGCTTTACATATTTTGTATTTATCATTCTTTATAAATATCTTACTTTCATTGGATATCATGCTTTAATTCTGATGCAAAAGAAACAAATTACATTTAATGGTGTCGTACGATATGTATAATAGGAAAATAATACTAAGCATGTAATTTTGGAGAATAGAGTCAAAAAGTTTTGTAAGACGTGTCACTCCGTATTTTAAAGTATTTCACTTCATCCAGAAAGATGTATATTCATAGCAGAAAGAATGTTTGTATACTATCATAAACTTCTTATAATAGTTCTCTTTCAATCTATTCCTATTCTGCAACTAAAGATGTTTATTTAATCAACTATTATTTCACTTAATTTGCAGAATGAAAATTCCTTTTTCTAAAAAAATGTCATTTAACGTAAACATCGATAGCCCCAAAGTTAATTTCGCTTAGAACTAATAAGCAATAGTTTCCAGAGGCAAATGGGCCTCTAGATTTTAGTGGGGAAAAATCATGCGCAGGAAAAGTAACATTACTTAATATTCACTTAGCTTTGTTCAATACGTTGTTTTACATCTTATATGGGCCGTGGTAGCGTAGTGGTTAAGGTGTCGGCCTTCCTTCGATTCCCAATGTCGCCAAAGACCCACTGAGTACATGCGGTATACGTGCTCGTTAAATCTGCGGAATCGAAAGTCCTGTGATCGGTCATTGAGCAGTTACCATGGGTGCAATGATCTGGAGAAAATTTCCTTTCCCTTCAGATCAATGTCAAAATTAAGGAAGTGGATCCTCTGGTAGGGCCATCTATCGCAGAATTTAAAAAAAAGAGATAGGTCGTACTTTTCACCTTTGTGGTGCTCTGATTAAAACGAAAGACGCTCCCTATTGACTTAAATTCGCATAGCCAAGGCATAGGGAGCTTGGCTTGTCCAAGTGTCATAAGTAATAACACAACAACATATGAGATCTTATGTAAAGATTAGTTAAAAACAAATGGAATGAGTTTAGATCCGATGAATTTTCTTTTTAACTATTAAGTTACCAAATATTGAAATCGGAATTCATTGAATTCCAATTACTATGAATTTCCATCGGTGACGCATTGAGAAAACCGAAAACATGTTTACGGAAAAGGGTAAAAACAATACTTTCTCAAAAATTAAAAAAAAATATATGTATACAAATATCTTTTTTCTTAAAAATTAATTTTTTTTCTGGGACAGTAGAAAATAAGGAACTCGATACCTTACATTTTTTTCTCCAACCTCTCTCACCGGCTGTTAATTATAGATATTATTTTTAAAATGGGAGAAAAATATACCTCATTCTTGAAGCAGTTAAAGTTCTGGAATGGTATTGATGGGGTCATTAGCAACTTTATAGTGAGTTCAGTGAACGTTAATAATGATTTAAATTAATTTCAAATGCTGTGGTTAAATTTTGAAATAAAATATTATAGTAAGTTGGCCAGAAATAAGCATCTTGATATAAATTTCATTCCATTCCTAGCAGTCATTCTCAATAGAATCCCTAACGAAAATTTTGCAGAAAGAGAAGAATTTTATTTACATAAATTAAAAATAATTTTATGCAAAAAACTTCAATATGCTTAGAGCAATGCATGAACAGTGATTATTCACATGCTTTTATAATAGTATTTTACACATACGACCTCACATTTTATATTCAATTATGTTTTAAAATACTTTAGCAATATTTGCGTATTTACAACAAAATAGAGAATATTTAATTAATAAATTAATGTATGCATTCATAAGAATATATTCGGAGAAAATACTTAGCATCAGTATAATGTAATACCGATCAACATTCAAATATTTCACTTCACATGGTAGTAATACATAAAAAGAAAGGTGAAATATTTATTGTGAAAAATAAACATAATTAAAACTGAACCATATTTTTAAGAAAGCAAAATAAAAAAATATAAATAATTGAAAAGTATTCAAAAAGGGTCGAAAATAATGGCATTTGATTAAGTATAATGATTGATAGAATTATAGTTTACCTCATGGGTTCCCAAACTTTTTTTTCTCGTGGACCACTTTCAAAGTTTTACTTCTTTCGGTAGACCCCCTGCTGCTAACAAAAAGTACCTAGATACTAACAAAAAATAATTAAGCAAAAAAGTACATAGGTACCTAAAATTTAATCTTCCCTGGCTTTTTGTTTTTCTTATAAAAGTTTAGAATAATCTCTAGTATTTATAATTTTCACTACATAACTACCTACTACACTCAAGTAGTAAAACAAATATAATATGATTGATAAATTACAATATACAATAAAAATATTATAACAAATAGGCAGATACTTATTTTTTACGGCACTGCAAGCACTGACATCGATTCACTCACAGTCATACTTTTATGTTTAAAATTCCGGAAACAAATGAGTAACGTTTTGTTCTTGGAGTCGCATTTCATCCTTTTGCAGGTCTAAACAAGCATCCCGGACGAGCGGGTGCACGGGCGATACTTTGCAAGTCTCGACATGTGTACACTCTTGTACTGTTATCTATTGTTCTATTCAATTCTGTGTTTGAACTGAGTCTCGAATATTTTTAAGTACATAACTAGTGAATGATGCTACCTGCCTACTTTGATAGGTAAATCCAAGCCAAAATTTTTGTTCTTCATTTTGAAAACCAGAAAATTTTTTGTGGAACCCCACTTACAACTTGTGAACTCCTGTTTCCTTTTCACGTCTACGTGGACCCCCATGTGGTCTCCTATGGACCCCTGGGGGTCCACCTGGACCACTTTGGGAACCTATGGTTTACCTTGTTTGAACAATTCAATAAATATTTTTATAAGTTTCTAACAAAATGTTGTTTTAAAATTTTAAATTTATAAGTGTGTTAAATACAATACTTTTTTCTATAAAATATATTAAATATATAAATATATATATGTATATGTATATATATATTATTTTTTAAGAAAGTTATTATTATTATTTTATTATTCAATTATTATTTTAAGAAAGAAATTTGTATATTTTATAATATATTTTCCATATATATATATATATATATATATATATATATATATATATATATATATATATATATATATATATATATATATATATATATATATATATATATATATATATATATATATATATATATATATATATATATATATATATATATATATATATATATATATATATATATATATATATATATATATATATATATATATATATATATATATATATATATATATATATATATATGGAAAATATATTATAAAATATACAAATTTCTTTCTTAAAATAATAATTGAAGTAAAAAATTAGGAATAAAATTATGATAGATGAGTCTAGTTTAAGAAAAGTTCGATTTAATTACTTTTAAATGCATTTGTTTTCAGCAGCATGGAGTCATTTTTTTTCTAGCATTTTAAATACATAATGATGAGTAAAAAATGCTCTGTTAATATTGAAATTGAACCACTTATGAAGAAAATATCTTATAAATAGGAATTTTTCTTAATCCTTAGCATGATAAATTTCTGCAAAGTCAAAACATAGACACTAACTTTGCTAGAAATTTAAAATCATCGGATTAATTAGTAATTAGGTGTTGCATAGAGGATGATTATTTCAAAGTGCTTAAATAGAGAAAAAATTATTAAAAGGAATAAGATCATCTGTTGGAGAAAGGATGTACGTAAGATCAGTGAATATGAAGACCAAAAACACACTGATCATCCGGGAAAGAAATGGAAAATATAAAAGAGAAGAATGTGAGGGTTCAAAATATGACTTAAAGGAATAGGGTAGCCATCAAGAACTGTGTAATTTGATTGCTTGAAATATAAAGAGGAGAATAAATGCAGATCATATGAAAAATATGTGATCTTCATATATGTAAATACACTCATGTCCATAAATTAAGGATAATTAAGAATCACAGAAATTGAACTCTAAAATAAAAATATCCCATGTAGAATTATCTCACACACATCTTGAAGAATAATTTGCAAATTACAAGAAACCACCAGATGGCGCCGATAGCACGTCACAATGACGAGAGTGTAAGAGAGTATATAAGGAATGATTGCAAAGAAGTAAAATTGTTCACAAGCGCTTTAAAGGCTTTTTAGTGCAATAACCGTATAGTTATGGCACAAAGGAAGCATTTGGATGATGTTTTACGAGGTAGAATTATCGGCCGCCTGGAATGTGGACGTACTCAGCTGGAAGTATCCAAGGAACTTGGAATCACCCAGAGTGTCATCTCCAAGCTTTGGCAACGATTCCAAAATGATGGTAATGGGAGTAGACGTTACAGAACAGGTCACCCCCGAGTTACAATGCCGAATGAGGATCGATATTTAGCAGTTACTACCAAAAGAAACAGACAGAGCACAGCATCAGACCTGTCTCGTCAGCTCTCTTCAGCTTCCGGTACGACAGTTTCAAGGCAGACCGTGTACATACGCTTAGGGCACATTGATCTATATCATGGGTTCCCAAACTTTTTTTTCTCGTGGACCACTTTCAAAGTTTTACAATTTTCGGTAGACCTCCTGCTGCTACATTTCTACTGTATTCCCAAAACTCCTAAAAAATACCCCAAATTGGGGGTATTAAGGAGAAAAAAAGTAGCACATTTTCTTTTGTGTCCTATTTATTAAAATAATACCTGTGGTTTTACAAAATTATAAACATTTATTATTACTAACTATCAATAATTGACAAAAACTCAATAGTGAACTCTGAAATGTAAATCGACAGTAAAAAATAGTTATTGTTGATCTGAAACGTAAATCGACAATAAAAAATAATTTTAATGAGACGGATGTACTTGATGAATTGACAGCAAATTATGAATATTTGGCTTCTGTTTTGTAAGAAGTAATCTCAAATCTCCCCACTCTGCTCCTTTTTTTTGTTAACAGGTTGGTATAATGGCACTAAAACTTCAAAATTTTTATTCTTTATTATGAAAACCAAAAACTTTTTCGTGGACCCCGACTTACAACTTGTGAATCCCTGTTTTCTTTTCACGTTTACGTGGACCTCTCTGTGTGGTCTCCTATAGACCCCTCGGGGTCCACCTGGACCATTTTGGGAACCTATGATCTATATGCTCGTAGGCCTGTCTGATATGTTCCACTTACCGCAACTCACTGTCGCCTGCGATTAGCTGGGAGTAGAGAGCATGCATTGTAGATAACGCAACAGTGGTCTTGTGTGATGTTTTCCGACGGGTCCAGGTTTAGTTTTCAATCTGATTTTCGCCGGACTTTCATATGGAGAGGGCCAGGTACCCGTTACCACCAAGAGAACACCATTGAACGACACTGTTACAGTGGTGCAGGATTGCTCGTTTGGGGAGAAATTATTCTATGTACCAGAACTAACCTGCATGTTAAGAATCTAACCATGATAGGCCATATCTATCGGTATGTCATTCTGAAAACAACATGTACGTTTGTTTCGGGAAGCTATGGGTGTAAAATTTCTTTTTATGGACGACAACGCTCGTCCTTACCGAGCAAACATTGTAGACGAAGGCCTTCCATCGGAGGATATCAACCATATGGACTGGCCAGCATACTCACCGGACTTGAATCCAATAGAGCATATGTGGAACATGCTTGGCCGACGAATTGCAGTCCGTCAACTTTTTCCCACATGTCTAACGGAACTTCGGTGAGCATTGCTTGATGAATGGTGTAATATTCCCCAAGATCAGATAATATTCCCCAAGATCGATAATTTGATACCCAGCATGCCCAGGCGTTGTACGGCCTGTATTGCATCGTCTGGGGGCATTATATGTATTAACCATAATATCAACCATGTTGTATTGTTTTGTAAATAGGTTCTTTTTTTAAAATTTGCTCCAGGGAGTAAAAATCTCAATTTTTATTAATGATGTCAAACATATAGCTTCTTTTTTGTTCTTTACCTTTTGCTTAATAAATGGACTTTACAGATGAGTCACTTTTGAGTTGCTTCTGTCTCTTTCTTTTCCTGAACTTGCATTATCCTTAATTTATGAGCATGAGTGTATATTACTGATCAGACTCTGAAAATCTTTACCAAAAGATAAGGTCAGTTCTCCTTTTACAGCATGTTGTTTGGTATTTTGCAGTATTCTTACTAAGGCTATTTAAATAATAAGCATTATTCACGTGTCGGAGGAAGATCAGAAAATTCTCAAAATTTCTCCTCGGTGGTAAAGACCTAGTATTCGTAACGTGCTTCGTGCAGTTTTCAAATATGTCGCTAACGGTGAAATTCATATGATTTATAACTATCAGCATATACAAGCATTTCATAATCAAAATAACTGTGAATCTCAAAATGGGGCTTAATATCCTTAATGCGATGAATTTGGTGACATTAAAATTTGGATTATATATTTATGCATAGCCATTTTGAGATTTACAATTTTTTTGATTATGAAATTTTCACATATTTTGATGGTTATGAATCAGATGAATTTCGCCATTGGCGACATTTTTGAAATCCACGCCAAATGCGTTACGCATACTAAGATTTTAACCAAAATGGTATTACAGAAAAAACAATCCTAATCTTAATGTCACCAAATCCATCACGTTACGGATACTAGGATTAAGCCCTCCTTTATAGATGTGCGTGCAAAAGGCTAAAAATATAACACTTATCTCTCGATATTTAACTGAGGTTGGTATCAATATTAGGTTTTTTCATTAGATTATTATCGTTATGGTTCTACCTCTTTGTCATCACAAACACTTTTTTGAAATGTGCCAATTACACTGAATTTTAAATAAAAATATAAATTATTATTATAGGCACAAGTGTCATATAGCCCAAGATGCTAAATTCTGAGTTTGCTGATTTTTTGGCGGATTTTCTTATGTATCGGGCAATTTCGTTTTTATTAGGTCATTCATATGGAGATCTTTAAGAATTATGTAGAAAATTCTAGTTTAATAACACTAGCATATACGTCATGCCATACATCACGATACGTGATCTTGGCAATATTTCTTTATCACCAAAAAAAATCAGAATTTGGAATCCTGGATTATAAGGCACCTGTGCCTAATTTTAAATCTCATTTTGGCTTATTAGATTTGTAATATAATTCTTCCTCCGGTTTGACTACTTCTTGTGTTTTGAAATCCATGTTTAATCTTAAGCCTTGCTTGAGTTAGTCCTCGAATACAAAATGTGGCTGTAGTACGTGGAACAAACACATCTTTCATTCGCGGCATATTTTTGCTAATATAAAATATAGTTAGTTTTTAAAAAATTGTCAATCATTTAGTTCAAATTTGAAGATTAATCTTTTATTTTTAGCTTTAAAATTCAAAATGCATTATTTTGCATTTAAGAAAGATTTAGTGAAGGGATTTTTGCAAATTTTTTTAATTGTAAAAAAGGAACTATCCGAAAATTCTTTATATTAATGAACAGTTCTCAGTTAATGCAAATGAATGAAATTTTTAAGATAACGAATTTCTTCACTGTCATAGTAAGTTTATATTTTTTACATAATTTAAAGTAGCAGATGAAATGGTAAGTAAATTCTTATACGGGAACAAAATTTTCCATTGTATTGACTTTGAGGAAAAAAGAGATTTTTGATTTGTCAAAAGAGACAGTTTTAAAGGATGAAAAAAGCTGGAAAGAATTTGAAGTGGTGCAGAACATTTCAGCCATTAAAGGAAACAACAAGCGGGTACGGCAAGCAAAAGATCTTATAAAAGTTTCTGGGATTGTTTGTGAGTATGAATCTCTGAAATTAAATAACAACTTAATAAAGCATTTAAAAAATAAATAACTAACAAACATTTTTCACATTTTAATAACCAGCTATATTTGATTACATGTATTTATTTCTTTATTTAGGTAACAATTCTGGCAACATAAGTTTGACAAGTGGGAAAAGTTCAAAAGGTTTTAACAATGAATAAAAATTGTATTGTTTGAAACTTTATATTTTTACAAGATTTATAGGTAATATTTTCTGCTAACTGATTGTTATTTATTTTTAGTGATATGTTGCATGTAGAAAATCTTACTCAACCGTTCAAGATTGAAAGTGCATGTTCAAATTCAACAAAGCATGCCTGGGGGCATTGTTGTTGTCTTGCTTCAGCTAGGCTGGCAATATGCGGATGGCTGCTACACTTTTCCAATTGAACCGTAATGCTTAGGGCCTTTATTTTTCTTTTAAAGATGTAAAATTGCTTATGCTAAAATTAATGTATGCAGAAATTCCTACAAATGTTAATTATTTGATTTCTTTGAAATGAAAGAAAAGTTATTTTTATCGCGAGACTATGAAATAGCGATTTTTATCTTATAAGTTAGATGCATTGCAAAATATTAACCTTTTTGTTTTAAATAGAGTACAGAATTCCAGTTATTTGGCTTTATGTTTGAATCTAGTGGTAATGATGATCCAAATCTTTTATCAAAAAAAAAAAAAAAAACTCTTCAGTAGAATTATTAAGAAATAAACAATGATAACAAGAATCTTCTCTTTACCTAGAAAATACTTAGTCTGGTTAAGGATGTAAAAAACAAAATTAGATTAGAAGTATTTTCAATTTTAAATATTTTCCATCTGAAATTAAGTATGTATTAATTCAGTTATTTATTTTGTGTTTTATTAGATCAAATTTTAATAAGAAAACGAAAATTAAAGTTATTTCTTAGTAGCTGATGAATAAAAATTAGTGATCTAAAGTTTGAAAAAGATATTCTGTATGCTAATTTTAAGTAAGAAATTACCCCTTTCCATACAAATCAAGCTGTATTTCAAAAATTTTACAAGCTAGTTTTAAAACTTATTGATTGAGAAAGTTCAGTTTAAAAATGACTAAATAAATTTTGTAAGTGTTTAAAAGCATCTATTTTTTTATTATTAGTATGAATTTTTTGGGAAAAAGGCTCATGGTAAAGGTTTTTATTTTTGAACAATAAATTTCTATACAAGTAATAAATTATTTCTTAAAAATCTGTCATGTTTAATCTTTTTATCTCATTTTCACTATAACTACACATAATGTGAAGTTCATAGTATGTCATTTAGATATCCTGCGTAGACATTTATGCTGTATAATCCTTTTGGCATATTTTACTATTTTTCTGAAAATGTAGACTTTTTATATCACATAGACTCAGAATACTAAGAATATTCAACAACATTCTGTTTTGGCAACTTTAGTTTATACATCTTTTACCAATTTAAAATTTTGTTTTAACTATGCATTTTCATTACAATTCTTGTAGGATTATTCAAATGAAATTTAAAAGAAACTAACGAAGCTTTTGATTTCAGAATAATCTGATTTTTAGACTATGTGACTAAAAAATAAAATTTTCTAACTGAGAAAAAAGAGTTCTTTTATTTATATTATGTAAACAAATATAAAACATCATCCATAAACTGTTGATTGGTAAATCTGAATATTGATACTTTTACAACTGCAAAATGTTAGGTCTGTTAAATCTAAAACCCTATTGTTTTTATTTGTTTAACCACATTTTGGTCATTAAATTTCTAAGCCTGGTTTTATACATGATTAATTTGTATACTCTCATCTATTACATTTTGTAATATTTGGTCTATTTTTCACTGTCGGATAGCTAATAGTTCTCTACTAGAAGAGGCATGTCAAATTGTGCTGCAGTGAAAACCTAGCCACTGTGGCATCACTTGTAATGACTCGGCTTTAGGTTTGGCTGAGTCTGGCTCAAATCTACAGGAACCTTTTCTGGCTTTAGAGTAACATATTGTTAAAAAGCTTATTAAGAAAAATTTTGCTTCCTATTGTGAAAATGTTAGAAACTTGTTTACGAGAGGGAAAATGTACTAAGTTTTGTTAGTAAAGAAAGTGTTCTTTACTAACAAAATCTATTCCGTGCAACTTCCACAGAGCTATGGTTGTGGCAAAAGCACCTTCACTGTTTATTTTTAACAGGTTCTTTGATTTGCCCTCTATATAGATTTAATGATATGGCTGTCGATTATGTCTTCACTTGCCCTGAACTTTTTGACATCACAGATAGGAATTTCGTGGAAGATGATTTTTGTTTGCTTTAAGATTGTATTCGGCTGCCCAACAGAGACTTATAGTTGAAAAATCAAGATTGCCCGTAGAATAAAAAAAAAATAGTTTGTAAACAATTACATAAGATAAGGAGATAAATGTCATCAGTTTTAGAATTGATACAAAGTAGATACCTAATTTGCAAACTTGTGGACCAATAAAGTATTTTGCGAAGTCAAAAAAATAAGTATTAGATTTTAAAATATAAATAAAATTCTTGCTTAACAATTCTTACTTTCATTTTATTGATGTGTAGTCAGTTTAAATAATCAATTTTCTTTTGTTTCAAAATTATTTTTGTAAAAGCATTCTTCCATTTATTTTTTTCAATCTTATCAAAAATATTACACTGTTGCTTTTTTCAAAAAAGTATCTAAAAATTTTTTAGACATTCATGTATTTGATTTGTTGATAACATCAACTCTACTTCATTTTCCTATTTGTTATATGAAATTTTTTTCTTCTTATTCACCATGTTTCACAAGCATGCTTTCTTTGAGTTGGTCTCTACTAATCATTCATTGTGTTCTCAATTGCTTAATTCTTAACATATAAATTAAATCTGAATCTACATTCAAAATCCAGAAGGGAATTTCAGGCAGTAGTGGGGTTTATTTTCTAAAATTCAAGGATGAGTAATTAATCTTTAGTCGAATCTTCAAATAATTGTTTTTGCCTTTCTTTACTATGTTAATAGTATTTAAAAATGATCAAGATATAGTTTTTATTTTTACATTATTTTAAGTTTATCAGGTTTTTTTAATTTATATATATATATATATATATATATATATATATATTATTCCAAGATTGAGAAAATGGATTGCTATAAGAATATAAATTTCATAATATAATTTCAGACCATGATTACTCCTTTCAAAACTGTCTTACGATATGTTTATACTTGAAACTATTGATAAAATTCAGATGCATGGCTGAATTTGTTGATAGATGAAAGGAATTCCTAACAGATTTTGTAAAATAAATCAGATTTCAATATGAACAGTGTATTTATTTATCCACAGTTTGAAGAATTCATAATTTTTTAGTGAAAATTTAAATCCAAATTTCTAAACATAAAATAAAAAATGAAAAAAAAAAAAAAAAGATGAATGCTAACAAAAGAATCATAAAAATAAGTTTGGGAAAACAATTTCAAAAGTTTAGTTGGTAAATGGGAATTGAAATAATTTGTCTGTGGGATCGTCTAAGGTAACAGCCACTGGTTTAAGTTTGGTATCCCCATATAGTGATTTCTCGCCAAATCTGGCACCCTTTGTTTTGATCGTTGTGTTGCCGATTTCAGTTTTTGTTTTTATTGTAGTGTTGCTAAATTCAGTATTTGTTACTTTTCTTATTTTTTGGTCGCCAGATTTTGTTTTTCTTGTGTTTTACATAATTGTTACGTTATGTATGTGCTTTTTTCAGTGGCAACAGCTTTTTTAGTACATTTATTTTACAATCCTTTAGATATGTGCATAAAAATTGGATATAAGCATTGCATTAAAAAATTGAAGAATTATGCATTAAAATATAATGTTTCACAAATATGCCTCGTAAACCTCTTCAGTCACTATTACCGCACTAAAAATAAAGCATATAACTTATCATTGTCGATTGTCTTCCTTGAGCGTTATTGACATACAAGATAACAATATGCTAATGCAGCAGATATATTAAATTCTCTTTATATTTAGGAATTCATATTTTTTAGTGATAAGAAATGAAAGAAATTTTGTCATTTCATATGGTCAATGAAAAAACATTATCAGTGTATAACTGAAGGAATTTAATAAGTTGAACCAATAGTAATTTATTACTCATTGTTAAAATTTCAGAAATATGTAGCCAAACAATTATTTAAAGTAAATGATAATTGGAATAAATTATTTGCTATTTGTAAGCTCATAAATAATGTATAATTGTTAAATATGCTTCAGTTGTATTAAATTTGATTGAAAAATGACACTAAACAAACTTTAAGGCATGTCATTAACTGCAAGTTTAAAATTACCAATCTATAATTAACTTGGCTTATCACCTCAGGGCATCGTTTATATTCTTCAAGCTCCAAACCTGGCAAAGCTTGTCATCTAGACTTTTGACTCATTAACACAGCATGATAATTTTTTCAATGGACAAGAGAATAACATATCACTTCTCTCAGTCTTGAAATATTTGTAAGCTAAAAACTTTAAGAAAAAAATAAAGAATATAATAATTCATTTTATAGAGAACAAAATTATTTGAATTACACTGTCTATAAAACTTACAATATTTTTAAAAAGTTAAAATGATACTAAACGCAAGCATTTATTTTAACAATTTTTCTAAAGGGTCAGTTTAAAAGTTTCATAAAATGCATACACTATAACATAGGCAGTTTCTAAATGTTCTTATATTTTGTTTATTGTAAATGTGTAATTTAATTAATCAGAATTTTCTTAAGTAAATTAATAAAGCAAAGATTGCTTGTTAAAATATTGGAAAATATTCAATGAACTTATAACCAAATAGTTTCAAATAAAATATAGGTTGAAATTACAAAAATCTACATTATAAGAATTTTTTCAAAACCACATAAGATAAATAATATATTTTAAATCTTTGTCAATTTAGCTTATTTAGATTTGTAAGGCATAAAATACAAATGCTTGTAATATAAAAATTGTTTATAAGTCTATTTAATTTAAAATTGTTTAGTTGTTAAAAAACAATTTATCACAACAAAGATGTGTAGCTATATGCTTTGTTAATAATAAGCATTTTATATAAATTTCTGTATAAGAAATGGGTCTCAGTTTTGTATCTGCATTTTGATGTGAATTCGACATTCCTGCATCATTTATATTTGAAGTAGAAATCAAGATTACATTTGATAAGCCTAAAAAGCAGAATTAAATTTGTGTATATATGTAATAAGTATTATCAACAATTAAAGTTATTTTGAGCTAACTGATTTTGTGTGTTATATACTACTCTTGATTTGGCAGTTCTTGCTTTAAGCTTTATACATATGAAGTTATTTCTATATTTATTAATATTAGCAATACTAAAAACAAGCATATTCAGATGCTTGTAAAATGCATCTTTTTTAAATAGTACTGAATCATGGAAAAAAATTGCAGGAGCTAAATCATTTTTACTAATTATTTGTATTTAATAAAATATTTATAACTATTTTCAGCAGAAGATTATAACTGCCGAACAAAACACAACCCACAACAACCAGCATTTCCTATTTTTGTTTGCTGAATTTAAAAAAAATATTTTGTATTAGTTTTTAACCCCAATTTCATTACTAAATAAGACAACAATTTTTCATTTACCAAGAATTGATTTTTTTTTAGAAAACGATGCATTGATTTACAATCCAATTTTTTGTAAGTGGATGTGAAATGAAACTATGTACAGACAAAAGTATATTAAATGCAACGTAAAAAGTTACAAATGGGAAACATTTGAGTTATGACTTGTGATCCATCCACACTTTGAGGACTTCATGGCAAAGTTTTAAAGCCCATTAAAGGGAACTGTGTTAATACAGGAGTCAAACTGTATACAAGTTATTTGAACTTATTGATAATTTTAATAATGTAGGTCATCAAAATTAAGTAGTACATATAGATAAAATTACAGGGAATATACTATTTAGATAAAATTTATAAAATTAAAACATTTCCTACTAAACTTTTAGATAACATTGATATAAGTTATTCTAATAAGATTCTAGGTTAAAATTCATGAATTTGAATTGTGACTTTCTTTTTATTAGTGATATCTTTCAAATTAGCGAAAATAAAATAGCTTAGCCAATAAGATTGCATGGATTCTCTTAACCTTTTTTTTTTGTCATAATTCTTTTGGATTTTGCACTGGGAAAAGACATTAACTCATTAGCCAATAAGATCTCAAATGCATGTATACTAATTCATGGCTAACAAACTTATAAATAATTTACATAAAATTCGATACTAGCTTATAAAAATTAAAAATAGTAAATTATTTATAATTTTCATTATTTTTTTGTTTTCAAAACATTGATATTTAAGTAACAAGTTTTCAAAGAACTGTATATAAACTTAGAGTTCATGCACATGAATATAAAAAAATGAACCAAGAAATTAATAGCTAACTGTCATTGTTAATTATTGAAAACATTCATAATGTTTTGATGCATGTGCAAGTTACTTTGTTATATAATCCCCAACAGTATTTAAAAATTTATATATGATAGGTGGTTCATAACTTTACCACATATCAGATATTAATTTTTTAATATGAAAAAATAAGATAAATAAATTAATTTTGTTGTAGCTTTTGTTAGTTTCTTTTAGGAATGTTTTTAATGTCACATAATTCATAAAAATAATTAAAAATCATAAAAATAAATCCTGTGCTTTCTTGTTTCATGTGTGTAAGCCATAGAGTGAATTCACATTTAAACTAAACAAATTACAAATCATGTTTTATCAATTTTATATAAATTATTTTGTTATACTATACTTAATTTTTAATATGCATTCAAAACGCAGATTTGTTCTATTGGATTAAAGTTATATTTTTAATGCTGAAATAACAAGATTGTTTTTTTTTATTTTCTCCTTTGAATAATTTGAATATTTAAAATATACGAACTAATATAGTCTATTTTTTTAATTTATGTGTATTTAAAATTAAGAAATTCAAATTTCAGTTAAAGAAAAATCAGTGTGGTTTCTTTTCAATGCGTGAAGAATGTAACCTTTTTCTCCCGTGTGTAACAAAGCAATTCTGGATAATTAATTCATCAACATATTTTACATAATTTCATACTTCATAGTACAAAAATCAATACTTTATATCAAAATACATTATTTTGTGATGAGAATAATAACTAAGCAATTAAAATTTCCATAGATTACCAAAAAGCAATGCATTTACATTTATTAGTTATTTTTCAGTTCTATAAATATTCCTTAAATTTTTAAAACAGAATTCACAGAATTATTCTTTTCACCAAATCTATATTTAATAGTTTTTTTTTTAAATTCATTGTATTTTAAGTTTTATTGTGATTATGTTCTACTTGTTTTGTTTTTTAGTGTGAATTAAAAGTCCGCAGACATTCGCTCTTTATTTTCTTTCAAAAGTTTCAAGATTGTGTTAACATTTTAATTATTCACATTTTCTTATTGACTTGTCACCCAGTTCTGCACAAACATCATTTTTGAAATCACTGACTTCAAAAAATTTCTCTCACCTTCATTTGTCTTTTCTTTCATTAATTTAACTGTTTTGTTTAAATTAGGAAAATCGAATACTTCGTTTGGAATATTTATAAACATTCTGAAATAAATCGTCTGCACTTTTTGTGTGTGTGTGTGTGTTGCATTACGTATAAAAATATTTTTTGCTTTTTATGAAATACACTTTGTAGGTTATTTATTGACACCAATTATATAAACCAAAAAAACATTTTTACAATAAACATTTAAATTAAAACATGCTGTATTATAAATATATTATTTTCATTTTCAATGATGCCAAAGAATCTATATTCTAACATCTGTAAGTTTCAAAATTAGAAAATCTTTATTTGTCTTCGATTTTGAATACTAAGTTATACTATTTGCAGTAAATATAGAATACATCATTGGTATAAATAACCAAAACACTTAGTACTTAAATAAAAATTTTGAAGCAAATTCAAGGAAAAATTTGTTTGTTTTTTATAATCAGAAATATTCTAAGTCTGAATTTTTCAACAAAATTCATAGCACTTTATCTGAATACAATTTTAAACTTTTTTAATTCTAAATCTCACCAAGAATTGTACAATAAATCTAAACAGTAAGATTTTAATACATTTCATGTTTTTAAATTCAATTACAAATTATAAAACATCTATTAGTAAAAAAAAATTTAATTTGTAATAAAACTTTTTTTTGTACATGAGTGGAGTACTTTTCCTGGAAAAGATGTATAATAATCAAGAATATTTATATTATTAAAGGAGGAATGAAATAATAAGTAATTTTTTTATTCCTCTAAAATAGTTTCTTTCCATCTCAAATATTCTTTATGCGTTGAAATAATTGGTTAAAAATATATATTATCTAGAAATATATTTCATATCAAAGTACATAAGAATATAAAAAATATTGAATGGATTTTAAATCCTCATTCTTCGCGAAACAAACTTCATAATTATGTGCTAACAGAAAGCCAATAAAATTTATAAGTCGAATAAAAATGATTTTGGAAAACTTATAGATTCAAAATTATTTTGATTTTAAATTATGCTAATTTTAAGTTAAAAGCGCTCTAAAACACTATGTATATTTATAGTAATTGTATTTTTTAGAGTTCAAAGTCTCAAGACGAAATACTATTTGCGTGTTTGAAAAGGAAAACGTGTGAGTTAAGCTAGCGATGTTAGGAAACCGATGTTAAATTAAACGATGAATAAGAGAACTATATATTTCCTGTAAAATTTGGAGAAAAATTTTTTTTTCTTTCTGATTCTCACAAATGTATTCAATTTCATTTCCAGGAAGAGAATTTGATACTTCCCCTTCCACTAGAGGCCAATCTTAGTGGATAAAATATTTTATCTGTAAAGTGAAGAATCGTTTTATGAATATATAATGTCACTAAATTAAATGGCTACAACTAAGTCTGAGGTAAAACGTACAGAGACTTTCTTCATTTTGAGACAATGGGGTATAATTCCACACATTTTTTCTTGATCGCAACAGCAATTAAAGCCTTGTGCGTTTCGTGGTATCGATTCTTTAGTCTGAAGCAATCAACAGATTTAAACGACTTCCAGAAAATCTGGACAAATGAAATTCTCCCTTCGGTCTTATTTAACTTACACTTTTACCTGCAACATTTCGCGATATCCTTAATGTATCTTTTTTTTTTATCCGATTTGAATTGCGATAAGATAATTAAAATATATATACCTTAGTTTTTGGTTTAATTATTTTTTTCCACTTTTAAAATTAGGAGTTAATAATAACATTGATTGTAAAAATAATATTGAGAAAATTCACACGAAATAAATAGCATACATATTCATTTTATTAGAAATGACGTTTTTAGTAGATAGTCCACGTTTTATGTTAGTTACTAAAAAGGCTGATTTTTGGGTTCTTGTCCAGGAATCGTAAGCCAATATTTGTAAACGCATCTGAAATTTGCTTTTTAATTATATTTACATCAGTGATTATTCATTGTTGGAAAATTTCCTTTATAGGAGCGATTTCTTTATTGCGTTATTACCGTCAAAATAAAACTAAAACGTTACATTTTTATGTATGTAAAATATTAGAAAAGTTGTTTTTTGTTTAATACAATAATTTAATCTCTCCTAAGTAAATAAAATCTATATAAGACACAATTACTAGCGTGCCAAGAATTGTTGCAAGGCATCGAGTGGAATGGTTGCGCATATCGTGTGGAACAGAAAATTCTTTCAAAAAATTTTTATACTATCAATTCTTAAATAATAAATATTGGTTGATGTTTTTTATTTTGAATATTTTTTTACTTGATTTATCTTTGTAAATTTTTACAGGCAGCCAATTTATCTAAGCAACAATTGGAAAAAAATTGGAGTAATCAATAACATTTGGAATCTTGCCATTAGGTTAAATAATCATAATTTTCCCTCTCCTAATTGAGTCCATATATTACCGTATATGAACTCAATTAGGTATATTTAGAAAGAAAGAAAAAACGTAAAATATGGCAAATGATCTCATTAAATTAGCACGAAAATTTATTTTAAAGACTAATCCTATTTTATACTCCAAAAACTTGGTCAGAAAAAATTATGGAATTTTCATCTCATTTACAAAAATAATAATTGTAAGCAAATAATATTTGTGATAAAAATGAAATAAATAAGTTCATTAATAATTCAAGATTATTCATTAATATTTTCATTAGAGAAGAATTCATAATAATGACTCATATATACATCAGCACCAAGTATTATTAATCTTGGTGCAGCAGATTAGCGAAATTATATATATATATAATTACCGAGACCAAAAAATCAATACTAAACTGACCATTATTTTATAACCTCTTGTTAGCTAGTACCTCCTCTGTGCACCCACTTTGCTACGCCATGTGTATTACATTATCTTAAAATTCACCGTAAAATCAATAAAATTGTGCATTTCTATGAAAGTTATAAAATGTGGAATTTGTCAGTTCCATAAAAGGAATTTTTAATGCAAGTTATTTCAACCATTATCGCGTGGAACAATAATATTTTATGTGATGGTCATTTGAAGTCTTACAGTGATAGAGTAAGGGTTTTTCCTGCATATGCTAAATGTAAAAATTTTCAAACTATGCTTGACCTATGTCCTCCAATGGCTTACACCCAACTAACGAGGACGTATGAGGATTCATTCTACCTACTTGATATGGTCAGAGTTGCTGTAGTCATGCACTTGATTTAGTTTATAGCTCATTTAGAAGCTGGCAATAAAAGTAGATCATTATTGGGCGACCAAACATTTACTTATTCTTTGATGGCATTGATTGTAAAAGTTTATCAATTTTTTCAAATGTCGATACTTTATCGAAAACTCTAATGGGTATGACAATTATTTTATATAATGATTTTTGGTCCTAATCTCAATGAAGTTGACAGATTGATTAAAGACATTAAATGATATTTGTTTTTGTATATTGTAAATTTGAATTAGTGCTCTAGCTTCTAACTATTAAAGTAATTCATAGCAAATTGATTAATAATGACAACAATGTAACTGACATTAAAAAACCTAAATTTTAATTTTTCTTCATGCTTATCTTAAAATGCATTTTGTATTGAAAATAAAATTATAGAATAATGAGAATACAAATTTTCTTTTTATTCTACGTGTGACGATTGTCAGCTAAACGCCTTGAGCTCTGTCCTTCGTTTCGTGAGTTCGATCCTCGTCTCTAGCATACCTGGTCATCATGGTTTGAAATTCGTTTTATAAATGAAGGTAGAATTAATATTTGTAATAAAAGTAACAGTAAATTATAACTAATAAAAATGGTAATTTATGAAGAAAATGCTTAAATAAGTTTAGTTCTTAGGATTTAGTTGTTTGCAAAAGCGGTAATTTTTAAGAGTAATAGCTGAAAGGAAAAAAATAGCCATTTGTTGCAATATTATAGACAGATAGCTGCTCAAGAGCTTTATTAGATTTGATGGAATCACCTCTTCCTTCAGAGATAGTTTGTCAGTTATTTATATTTATAAGATTATTTCATACATAAATCGCATACTTTTGGTCATAGTGTGATTTTATGTGTGACACTTAGTAACATGTTTGTTATTTTCTTAGTGGCACGTTTGTTATTTCCAGATAAGGTAAGCTTTATTCATATATCTTAAGAAAAGAACCAAAATCCGCCCTTAAATATCCATGCAGATGAACCGAGACAACCTGTACTGAAGAATACAAAATCCTGTCTAGAGATACAATATGTCTGCCTATGGACATATAGCTACAAAATATCTGTTTGCAATATCTGTATTTGACAATTGTATTTGAAATCTCTTTTAGAAAGAACACGAAACACTTCTAATATATATATAGATATATTTAACGAATATGAATTACATTGTCAAAGTAGATACTATCTAAATATTTGTGATTGTTTGATATTTATAAATGATGAAATAAAAATAACCCATCCAATACAATGAATTGCTTTTCATTTTCTCATTTAGCTGATTAGTGATTACATCAAGATTGAAAGCATTGATATTGAAAAGCAAAAATCAAAATTCATTTCATACCATTAAAAAGAATCCATTTTTTTTATACTTTTATTAATTTATTCTGTTAAATTTAATATCTCTATTCATTCAGATTCAAAATCTTTAAAAACAGCTAGAAATATTGAAGTCTAAATGCTGATTAGATTATATCCGTGCTGCTAATGATTTTTTTAACTAGTTGATGTCCACATAGATTTTAATAATACATCGATTTTTTTTAACTTCCACTTTTTAATCACAAGAATGACGCTTTTCAAAACCACCCACTAATGCGACACAAGACACCAATGTACGTTTATATACAACACACAATTTAAAGTCGATACATAAGTTAATATATTCTTCTGTAACACTTCAATCTTTATACTAGTCTTGAAAATTAACCAATTCCTAAATTATATGCGTTTCTTTGAAAAACGCGTTGTTAGGTTATTGCAGTACTTCTCCGGCTTCCTATATCTATAGATCGAAGCCGCTAAAAACACAATTGCTTCGTAATTTTGCACCACTATCAAGGGACGAAGTCAACACCTGAATTGGTACCTTTCTCTCCTACCAAACAATACCACTGGAAGACTATTGAACTCTACTGAAATTGTAATGCGCATAGACCCTCTTAGTAGAACTATCTAACGCTGGATCGGATATCAAACTCGTTACTTCTCGAACACGAGGTCTATCGTCATCCCTTAGGTTATAGATGGGATCACGATAGACCTCATCTTCAAGCTCCTCTCAATAAGGCAAATTTAGACTAATCGTTTATTAGTTTTTCCCCTTTGTGAAGGTCAAAATTTGTACAAATTAAGCCGCTCCATTAATTTAAAAACTAATTGGACGTAGGAACTACTGGAGTATATCACGCCACTGGCGACTTTATCAGCCGCCAAGCTATTCTAACGCTGTTGTCACTGAAAAAAAAACGTATTTATGACTAAAAAATGACGTAAAACAGGAGAAAAAAACCAAACCTGGCCACAAAAAAATAAAAACAGGAAAAATTGAAATTGGCAACATCAAAGGGTAAACCGGAAACACTTATTAAAACTAAAGACGGCAGATTTGGCGAGAAATCTCTCGTAGGGGATATATCATACCTAGGACTTGTAATATAATGCTCAAAATCATTTAAAAATAACTTTCATATTTCCATTATAATATCAATTGTAACCAATAAGCTTCTTCATATTAGATCCTGCGTAATTGACGTTAATTAGATTAGAATGAAATCTAAAGAAAATATACCAGAAATAAAAAAAATGGGTTGTGATAAACTGCTAAAAAAAGGGTTCATTCTCATGTCCAATTGATAACAAGTTTAATACCTAACAAAGATAATCTGACAGACGAAATCTAATGCTAACTTTCCGTTCCAGATATCCCTCCACTGAGGTAATGTAAAAGTTTACAGATGATAATCAATCTTCAATTAGCTATTGTCAACAAAAATGTGTAGAGAAACGTGATGTAAATCACTTATCCGAAAAAAATCATAGCGTCAAAAATGAACAAAAAAAAGGTCTAAAGTACGATCTGAAATGGCAAATTGATTGACATTTCAATATTTTCAACTTAAATCAGATCTAAATCTACCTGATAAATACTGTTTTTCGAAATTTAATCAAAACATATTAGCTTGTTTACTGTACTGCATATATAGCCCTGTTTATAGCAAAACTAACATTAACCATTATTTTTCTCGGTGGTAATATTTTTTTTTACATTACAGGTTAAAGAAGAAAAACTTTATGTAAAATAAGAATAGCGCCTGCATTGGTTAATTAAGAGCTACGCCCACAGGAATTTTGAGTATAAATCACCGCAATTTGCAGACAAGTGTTACATTTGTTTTGGCGGCAATAGTTCTGTCTTCATTTGTACCATATTTAAAATGGCTCTTACGAATGGTGTAACTGTGTGTTCTGATAAATATAAGAAGATCTCTTGTTATTCTCAAGTTTTGATTGAGAAGTTTGTACATGTCTGGAAGCTAAATCAATTCGACAAAATACCATTCCTGACTAAATATCCAGTCTTTAGTCCAAATTTCACCCTTGGAAAGCGAAGTGACAGTGTATGGCAGGTGGTAATGACGAAACATGAGTATTATCCTGACAAGAAAAAACTCGACGATGATGATGATGATGATTCAGAGGATTACGATGATGAAGGAGACGATGAAATCGATTTATTCATGGAGACCGACACAAAACAAGATCTTCCAGAGTCTGATGCCGCAGAACCCAAGTTTCCAGCCGAACCGACTTCTGAAGAACAACCACAATTCGAGAAAAAGAGACGCCTTGGTTTCCGATTAGTAAAGGTAGAAGAAACTTCAAATTGGGAAGTAGTCAGATATTATTTCACCTTGAAAACTGCAGATGGTTTTAAGATCAATTCGGATATATTAGAGGAAGCTGGTATAAGTGATGAGGAAAGTAGGCCCGTGTATATGTTCTTCACGGAAGAAGATATGGAAGGTAGAGATCTATTCAAGGAGTCTTATCTAGAAGTAATCTGTAACATTGTCTTCAAGTATATTGAGGGCAGTCCTTATGAAGCTCCTGAGGTATTCGAGGGTAAGAATTGCGCAGATGACATGCGACTCCTGTACAACAGCAAGAAATTCAGCGACGTCACTCTAATAGTCGAAGGTTCTGAAATCTTAGCCCACAAGAGTATCCTATGTGCCAGAGCTTATGGCTTCAAGAAACTGCTAAAAGAGGAAGTGGAAACTCCTAAGCAAGTAGTGGATCTGAAAGTTGACGAAGTTGTTGGAAAGGCGTTAGTGCACTTCATATACTGTGGAGGAATGGAAGAAGGCTTCCCTCTTGAGAAATGCTTAGACTTGTACGAAGCAGCTCAGACATACGGAGTAACCGCTCTGAGGAAACTTTGCTCTAAATACTTCAAAAGTAACTTGAATCCTGATGTTTGCAAGAAGTGTCTCGGAATTGATGCTGATCATGTTGATGATTGCCTTGCTATCATTCGGAGACTTGGTTCTAATAAGCTAAAATCTATTCTTTCTGGAGACTACACTTGTGTCCATAAACCTCTCAAAACAGAATCTGCGCCTTCAAGAACCGATTAGGCATAAGTTCAAATATTTGTAAGCTTGTTAAATCTTTGATTTATGTTCGTCTTGTGCTTTATGTTCACTTTGAAAGTAGCTTGTTCATTTGCAGTTGTTTCATTAAATAAATATTCAACTGTTTATGTTTAATTTATCTTTCACATGTTAAATATTTTATACCAGCACAGTAAATATGTCTATTAATTCTCTTTTTAAAGTCAACTTCAGATGTCTCCATGTGCAATGCAGTACAAATCTTCTTAGTGAAATAGTTCAAATAACCCTTTAAAAAAAGCTAAGCTTTCCTACAATGATAAGTGCAAGTGTTAAAAGCACTGCTGGGTTAAAAAATTCGAACATTTCAGTAAACCTAAAATCCAGAATTGTGCTTATTTCAATCATGCATTAATACCTGAAATACTTTAAACTATCTTCAAGGACTTGTGGAATTGATATGTACAAAGTAGTTTAGCCATACTCAATATTTCGTATAAAATAGTTTCCAATTGCGAATTATGAATATAGTTTATTTAGTATTATTGTGAAACTCTACTCACATTTGACGCGTGAGTAAACTTTACCCAGTAAGAGTAATTGTACAAATATATATACAGTTCGCGATAAAAAATAGTGGACTAAAGTTTAAAAGGTGGTACACTTTTAACTTTGAATAAAAATCATCACTTTCTAAACTGATTTGTAATTTTTATTGCCTACTAATTCAAGGTATCTTTCACTTTAAGTACTTTGTGTGCTCTGCTTGTGATTTTGTTTTCTGTTTGATTCAATCAATTTGACTTATATGGCGTATATAGTAGACTAAGCGAATGTATACTCTTGGGTGAGTTCTGTTTAAGTTATTTTAAAAATTTGATTCGTTGAATTTTTTTACTTATACTTGCCACATGTTTCATAGGGGAAAGCTGCATTGACTTGACAATGCTCCTAAAGGAAAATTGAACAATTAATGTGATGAGAGAAAACAAGCTAGCACATGTAAGGTGTTTTTTGCATGCAGTATAACGAAGTAAAAATTAAATTCAAATGCTCTTTTGACATTAATGTGAAAGCTTTAATTTTTATTTAATAAAAAAATAGCTAAATATTTTGACAGCTTCTGAAAATTATTTTTTTCATACTTTCAAAAAATATCATTCTATGTCGCATGAAATGAAATCGAATATGTATATAAGCAACTTTCTAGGGTGTTCAGATCAGCGTTAGTTATGTTTTGAATTTATTAGGAAGGTTGTAATCGAAATTGTGAACCTAAATATTTTATGTTAGTCAGAGAAGAACATCCCAATATAAGTTTTCTGAATTTTGGTGAACAAAATAAACATTTATTTTAGATTTTTAAAATAAATCGAAGTGTTGAAATCTAAGAATTCTCTTCAAATATTTATTGGTAAAATTGGAGGTGTGCACACTTTTCCTTTTTTTGCCTTGCGATCAACTTTAATGAAGATAGGTAAATTCTAATTTTAGGTACGCAGATAGAAATTTTCAGATAGATTCAGAAATTTTTATCTTAATACTTCATCTGTTAAGATATTAAAAACACAGAGAGTTCTAAGTACAATAAAGTCTGTTGCGTCTTTATAAGAGAGACCCTTTTTTCTATTTCAGTAACAAAAGTTAACTTCAAAATATACTTGATATTTAGAAGCACTGAACTCATTCAATATGTTGTATAATGCCCGGCTAATAGGATTTCCACTTTTCAGCACAATAATGGAGGGGGAAAGTGATGGGGCATCTTAAATAGTGGGACAACCAGTGGGTGTGTCATCGTAGCCCCAAAAGTGGGTCTTCATAATTTAGAGGTATTATTTCACATGGAGGACATTGCGAGTGGGACATATCTAATGTGCCCTCGCCGCCCCTAGCAGACCAGCTCAATCTTGGGTTTGGGATTCATATTCACTATTTTCCCAGTATGAAAACGAAAGCCTTAACCAACCAGCCTACGGTGGCGCATACTCATTTTAATATACTTTGATTTAATTAGTCATCAGATTGGTAAAGCTAATGTACAGCAATATGAGTCACGGTATACTCCTTGCTCTAATGTGAAAATTTTTTGAAAGTGCTAATCTACAAGGCAACTGAGGTTTTTGAACTGTACCAATTGTATGCCATAGCCAAAATTTGGTCTATGACGTAATTTATTATGCCCCATAAATACCATACTTTATTTCAAACTTTTTAATAAGGAACCTGTAAGAGTTCACAGAATTCCAAAAAAAACTAATTGGTTAGTTGACGTGATTGTCGTAAAGTAAAAACAAACTCCATCACCCTAGAATAACGAAAGCACAGTTCAAATCTGCAAAAATTTAAACCAGTGTATACTCGTTCTCAGGAATACTCACCATTTCACGAACTAGCTGCTGGTCTCTAACGTAGTCTCATAGATGTAATATATCAATTTTAAATTCCACTTGACAAATTAAAATTTTGAAAAATCTTTTTTTTTTGCGCATTTATTCTTTATGCATCTTTTGTTTGCATTTTTTATCATCTGATATTTTTTTTCATGTTTTTAAATTTTAGATCGGAAAAATTAGACCAAAACGCTTTTATTGAAAAATTATAAATCATTAGAATTCTGGATTACTAATTTCACTGCTAATGTTGAAATCCAGATTTCTTAAAGCAGTTCGCGGGGAATTTCTTCCTCCTGATCAAACTTCCATCTTACATAGTTCTTGCATCAGAATATAATCAATAGCTTTAAGTGCAAATGTCAAAATTTAGTACTTTTCATCAAATGTGATCTCTTATGAAATGGGCATTCTAGACAACATGCACTTGCAATCTGTTTCGAATGGTGTCCCAGGAAAAGCGACATGTGGATCATTCTGACATGCAAATTTTATTAAAGAACCATCGTCGTTATTGTTGCATACCTTCGGTGTTTAGCAACACTAAATCAGGTCTATGAAACTTGTCACTCTAAGAAAACCTACACTGGAATTACGTTTGTGGACAGATCACTTCTGAGAAGCACCAAGTAATCTAGCTTGAGATCAGGAGTGACCTGATGGTCAGTACACTTCAAGCAGGCTGGGAAAATCGTTTTTCCATAAGAATAGGACATTGATCTCAGGTGTGCACTTATAAGTCTGGTGATGGTCGTCTGGTCCTACTTACAACACTTGAATGATAACCCGCCCCCAAGTCGTTTTTCCTGGCACCACTGGTGAGGCGGGATGGTCCAAAAAGTACTAAGAGCTTTTTTCGTTCTCGAGAAAAGCTCCAAATGAATTAATGACTCAGGTATGTCTAACGGCCCATCAGTACCCGCTTTATCCAAAACATCTATTGTCTCATTGCCATGAATATCAACCTGGGAAGGTATCCATTGAAAGTGCAACAGAACCATTGTAATTAAAGGAAACCAGGAACATTTACCAGATTATCAGAATGAACAGGAATTCTTTTCTATGAACTTCGACAAAGAAACCCACGGATGCCCAAAATTTCAAGATTTTTTAGTAGGGACTTAGCAGTAATTTGTATATAAGAAATATCAAGTTAAGTGATCAAGAACATAATGAATGAGAGTGAAAAACCTTTTATTAAACTAGAAGAAAGTTAGATTCAGTGTGTGCTGCTGTTGCTATTTGCAAAAATAAATAAATGAATGGCTTACAAGACTAGGTTACTTTTTTATTAAAAGGAACAATAAAATGGTTAAAATAAATGAAGTTATGAAAAAATAGCTTTTAAATAGAAAAGAAAGGTATTAATATGCCTGATTTTTTTTTTACATGAATAAAATTAAAGTATGTTTAAATATATATTTAATACATGTTTTTTATAAAGTACATGATAAATGACCATCTAATAGCATTTTATTTTTATAAAGTGAAAATAATTTAGTAAAAAAATAGTTTGAAGATCTAACACACTTATTCTTCTATTTTACGAACTTTCGAATTTAACAAATATTATATTGGGGAATAAGTTCGTAGCGTTTTTACCTACGAGCCAGTTTTTAAGGACCTCTTGGTGCACTGAGAAATGCTGAAAAAGAATGCCTCAGTCAACAAGGAGCTCTCTACATTGCCCAGCTACACTGCGTGAATGGGGCTATTCAATTGAAAAGACCTGATCGCGCATGCGCGTGACATTGTCAAACCATACTCCTTCACGATAACGCCAGGTCTCATGTTGCACAAGTCGTTATATCCGCTCTCCTAGAGCTCGTATGGGAGGTCCTACAGCATCCGTCGTATTCCACGGACCTTGCACCGACCAAGACAGGTTCTAGACATTTTGGCGCTCCGGACAAATCCTTAATTTTGCGCCCCCCCCCCTTTTTTTTTCAAGTAAATCTCATGCGACCATATCAGAAAGTCAAAAAAACATTGAAAAAAAAAAACCTTTTATTAAAAACTCAAGCATCAAATAACAAGATAAGCAATTTAGCACTTAAGGCAAAATAACAAAAATTAAAAAAGTAAATGCTAACTAAACTAATATCCCATATTATAAATAAATTCTAACAAACCAAAGTAATTAAAATGCCGTTTTTCTAACTTTTCTTTCGACAAACTCACGAACCAGTGATTTCAAATCTAATGTGTCACTAATTTGGCGTTCTATAGCTATCATTGCCAATCCATTGAGACGATTTTGCGTCTGCATCGTTCTGAGATAATTTTTTTATTATTTTTTGTTTTGAAAATCTTCTTTTCTCTGAAGCCACAGTCACTGGTAATGTAAGTAGGATTCTCAATGCTATGCTGAGGTTTGGTGCGAATTTAAGTGTAGCGATAAACTTGAGAACTTCAACAGGGGGGCTTCCTTTTTTGTTAATACTGACGAAACAATGCTTATTTCATCGGCTAGTTCCAGGGCGTTAATATTGTTTGAATTTCCATCAATTAAAACTACTTCCAAATCTTTGCAATGAGCCAGTAGCTCATTTCTGGGCATGTCTTTTAGACCAAAAATATTATACAAAAAGCTGAAATAATTACTATGAGTATTTAGAAAATTATATCTAGTTTCCAAGGCATTTATTGCTTGATTTATAGTGTGAAAAATTTATTTTATATTTTATTTTGAAGTCTTGAACGGGTTCATCCGGGCCCTCATACAAAAACGTTCTTGTTTTGCTTCTGACATGGTGACGTGGTGTGGTGGTTTCGAAATTAGCTTCCACGTCAATATCTGAAGCAAGTTCGGTCGCTTCTAAAATGATGCTTTCAAAAGTTTCATCTGATCTCAGGTTTTCAAAGAAGAGTTTGCAGTTGCTAAGCATATCAATAGTTGTGACGTATCAAAATTTACAGTTTGCAAAAGTTTTCTGATGGGGTTAATATGACTCATAATTTTGTACCAGATCACAACAGAGCATATAAATTTGAACTGCTTCAAATTATTTAATAATCCGCTAGCCTCGTCTCAGATCATATTATCGATTTCTGAATCTTCATATATGCTGTACAAAGCATCGTGAATTGGACCGATTTGAAACAGTAGAGTTTTTAATGAGTTGACTCAACTTTTCCATCACATATTACTTAATGGTTTTAGAGTGTAAGTATTAATATATTTCAGTAATATTGCCCAACGAAAAGAAGAGGAAGAAAAATGTATATAACTTTTGAACAATATTGAAGAAAGTTGGCTGCCTCAAACGAAGATTTTGCCATATCGTTTACAGCCAAATTTAGCGAATCGCTGCTGTATGGAACATAAAATGCTCTGGGGTTTATATTTCTGATTCTTGTTTGCACTTCCGATTTTTCTCCTCTCATATTGGAATCTTTGTCATACCCTTCACCGCGCATGTTTTCTACATTAAGCCATTTTTCTCTAGCTCTTCTAGTAAAACCTCCGACAATTCTTTAGCTGTTTTTCTCTCAATGGGTAGAAAACCCAAAAAACGTTAGTTGATATTAACTTGAACTTCAGACTCTCTCTGATTCCTTTATGGAGACAAATCTTACCACAAATGTCATCTGTTCTACTTTACTTGCATCGGGAGTACAGTCAAGAATTACTTAGCCTTTTGTAAAACCTTAAAATAATACTTAGCCTTTTGAAATTGCTCATTGATGTGGTGCTTTATGTTGTCATGCAATAACTCAATTGTTTCATTTTGTATAGTTTTCCCTAGATATGTAGCTTTGATTTCTTCTTTATTGAGGACTCTGCGAACGTGTTCCTCCATTTTTGGATCAAACTCAGCCACACACACAATAACTGAATTAACTTAAAAAAAAGTTTCCATTATTGTGTTCATACAATTTATCGCTTGTTCCTCGAAAAGCTAGAGAGCTCTCGTCTAGCATTTAATGACTGATATAATGCGTAAAAGAACTTCAGACCAGCGATTTATCTCAGAATCAATGAGTCTCTGAGAAGCTGCATTTTTTGTTTCAGATATTTTCAATCTTTGCTTCAATTCAAGCCCTGATTTCAAACAAGCTATATGAGTTTTAGAATTTTCATGATGTGCTAAAGAGTCCTCAAATGCTTCCAGTCTTTAAATCCCCGATTGCCAAGAACGCTCAAGCTAGATGGTGCAGCAAAAAGTCGACATGGAAAACAGTACAAAGCGTTTTGAAATACGGAATATATCATCCATTCTCTTAAAACCTTTTCTTCATTTCTAAGCCTTTTCTTGTAATGCTTTGGTGAGAATCTTCTATGCTAATCATCAAAAGGAAAATCAAAATTATACAAAGATGCAGCTAGACCACGTTCAACCAAAAAAAAAAAAAAAAAAACTATCTGATGCACACATGATTTCGGGCCATAATCCTGGGTCAAAAGATATACTTTGGACGGTAGCCTTTTCTTAATGCTTCTCTGAGGTCTGCACAACTTGCGAATTTTGATTTTTGGAACTGCACGAAAACTGCATCACTACTCGCCAAACTCGTTTGAGATGACTTACCCAGCTCCGTAATGCTGACGGTTGCGTCCAAAGGGGGATCCATATCCGGAAAGTCAGTATCCAGGTGCTGGGCGTTGTTCAAATGTTGGTCGGTTGTGGGAGCATTGAAACTGCCTTCTTTCAAGAAGTTCTGCGTGCATCTGACTGTTTTTGAAACTGTGTTTACTTGTTCCATCTCAGCTTTTTAAATTCGCTCCCAGAGGGTTTTCTCTTAGCATCGGAAATTTTGATTTTTGGAACCAATTAAAATAAAAATACTGATATAAAAAATAATAATTGGTATTTTGTCTCTTGTTTGGTAGTTTTGTGCAAAATATATTTTTGTTAGAAATTACGTCGCGGAACGTTTTTAATTTTTTAAGTTTTTGATCAAGATAAAATATTGTATAAAACTCGTGCCAAAACTAAGCTTTTTTATACTCGCTACTTCTCAGCACTTGCTACGTTGTGTTTTGAAAACCGCTTATATAAAACAGCTTGCTTTTTGACATTTTTATAAACTACTATTTCGTTAGTTCTCAAAAGAATGGTCACACCATAACAACTAAGTCACTCTATGCAATGACGGATTTACAATTTATGTGGCCATACGCTTCATAATTTTAAAGGTCCCTACTCCCTACATTTTATTTTTATAATTGTAATATATAACTATCCAATTTTTTTAATACGAAGGAAAAACTGAAACAAACAAAATGAAAATACTCTGCCAATTTATGGGCACTTAAGCTCATACGATTAACAACAAATCCCCCTTTCATTGTAGGTACCTCCATTGGCCAAAAAAAATTGATACCCCACAAGACATTTTTTGATGTAATCTCTATTTTTGAAATCCCCCCTTGTGCGCCACTGGCTTAAAAAAATAAAATGCATTTTATTGAACTCCAGATTCAATTACCTTTTATTTGATACCCCACAAGCCATGTTTTGATCTAAACTCTAATTTTTGAAATCAATCCCCATCCTTTTTTTGGCCTATGTCTGAAGGATTTTATTCGTTTTTAAAAATGAAAACAAAAATTAAAACACTTACCTTCACAGAAGCCAAAAAAATTGGACAATTTGCACAAGCACTTTTTTAAAGCTTTTTTTGCATTAACAATTTAAACAAACTATTTTATTTCGTACCAGTCGAAGTCTAGTGGAAAATAATGCATTGTTTTAAGTCTACTTCCTTTTTACATGCAGTTAAAAAGGGCTGTTAGATATTGTTTCGCTTGGTTTCAAAATCAAAATTATCAGTCAAATCTTTGAGAAAATTCCTGTAAAGCGATTTCAATGAAATTAGGTATATTTACAATACAAGGATCCGATAACAATGCAATATTATGAAAAATAATTTATTGATATGATATTAGAATGATAAAAAATATTCTTTACTTTTTAGTGCATTTTTTAAAAGCCTGTAACTTAATTTTTTTTATCAGTTTATTTTCCATAATCATTGCGCTCCGGGCGGCCGCCCGTATTGCCCCATCCGGCCCTGCACCGACCGCGCGATTACCATCTTTTCCGCTCCTTGTCAAACTATATGAATGGCGTTACCTTCGATTGCTAAGAGGTCCTTAAAAACTGGAACAACAACTTCTTTGACACTAGACCAGGTGATTTTTGTTAGAACGGCATCAACAAATTGTTCGAGAGATGGGAAGAGGTTGTAAACAGCAACAGCAAATATATAATTGATTAACTTATTGTTATAATTTTGCTTAAATAAAGTTTATGGTAAAAACGCTACAAGCTTATTTCCGAACTTAATATTTTACTGGTCTTTGCGAGTTCGTAAGAAACGAGCATCTGCTGTATATTAGTTATTCAAATTGTTCTTTCCATTTTCTGTAACTTTAGTAGTAGAAGAAAAGGAAAACGGACAATGTTATTATTAATGAACTGTGGTGAAAAGAAATTTAATTTGCAGTTTGCTTCTCTAAGAATTTTGAAAAAATCTATTCTATTTGGTCTTTTATAAACTTAAAACCACACATTCAACTGTCTCGTAATTTTAATTCATGTTCAAGTGACGAGGTCGACTCATGAGTTGGCACCCTCCTCATCGCACTCCCCAGACGATGGAACATTTGATAAATATCGCCTATTTTGAAGTGTGTGTTGTCTAGGTCTCAACAAATTTGGAAGTGGCATTTCTAAGTCATTAACGTTGACTCCATTGAAAAGCATCGAAATTTTCCAATAAAAGAAATATAAAATAAAAAAATAAGTTTTTGTTAATACAATTCTGTAAAAACATCTATTTCTTTCTTTATTTTTTTTATTTATTTTTTTGTTTCAACAATCAAACACCAAAGAACCAACGGAATTCATTAAATAAATTGATCAGCAATCTCAAAGCAATTCAATTCAGGAAATCTTGAGATGCGATATAAAATAAATTTTTCAATAGGAATTTAATATATAATTTCTTAATTTGGGAAAAGATTCCCATATTTTACAACAGACCTTATCTACCGAAGTGTATTAACCGGGCAGTGAAGACTGAAACACAAGACTCCTTTTTAATGAGCTGTAATGAAATAATCAATTAACTGTAGCCATTTTTCCTCTGGATCTTTATTCTATTCTCTGCTCTACGAATATTTAAACACTGATGGTGCACACTTACATTAGGTGCAATCAAACTTACGAAATACAAAACGATGCCTTAGGCCTGTTTCTCATTAGTTGCACCCTTTCCCGAGACTGAAATAACCTCGAAATTCTCTTAATTCCTCTTTAGGGAGATAGATATAGGATATGCATAATGAATGAAGAGAATTGTGGTGGGAGGAGGAATTGACCGGACCCATAATTCCCAGCTCATTAGGATGCTGAAGAGAGATTGCCCCGCTCTTGTCTCCGCGAGGCAAATCAATAGATTCGTACTACACACTCTCTCAGTTTCCGCTCTATCTCCAACCAACTATGATCTCTAATCGAGAATTTGGGCTTTTTCGCGGATGAAATTGCGTTAAGTCTCGAATCCAAACGATTTTATAACGGCACCCTTCGTTAAAAGTTCCTGTAAAAGATTTCATTTTAGGAGAAAAGTGAGGAATTACAACTTAAAAGGAAATCTAATTCATCTTGTGAGATTTGCTGCTGTTTGATTAAATTAATTTTTCAAATACACTGACGATTATGATTAATTTTATTTCAACTGTAAAAATGATGAAAAACTTTCTAAATACCTAGGGTTTTGATTTGTGGACATATGGCTTTTAATTATTTAGTTTCCTACCAGTTGGTTATTGCAATACTTTTCTGACTGCTTATTTCTGTCCACAAAAACCGTTAAGGACAATCAGTTGCCCTTGAAATGTAGATAGCTGTTAACTGACAAAGTCAACATCTGAGCCGGAATCTTCATCTCACTCTAATTACTTAATCTTATTATGTTTTTTATTATTTATTTATTTATGTATTTTTACAAAAAGTACAACTGTTGGTCCAGCATAAGGTCTATCGTTTATAATATTTCTATCTAACTGCATCTGCTTTCATCCAATTTGGATTTTATTTGATTTAATCAATTATTTCAAATATATTCATTATTGGCTCACTGTGACCTAATGGTAAGATACCTCTTTTCAGAGCGAAAGGTTTCGAGTTTGATTTTTGCCACTATTGAACAATGGATGTTGTGTTGGTGGATATTGTGTTTCGGTCTTCCGCATGCATGTTTGTTGGGCTGGATGTTTGAGAATTTTGTTGGTTTTCTCCCTTGAGACGCATGCATATGGCCCACCATTGATGAAAATTATTCCTGGAAAGTGATTTCGTCGCTATTTGCCGAATGGGCTAGCCATTAAAATCATATCACAATTAGAATAATCCCACAAATAGTTTATAGATGATAATCTGTTTTATATACTTTCCAATTATTTCTAAAAAATTGACTTTAGAAAAAGGAAAATGTTTTCGATAGCACTTTATGTTAGTGTGATATGGCAGTTAGGGGAGAGAATACCAACACAAATGTCAAATTTTCATTTAACCGTGGTCCAAAATTACAAAGTAGTTGGCTATGCTTGGCGTCTTCCGTTGATACAAATAACCCACTAAAACTATTACAATAAGGTATTCTAACTTTGAAGGGCATTGGCATCCTGGAGGGAAAAGTCCTCATTCTAGTGGTAAAGGGTTTGATATTTGACTCTACTTAAAGCCATCCTGCTGAGAGGGACTATGCCCAATAAAAGTTCTTTAAAGTCCAACGACCTTATGTTGATTTCGCATGGAAAAATTGCTAGATTATGTGTTGTCCTCTTCATTTAAACATGTTGCAAAATTATGAAGTGGTTGGCAATGTTTAGTGGTGTGATCGACAGAAATCAGCTGTTGGAAATCTAATGAAATGCAACTACATAAAAATAGCAAGATCATAAAAGCTTTCTGGGATCAGATTTACTGTACGGTCACCCTTGGCGCGACTTTTTTGGCGCCAAATTTGACGATCATTAATATAAAATTTAATCAAAACATTTTATGGATAATTTAACATATCAACTTTATTATTTTACTATTGATGTTTAAAATCTATAAATCTGCGTTTTTTGTTAATTTTGTAAAATTAGTTAAGCATATTGTTAGATACCAACAATGTATGAAATATTTGTCAATATTCCAGCCATTTTTCCTGCCGCTGTTTTCCCGATCGGAAATTCGGCTTAAGGTCACCCTTGGCGACTTTTTGAAAATTTCGCCAAGGGTGACCGTACGGTAAATTTTAACCAGCTTTCTGACTTTTGAAAACAGCAAAACATCAAACATATTTTGAAATAAGAAAATAATCATAAATAATAGTTTGAATGGCCTATACTTTAGGGTGCTTCTCGGCAATTTGGTGTGTCATATTGTTAAAAATGTTGACTTAATTTTGATTGGTCTATAGTTTTTTCAACGCTATCTTCTTACATCAAACATACACGAAAACAAGTTTAGCGAAAAAAATAATCGCCAATTTTAGCCAAGGGGCAGCCTGAAGTATATTTTCCCCAAATAGCTTATGATTATTTTTGAAAATAACACAAAAATTTTTACACAAATTATTCTAAGCATTTTAATTATTAAAATACTGTTGCAAACTCTGATTTTGCTTAAAGTATTTCCACTAACTTCAAATAAACAAGTTTTCATCGAAACGTTACGATTTCTTAAGTGTTCCTCAGAAAAGAGAATAAGGTTTGCTCAATTTAGCCAACTGAGAATTTCTTTTTATCGTGTGATTTATATTGTCATTCAATGAAACAATCTTTATGGGATAAAATACTTCAAACGCGTCAACTTAGTTTATATCTGGGTTTTAAACTGTTCATTAAAATTTATTTTTTGTGAAACTTTTACTGGAAAATATATTGTTATCAAGATAATATGGACAGAACTACTGTCAAAAATCGCTTAGAAAATTATGTAGTTAAATTACTTCCAAAGCTTTAATCTAACAGAAGCAAATTTTGCTATGTCTCTATATGAATTTTGTCTGCTTTTCATGAATTAAAGAAATCTTGTTAAGGATGAAAGCAAGCCAAGACCGCAAAACCTTTCCCACTTTGTTATTTACAGAAAAAATCAACTTTCTCTATATGTTATATAAATTTTTTTTTTGGTTTATCAAGGCCTTTCAAGTAATTATAAAAAAATATAAACTACTGGTCTTAATATGATTAATGCTTTTTAGCTTATTTTTTGTGAAATCTAAATCGTTTATCTAAAATGATATTTTACATTTTTTATTATGTAACTTGCTTGTTAAAATTTATAGTTGAATTATTATTTTATTTGATGCTTGGACAGTGACATATTATTCTGAAGTCAATCCTCAAACTTGTCAAGTTTATCGAATAATTTATTTTTCATAAAATGTTAGCCCTTTATTTTTGGGTTACAAATATGTTCGATTTTAATCTATTTACAAGTCAAAAATTTAAGTTTGATTTTTACTTTGAAGCCTTTAAAATTGCATTTTATCAGAATTTTGATGACTTTAATATTTTGAATAAAATTAAGTAAGAATCTTTTCTGTCATGCTTCAGTATTTTTTTTAAAGATTTACATAATGTGAATAAATTTTTATGTGATATCGTCTTTTTCCAACCATCTTTTTCTCAAAAAGAAAATGCTTTTCTGTATTTTGATTATATTTTAAATGTAAAATTAAAATCTTGCTTTACAAATGTGGCATTTAATTACATTAATTTATTAAATCTGATTTTTTAATGAATTTAATATAGAAAGTTGTCATTTCTGTTTTACATCCTATGCTTTGGCAGAAGATGCCTTAAAAGTTTCTAGATAATGACGTATTTTATTAGTCGTATATCTTAGGCTTTCATTATTTAATACTGAAGTTTATAAAGACTCGTAACAAATATATTTAATAAAAAAAAGTATCGCTCAATTCAATCAAGCTATGGATGTTTGTTTTGTACCTTTACAACTTAAACTTATAAGCATTTTCCTCTGCCACATTATTACAGATTAGTAGCAAATTACTTAAAATTCATTTAATTTAAAATATTTTATAAATCTTTTAGAAGAAAACTTTATAAAGAGGAAAACTCTAAGAAAGAAAACTTAGTCAATTGTCTTATTCACATTCAAATTAATTGCAAAGATACCCCTTATTCTACTACATCAAAAATATGTCATATTTTTAATTGCTGTTTGTTATAAAATATCAAATTAACACACAATATCTACAATATTCTATTAAGATCACGAAACATAATCTTTATGTTTTCCCTTTTGAATTCACAAATAAAAGATTTTTAAAATTAGTAATCATACAGCTATTAAAAAAAATTCGTAATAGTTCAAACATGTATTGAATAGGTTTCTGATGGGAGAGAAGCATTTGTGTGTGATCCTCATTTTTTTCTTTAATATGTATTTTTTTAAAACCAAGTGCTTTTTATACTTCCCTTTTTCGAAAAGCTTTAATTTCGACAGTTTTCAGCAACGTTTTGATTGTTGTTACGCATATTTCAGACGAATTTCACAAAAAGTAATCGTGTTTGAAAATAGGAATAGCACATTGAAAAATTCATTTTTAAATTTATATTTAATGCATCGAAATTTAACTCGTTTGGTAGATATATGGCTTATCAGTAAATGAAGAAACAAGTGATTAGTTTAGGAAAAGGAATGCAATTATCGTCAAATCAAGTCATGATGCATATTATTGGTAATTTCAAAAATTCCTTTTATGATATGTTTATCGAAAAAAATTTTTTAATGAAATAGTGATGAAATTAGATTTAGAGTTATTACAAAATGGTGATTTTTAATCACCATTTGTTACAGCTACTGTAGTACAAATACAGTAACTGTATAGTGACATTTGTGATATTTACTGTGTAACAAAATGGTGACATTTATTGCATGGTTCGAAAATTATTCTTACAAAATGCTGATATTTGTAATGGTGATATTTAGCAACCATTTCAACGGTAATTCCATCTCAAATGGGTATTTCAAAACTTATTACAAAATAGTGATATTTACTATATGGCATTGGAGTTAGTGTTAAAAATGATGATATTTAATCACCAATTGTAACAGTAAATATGTTAAAAATAGTCATCTTATAACTAATTACATAATGGCGATGTATATAAAGATATTACAAAACGGTGATATTTCAATCACCATTTGCAATAGGAACTCTATTATGAGTAGTGATCTCATAACTCATTACAAAATGGTGATGTTTTTGTAATGAGTTATGAGATGTGTAACAGTTACTCATCATATGTAAAAATATGATGATCTTATAGCTGAAAACAAAATAGTGATATTTGTTATGTGTTTTCTGAGTTACCGTTAAAAACCTGCAACATTTATTCGTCATTTGTGTCTTATGAATTTCATAAATGGTAGGTAATCTTAGAACATGTTATAAAAATGGTAATATTTATGAAGTGATACAACACATTATAAAATAGGGATGTTAAATCATTTTTTGTAACAATAACTCTAGCAAATGATGATTTCTTAACTTTTCAAAATATATTTTAGAGACTCTTTCCAAGTTTATTTTGGAACAAGTGAAATTGAGATGCAAGTTTAATTTTAAGAATTCCTTAAGTAGTCAAAAACAATGGATTTTGATCACATAAACCTTTATGATTAAATATCTAGCCATTTTATAATAATTGATGTAAATTAATTTTCACATTACTTATGTAAAACGACTATCAAAATTTTTATACATTATAAGAAATTTGATTTTAAGCATTTTTTATAATCGAAGGTATACATTCAGTTAATAAGTAAAAAAGTAATAACTCAAATTATTTTTATTCTAAAAATGTTTTTTATGTCACATAATTATTTAATCACATAGTATTAAATATTACAAATCTATAAATTAAAATTTGTGGATGTAACCATTTGTGTTGCATACATACCATACATTAGTCAAAATCCCTTATACGAGAGAACTTATGCCTATAAAATATTGAAGGGACAAATTTTTCATGAAAATAAGGGAATTTTTTTATGAATATACATGTGAATTCCCTGTTTTTGATATCAAATAAATTTATATTTTTATGTTACTATCAATTTGATAATTTAAATCTCTTTGTTTTATAGAATTAAAACTTTTGTTTTATACATATTAAACGCTTTTTTTTAATCTTGCATCTTTTTGACTTTCCTGAGAGTTTTAGGAACTTCAGAATATTTATTAATAATCCGCTGTAGTATATAAAAACTGTGCATGTATTCATTGTAACTACATTTCCCTTTGTAAGACTGAAAATTCTCGTTAAAGATTAAACACATTAAATGAACTAACGAATGCGCTGTTTTATTAATATACCGTCTGTTTATTAATTACTGTCTAGAGAATTAGAAGACAGATGGGCTGCTGTGAAAGTTTGTTTCGTCTTAAATCAATCGATTTGTGAAAGCTTTCATTTCCACTTTCCGCGCCGATATAGTTGGCGAACGCGAGATCTTTATTAATACTAAAATCACATGTAATCGGCTTCTTTAATTAGGGGTGGGAGCGATATCTAATTCAGATTAGGGTCGTTTTCGTTTCGAAACTCACCTCTCCTAATTCAGTTGCGCGTTCTCCTTCTTCGACATCGGAATGCCAATCGATTCCGATTCGTCAATCGTTATCGTTCCCACCCCCTCCTTTCGTAATGTTTTGCTGACGACTACGAAGCGGCTAGAAAAGAGGAAGCGCATTCCCTTTCGACGTGGACCCTCTCTTCGTCCCTGCTGGGGTCCGGTGGGGGTGTGGAGATGTTGATGATGATGATGCGTGTGGTGGGAAACCGGGATCTGGAATGCCTGGTGGGAAATAGTACATTATTTCAATTACCGCTTCATTTCGGGCGAAATTGCGATGCGGATCAATTGGGTGTGGAGAGGCACACAGAAGCTTATGACTCCCCCTCCGCCTCCTGTCTCGGGGGCACCTGCACCCGGGGGAGTGTGCCCTCTTTCCCTGTGACTTCATGTAGTCATCCTCTTCCTCCTGGAAGGGGGGGATCGGGAAGGAGATGGAACGGGTCTCGCATCTGCGCCCCCTCATGAATATCCATGAGCTCCAGTCAGTAATGGATTCTGGTGCGGCGGAAGCCGACACCTCTGGTCCTCGCCTCCCCCGCCTTAATTTCGTTGCTTCTGACATCTACTCAACATGCAAAGTGGAGAGAAAAGAGGAGAAAGTTTCTCCTCTGGGCACCCTACGGCGCCGAAACTATTTCACCGCCAAATGTTTACTTCCAGCCAAAAGGAGATAGGGTCCGCTTTTCTGTGAAGTAGAAAAGAAGAACAAGAAAAGGATGAGATAATAATAATAAAAAAGAACTTCTTTTTCCCTCCTTTACTTTGCAGTCTTTTCCCTCTCCCTCCTATTTTCGAATATTACAAAGTTTGTCGCCGCCTTTTCGTTTCATCTCGTTTCGCACCCCCCTTTTTCGGAAAACGGGTTGGAGGAGGAAGGAGTCCACTGCCCCCTCTGGAACAGCCGCTGGTGGTATTTGCATTTTGCTTCTGCACGCGACAAAGTTTTTAAAGACATCATTTTGAGGCGTAAGCTTCTTAGCCGAGAGTCGATGGGGGAAGGGAAGGAGAGGGAAGGAGTTGAGTTTAGTTGCATGCATTGGGAAGGAAGAAAAAATGTATCTTTCAAACAGTTTCTACAGGCTTAATCCTTGCAAGAATTTTCGGGAAGGTAGCATTTTTGTGTTTGGAATTCTTTTTATTCAGTCCTCCTAGCGAATTCTATTTCTTTGACCTTTTATATAACGCAAATTGTAGATTGAACAATTGTAAAATATGTTTGCTGAATACGAAAATGTTATCCGCATTGAAACAATGTGCAATATTTTAAATTTTGAAGCCAAGAATGTTAAAAAGTAAGGCTTAGAATTAAAAAATTTCAAAAGAAACTACTGAGTGGGAGAAAAAATTTCCTTTAAAAAATATTTGAAAGATATATTAGGATTCATACTCTTGAGTATTTTTGTTGTTGTTTTATTTCTGTTGGCATACATACTGTAAGCAAAGAATGCCAACTGAAAATAGCTCTAGTAAGAATTTGCATATTTATGTCGTAAGAGCTGCATTTTTTATAAATTATAATTAAATTAGGCAGTTGTGTTAAAAAATCCGATTGCCGTGAAATTTCAAAAATAATAATAATAATAATAATAAATAAATAAATAAATAAAATCATTTACGAATTATTTTTATTTTTGAAAGGAATAAGAATATATTCTTAATGTTTTAATCTTATGTTTCGAGCTTAGTTTTGATCTGATGTCGTTTCAAATCCTTCAGAGATCTAGCGGCAACTAGATCAGATCTAGTATATCGCGTGAACCCTAGCGAAGTTGAGCACCAGTAGGGGACTTGCTCTAACAACCGCCAGAGCGAACCCCAAACAATCTAGGATGTGATCGGAGACAGCTTCAGACTGCATTTTGAGCACAATGAAAATAGTGCTCACAGATACGAATGTCATACTTTTCAAATGGCCACTATAAATCTTGAGACGTCCATTTGATCTGGTCTGTCACCCCCAAATGTTAACGCGCCCCCTGGGTTTATTCCTTCCGAAACATGGATAGTTTTGATTTGTAATTTACTTAAGATATATGAGCAAGTTGTATACGAACCTATTATGATAGAAAATTAATAGAAAGAGAGTTACGGCACGAAATAGCAAATAATTACTTTAATTCGATATTAACCAATATTAACAACCTTACTTTCTAAATTTGTAGGATAACAATTCTAAAGGTAAAACTTCGAGCTGAAAAATTGTAGAATATTAATTAAAATATGAAACATTATTTATGTTTAGAGAGAATACGATAAATTTCTATTTGTACACTCTACATTCAACATAAATATTCTTATTTTGATATGATAGAAGTAAAAGTAATCTCCCAGTCTTACTTAGTAAGTATTCTCACAAGAATAATTTGAATTACAATTTTTGATAGAAAATTTTCGTCAAATCTTTCGATTTTGAATTGTTAACTACCAAACTTAGCTAGTATTATCAGTTTGCTCTTATATTAAATATGTTGTAAAGAGTATATTGCTCCCTGAAGGAGAGCCAATTCAAAATAAAAGCGTTCACTATACATTTGTAAATATGTTCAGAAAAAAAATAAAACACTGGAGTACGTATGCAAATAAAATAAAATACAAGCAAACAGAATAAGACGTCATAGTTAGTAACTCGAATATAAAGAAAAAAGCCATTAAATCGCCTTCTGCTATAATGGTTATTTATCACGATTTATATACTTTTAAAATGGTTCAGCCATCGGTCACTTTGCTGTGGAATATAGTATATCTTATGTATTTTAAAAAAATGGATTTTTTCGTAGTATTATTTTAAACGTTAAAAGTTAAAAATAAGGTAAGGAAAGAAAGATCTTTGAAACATGTGCATATAGGTGATAAATACCTAGAGGGATAAAGAAGAGGGATATATATATATATATATATATATATATAATATATATATATCTCTGTTGAAATGCTTCACAAGGAACAGTTCTGAAAGTGCAGAGGCCAGTATTTTCATTGTGGTTTACTTGTAAGACAGCACTCTTCGAAGAAAAAGTCCCGGGTTTGATCCCAGCATCTGTTGAGCAATAGAAGAGGGATGTTGCAATGACAACAACTCCTACACATCTGTCGAGGTGGGTTCATTGGAGTTTTCAGGATTTCCTTCCTTATGACTTTGGAATATGACCCACTATCTTATGAAAATGTCTTCCCGGATGGCAATTAAAGTACCTTATAACATCCTTGGGCTATCAGGTGGTCCGCTATGAGTTATCAAATTGAACATAAGAAAAATATTTACAAAAAATAAAAGCTACCCATAATCTAATACATTTCCTGTAGTTTTTTTTAAAATTCCACCGATACTGCTTAAAAAATGCTTTGTTCACTTTTCAGACCTACAATGCCTTTAACCGGATACTTTCGATGCTACAATATGTCTGTTTGGAGAAGTTAAAGACTATAGAATGCCTTTAATGATGCAGATTTTGATCTCCATTTTTATCCTCAGATTGATTGACTATTAAAATCTTATCCATTTTGACGTGACCCATTCTCAGTTTTAGGGGTCTAAAGTATGTTTATCAGTGTGGAGAAAACCCCACACAAATGGGGGCATTCTTGAAGTCAGTAAACATTTGCTGTGGTTAGGAACGTGCATTAATATAATTTAGGTAATCCTGGTGTCCGTAGGAAGAGGCAATAGTGATAGGTAAGTAAATAGTATTTTTAATCATCACTTACAAATTATTTTATGTTTGTATCCTGAATGACATAAGCATACGTGACGGAGCACTTAATCTGTACCTTAAGTTATCAGGTATAGTTCCACTACATAATATATCTGGTTGTGACAGAATTATCACGAATTTCGAAAAGAGAATTGAATTTCAATAGATCTCAAACGTGTGAAATTAAAAATTTGACAGAAATATAACATCATCGGCAAAACATTATGGGAGATGGCATGAGGTAAATATTACTCTAAAATTGTAAAAATAGGTTATCTTAAGCACTTCATATAATCTTGGTTATAAAAATACAAATTAATTATTTATCTTAATTATAACAGGTGTTATAAGCAGACTATAACATAAATGTAATGCGGTCTAATTCCTCACCGGGGAAGTTAATGTAGCAAATAAACATTAATAATTTAACTTTACGATTGTATGTGTTAGTATTTTCCTTTTCTCACATTTTATACATTGTAAAGCGCCAAAAATTGCTCTAGCGGCGATTTTTGGAACTAAATTTTCACGGAATATTTTTTTCCGGTTTTTTGATTAAACTAAATACCAAGTTTGGCGCCATTTCGGCTATTAGATCGTGCTACAGGGCATTCCAATCACTGTCACTTTAGAAAAGATCACCCTGCATTACACATTGCAAAAAAGCTGATTCAGTTAATATTTTGCTGCAGCTCAGTCTGCACACTATAGTTATTACGATTGAGAAAATTATTGAACAAAAATTATAATTATAATATAATAAATGGCAAAACTGCATCAAAAAATAATCTGAAAAAATATTTTTGCAGACATTGTAATATAAGAAATGATAATGGAAATATATTGCACTAAGATTGTTAAGTAGGATATTTTTGAAGTATTCTGATTGACAACACAACACTACACACACAAACGCATCACACGTGTATACACGTGCTTTCCACGTGCGTATACACCACATATATTTATACATAAATATGCATGGTGTATACGCACGTGGAAAGTTATAGAAAATTAAAGTTTTCAATATATGCTGAGAAAAACGGGATCGAAATTACTTTATAAGTTGACAAAGGTTAATTTTCTGGAACCAGGGGGTACGTGTACCTTCCTGGGGCTTGAGCAGCCACCAGGCGCGTCGGCAAGTGGTGGATAGCCGAATGTCCTGTAGGAATGACAGGATAGCCTTGAATATAGAATCAGAGGCCGCGAACCAGCTCCCGTAAACCCTGGTGTTATGCGATCCGTGCCTAGGGCTAATTGGCACCGCGGTATTGGTGTCTTAACGGAGCCTCTAGTTGCTTGGCGAACTTCTAGAGTAATTTGCCTTGCCCAGTAACTCAGGCAATGCTGGGTGGACTTATATTACCTGAGCTTTTTAATTGTTATCTTGTGGCTGAAAAGACACAAGAAGTAACAAACCTTTCTGCATTTGCAGGTGAAGCCTCTAAAGTAGACCTTGCTGAAAAAGACAAGGGAACTCAGAGGCAATCTTGTAAAGGGGCAGCAATGAATCCTTCACTTGAGGTAGAAATGACCTCCAAACCATCTTCTTCTGGTGAAAGTCAGGAAGCTATTCTTAGCATGACTGACTTTCTAACCAGATAGGACTGTTTCAGCAAGACCTTATCTGCTGGAAATGTCATATGCAAGAGGAAACGGCAGAGCATATCATTTACAAATGTGAAGTTCTTGCCCTCTCTAGATTAACTTCTTTAGGCATCATCCATACTTAAGAGTTACACCTAGACTCCATTAAAGGGTTATCGGACTTTATTAGTAAAGTGGGTGACCCGAGCAACTGGAACTAGGAAACATTGGGTTTGGAGTTAATGGTACAAAATGCTGATAAAAGCAGAGGTGCCCAATGACATACAAACCCAATTTTAAGAAGAAGAAGAAGGTCAATTTTCTTTAAAGTAGACATAAGCGATTTTTTTATGCTTTTTGAGTCTTCTAATTAGATTTTTCATATTATTATTTGACTTTACAACCAAGTAATGAGCCTTAGCCTGCAGCACATTCTCTTTCTAGACGACTTTGCTTCTAGTCTTCCTTCTCCAGTTGGTTATTGTGAAGTATTTCATTCAGAGTATTATCTATTCTCTGAATGAAATACTTCAGGATAATCATTCAGAGTATTTTCTATTCATTTCTCTCTCTCTCTCTTTTGTTTTCCTTTAAATTTAATAAACAATGGTTTCCAGTATTAAAACTTTGTTTCTTGACTACCAGCACATCTCCTAGTGTGGCCCAGCCAAAACAATCGTTGTGCCCTTGAAAATGCTATGTCTGTTATTTATTTACTTTTCTTTCTTCACTTTAATCATTTTAGATTTCTTTTACTGACATTCCTGTTTTATTTGAAATATCTGCATTGCATCAAAACAGCGAGAACTAAAATAAGGTGTAATTATTAAACTTTTCCTTTTAAAAATTTTAATTCTCTAGTTTTAAGAGGAATTAAAGATTTATGAATAAAATTGATATTTTCATTTCTAAATGTTTCATGTTCTGTTAATTTCAGTGATGAAAAGAAATGCAACTTGACTGAAAAAAAATGGATGGTGTTGATAAACAGAATTATTAGCAAGACATATCTGCCAACTTTACTGATTTTATCAGGAAGCTCCTGATTTTTCATCGTTACTCCTGATTTCCCGATAATGTATGGAAATTTACTGATTTTTGAAAATTTCAATGAAAAATTTCAAAACAGCTAAAACTTTGCTGGAAAAAAGTCTATTGAGTTGTTTTAGAAGTTTAAACAGTCAAAACAAAGAAAATTTAATTAGTTCATAAGTTTAAGAAGTTTAATTATAGCAAAGGTATTCTCATAAATGAGAAATATTTTGCACAGCACTTCACAAATTCATTGCTAAAAAAATGCTAAGTCAACAACGTATGAAAGAAATGTATTGCCATGAGTTATTTGAATTTGAAATATTTATATGTTTTTTATAGACAGTATTTGATAAATTCTATATTCTTAGAAATATTTATCACTGAATTAAATTTATTTAGTAATGTATTTTATATTTTTATGTATAATTTTATAAGTTCAATATTTATAAATTGCACTAGTGTAGTAAAGGTTACCCTATAAAATAAATATTGGGACATAAATGTCGATGTTTATTTTTTACATGTAGTATATATTTTTATTTTTCATAGTTCCTTTATGAGGTTGCTGAATGTTTTACTAAAATATTAAGATTAATACAAAATTATTCTCAGAATATATAATCTAAAGAGTAAAATTGTCTTTTTTGCGGTACTATAATTTTAAACATTCTGTTTCAAGCAAAATGTTGCTAGTTCTGTTTCCTGATTTTTTCATTCAAAAACAGTAGAATCTACTGATTTTTCTCTCTCAAAGGTTGGCAGGTATGGTAAGGAAAATTTAGAGGACAAAAAAAGCTTTCTTAAAGTAGACAACAAGGCTTATAAAAATATAAGCTGGGATTTTTTTTATCCAACGTGGATAAATTTATATTGCATTTAAGAACAAGAAATTAAAATTAAAAAATGCTAGCACTGAACTCTTTAAATACTCTATTTATTTCCATTAGAAAACTGTATTTAAGAGGATTAAATGTCATCATTTAACCACACAATTGATCATTAAAATTTCTACACCAAAAAGAACGAGAAATAGCAAAACTGTTTTTATTGAACAAATATATTATATAGGAAATAACAACTGATTAAATTTTCTAGAAATTTGAAGAACAAATCCTAAAAATCAGTTCCCAGAACAATAATCTTTGACCAGAATGACCTATTTTACACAAGCCAGTAAATTGTGTCAAATAGAGATTGGATGGCATGTAGGAATATCTAATTTCATGCCCATGCAATTTCAAAACAGTTGTATATCTGAGATAATTTTTTTAATTTATCTGCACGAGTCAAATGTGAGTCATGAAAATATAATAATAAAACTCCATTTCATGGCGGCTGAGGAATATATGGTTATGAAAAGTTAAGTTGTATACGATATGTCACACCAAATATTGATCTTTAATTAATTGAAATCAAACCTACTGCCTTTCTCACAAAAATCGGGGGATTTAGAGTTTTTTTTGACAGAGTTAAATATTCTTATTTTTAAAGTTTAAATAATTTCTCTCTATGAGTACATAAACCTTTCTTTTAATGCGAGTGCTTAGTTTCTTCCGAATGAGCTTTAAACTATTTTTATTATTCCGAGAAGTCTAAATGTAGTGGATTTCATAAGTCCTTATAAAAGCTTTAAAATACTAATCTGCCTATGATATAGCATCAATATCTTGAATACAACTTACTAAAATAGAATTATAGACTTGTTACTGGATGTTCTGGTAAATGATATATCAGAACTCTTACGGCCCATTTTATAAGTACCTTATCAGAAGGATTTTATTGTTAGTAAATTTTTCTTAGGAAAGTTAAAAAAGCATTCTTTAACTGGATTACTTACTTGTAATCTGCAAACACTAGATATTCATCTCTTTCTTGTAATGGCTTATCTTAAAGTTTGAATTTTTTATCTTAAAATTTTCTAAAATTTCATTTAGCATTTTGTTTGCAGGGACGTGAAGCGATTCCTTTTTGAAGAAAAATTACTTCAGCATTTGTCTTTAATCTTAGTTCATAAGCCAATGTTTTTTTAGTTTATAAGCTGAACTATTCCAAAAAATGCAAATGATTTTCGAAAAAATTCAAGCGTATATCCGTTAGTGTATAAAACAAATAAATATCGTTTGCTCTCTAGATTCGATTACGATCTTAAGAATCGAAATGTCTCGGTATTTTATTTTAGAGTTCCTTTTTCCGAACAGTTTCAAAACTAATTCATAATTTATAAGTAGTTCTTTCTTTTTCGGAGTGTTGCAATATCCGATTTATAATTGCACTTTTTTCGAAAAGAAGAATCTATAATCTCTTTTCGCTTCTTGTGATGTTTGCGATCTTTTATATTAATTATTAATAAGCTGAGAGAGATAGCTGGGTTAATATATTTTAAATACAGAGAGGAGAAAAATTATTGATACATTCATAGGGTATTTTTAAAGCTTGATATTTATTAAAAAAACGAATAAAAAAGATAAAAATTTAAAGTCATTCTGAAAATGAGAGAAAATATTCTAAATCGATTTAAGGCGAAGTTCAAACGATAATCTTCAGAAAGAATCACATTTTTTTATGTTGATTATCCTTTGTCTTACATTTTTATTTCCTTGGCTCAAAAACATCCTGCAGAGATTTTCTAGGACATGTTTTAATTAGTTCAATATCTTAGATCCTTGTTATAAATCTTGTTTTTTAAACATGTATTGAGAATTCTTTGTATTGAATGAAAGATTAACATCTTTCGTTCTCTTTCTATAAACTTTCTTCTCTTTACACATGCAAATTTTTATTTACTGAAGTTCGAAATTTATTTATTTATTGTTTTTCTCATTACGCATCAAAATGAATACTACAATTTTTATTTTACAGATATTTTGTATTATTTATTATTTTAATGAAAAAATTTTAATTTTGAAAAACATCTTTTTAAATTGTTTATTTGGGAAGTTTTCATTAAATTTCTTCAAATCACTGTATTTCCGCCGTCCTTATCATTGACTCTATTTTTCTAATATTTTTTATTGGAAATATATTAATAAATTATCTAACCCCCTCTTTTTAATAAAAGAACCAGTATTTAGAAAAAAAATTACTTTTAGTTAACAGAAAAACTATATATTGTTAATTTTTCATAACGATTACTCAGTAATGTATTGCGATACTTTTCCAGCTGCTTATTTCAGTGGATCAAAGCCAATAAACGCAGCGTAATTTTTAGCCACGATCAAATGCCGTGAACGAATTTTGAATGAGAGTAATCCTTTTCCCGTGACCCCAATTGAGAGACATTGAACATCATGAAGCACATGACATACAAAAGTTATATAAAATGTTTTCTCCTAAGATGCATTAAATCCTCTTTCGAATGATGCGAGTTTCAGCGCATGAAATATTGAGCCGCTAGGCAGGGGTGGTCAAGCTCCTTGATAATCCGATCCAATTTTCAAAATTTTAAATTTTTCGAGAGAGGCATTTAAATACGTATTTAAAAAGTACTATTATTTTTTTTACAGAAATTATATTTATTGGAATCATATGAATAAAAGTGCAAAAAATGTGTATTGGATTTAAAAATTAAAAACTATATATATATATATATATATATATATATATATATATATATATATATATATATATATATATATATATATATATATATATATATATATTAACACATTTATTTTACTTCTCTTGATAATTCCTTAAAACTTGGTGAAAAATTGGTGACAGTACTTCTTATCAATTCTTTGAGATGCTGGCTAGTTAATACTGATCGTTGTTAAGATTTCACGAATTTTAAAGAGGAATAAAATGATTCACTTTAGTTCGCTGTTCCGAATATCGAAATATTTCGAAAAGCAGTCTTTTCTTAATTCAGGATATTTTGATTCTATTTCAAATTTCCAAAATTCAGTAATCAGTGTCGATTTATATTTTAAATGTAGAGCTTTATCTTCTCTCGAGTACATTTAAAATAGTACATCGAGTACTCTAAGAGTCAAAAGAGGGAACTCGGGTACATTTATCGAGAGCCACATATAATCATTCAAAGAGCCGTATGTGGTTCGCGAGCCACAGTTTGGCCACTTTTGCCTTAGAATACGTAAAAAGGAGAATAAAGGACGAAGCTTTGTTAACAGAATGAATAAATTTAATTAATCATTAAATTTGCAAAATATAAAAGCACATATTTTAAAGTAGTGGTTTTAATATATTATTCAAATGGCTTGGTCAATCAGATACATTTGGCGTAACTTGCCTATTTTGAATCTAGCGCCATAAAACCCTACCAACCAATCAGATATGCTTATTTGCTATTCATTTCTTTTTTATTGAGTTGACAATCAGAACAAGATACAGCTCCCAAGTTTCATTCCAGATATCCAATGAGGGTTGAGGTTCTAGGACCAGGCACCTCAGACAACTGCCAGCCGGCAATCACTTTGAGTTGACAATTGAACGATTACCACTCTGATATTCAGAAGAACTTTTTTTGGGGTCAATTCCCATTTTGGGATTGTATGTTTGCATGCTTCAGTGTCCACGTTGAGCTGTAAGCTATTGTGATACTATTCTGGTTAAATTTTTTTTACCAGCTAAAACTGCTGAACACAGCAAATTACCTGATAATTTTGAAGTTTGTTACCAGAGTTGGCACTTTCATCTCCACGCAGTGCGAATGAAACGAGTTTTTATACATCTATAAGCCATTTCAGAAAGATGGTTTTCGGTTGAATATGCAGCAAAATGATCCACAATCAATCTTGCGATTTTCCAGACTGGAGAATAAAGACTTTTCTCATTAAGTTACTGAACTCATATCGTTATTGAGTTTAAAAATTGGAGGAAATGACTGAAACAAAGTGTTCACTATACTTTCCTGATTAGGATCATATGAAAAAAAAGCCTTAAATATTTTAAAACGCGGATTTTTTTTTTCAACCACTTGTGCTGATTATTGAATGGTCAGCAATTTGCTGATGCTTAGTGCAAATTAAATTTTCAAAGTAGGTATAATTTAGTATTGAATCAAGAATGAACCTACCAAGTAATCACTGTAAACAAGAGAGGTCGTGCATCTCATACAGAAATATTTCAATTTTATGATGCTATCGGTGCTTTCATTCTGGTCTGAAGCCATTTATCGGTGCTTTCATTCTGGTCTGAAGCCATTTATACCATTATTATTCTTTCAACAAAATATATCTTATTTTTTCGAATCTATATTGTGTGAGGTTAATTTATTTTTGTTTAATCTTAATTCCCCCCTTAAGTGTTAAATATTGTCACCGTACTCCAGATATCATATTTAAAACATAGTTTTGCGTGGAGTTATGGAAAAAAACATTAATCTCTTAGGCTGCATATGCAAAATGTGACATGATATACTGGGAGATTTCTGTCGAAAATTGAAATACCTCAACAAAATTTAGAATACATGTTCCTCCCCCTCTATTTCACGTAAGATTAGTTCTTCAGAAGATCGTACAGAAGAAATTAATTTTTCAAAATACTTTCAAATTCGAATAAAGAATGGATATCAATGGAAATCTTCATTTACAAAAATTTTTAGTAAGAGTAATTGTGTACTTAAATCGAATACAAAACCAAATACTTATGCACTTTATGCATTTACCTATTTATATTTCTTGCGTTACACTTATTAAAATTATTTATAATTATTACAGTAGATAATGCAAAATTTATAGTAATAATCTACAGTCTAATTCATTACTTGATTCGTTCAACCAGATCTTTGAATCTTGAGAAATACTGGTTTATACGATAAATTAATTAAAAATGCTAATTAAAATATTTTGATACTTTTTGTTAAATGAAATGATTTTAATTTATCAAAGTTTTGCTTATTTTTTTGTAATTTTAAAATTTTTTTGTAAGTTTTGCTTATTTCCTTTGCATCTCCCCAATTACACTTATTTCGCAATACGCTGCAGTATAAAGTTTTGCGATTAATTTTTTTATCTAAAAGAACAGACGCAATATCATCCTTAAATACAGTTCCTAAGAAAAGGTAATTTAAATCCTCAAGTTCTGTTGCACATTTGTGAAAAAAGGGACAATTCATTACTTATCAAGCAGTTAGTCATGTTAAAGAATACGTGAACTCGTTAGATTTTTCGTTAAAATACAAAACATATGGACATTTACTTTTAAAAAATATACAAAACTCTTAAGAACTTCATAGAAAAATTACATTGTATTTTAAACACAAAGGATTTTTTTTTAATTTTATTTTTTCACAAAGAAGAGCTTAGTTATATATTTTCATTTTTCAATACATACTGCTCTCCAATTTTTCCCTTTTAAAGTATTAGAAAATAATCTTTACAGAAAAAAATAACGGTAGAATTGTGCAGAACAGTAACAAAAATAAAATTTTAAGATACAAATTTTATTTAGATGGTTAGAGAATTAACATCACAACAAAGTTAGGTAACTTTTTCGAGATGAGGAAAAGAAGAAAATAAATAAATAAAAATTCAACGAACTTTTTGAGACCATGTTTTTCAAATCTGCTTTTTATTATTCCAGCAATATTAATTAAAAGAAAGATTTTAATGTTGGCGTTAGCCAGGCAATAGTCTTAAGATTCAAAACAGATTTTTTACAAATATCGCAATTATTAATTTAAAATTATATTAGGGTGCTCCGTGGCTGAGTGGTCTAAAGTATCACCGCTAATCGCTTGAGAGCGTAGGAGTGTGGGTTCGATTCCCATCGTGGCCCTGGGTGTTTTCTTCGTTATTCTTCTGTGGTTATACATCTGTCATTGTGCTATTTGTCCTATTATCAACGAAGACTTACAAGCGGATCTCAAGAATCAAGCATACAAGTCTGAATATATGTAATGTAATAAAATAAAATTATATTAATTAATGAAATTTTAAAAAATTTAAATCGTCCTTTTCGATTTAAGCTAATTATAAAGTAGATGTTTTGTCTTGTTTTTTTTTTTTTTTCATTTTGATTTTTCTGCTGTTCAAATGTGTTATGTTGCATGTATTAATGGCTTGAGTCTGTGGAAAATGGCTTCTCAAACCGATGCTTGAGCTTTGACAATATTCTCAGGCATTCGATGGTGAACTTCGCCTTGCTTGCTGCCGCTCAAAGAATGCGATTTGAAGACAGGCAGCAAATTCGTCCACAAGTCTGAGTTACAACGTTATATTAACACGATGCGTCGCAGATGAAATGTTATCTGACGTCAAAAATATTTTAAGCCAATGAGAATTGTATTAAAGTGGCATAGTTAGGATCTCAAATGTAACGAATGTATGGTTAAATTTATGTTAAATATGGCTCAAATGTATGGTTAAAAATGAAAATCTTAACCAAAGGAAGCAAACAATGGCAATTCTTCTATACATGTGAATGCATATATTATGCCTATTTACTGCAATTCTATGGATATATAAAGTAAAATCGAATATCATAATTTAATATAAAAATATCACTCATTTGAGAAAAAAAAGTACTAAGAAGAAAAATCTAAAATTTACTTTTCATTTTTTCCTTGCAAGTTATGATAAAAATATAAATAGATACATGTTTGATAAAATTTAAACTTCAATATTCCTTGTTAATTGGAAACATTTAAAGAACTCTGTTACATTTTAGTACTTTTACTTATTTATGAAAAGAAAAAAAGTATTAATTTTTTTATTTCTGGATAATTTGGTTCCTGATATAAACATTATCAATCTAGGATGTTTAGATGTCTAGGATGTTTCTTAGTAATGTTTAAGAGCCTATCCGGTATCAAAATTTATTATAGATAATGTATACATTCAGAACCCAACTTAGCTTAAATGGGTCCCAAAACAAAAACTTCTTTGAGGACCCCCTCTGTTTCTGCCCAGCAAACTTTCCACTTGATTTGGCGTTTGACAATATAAAATAAACTTTACATTCGTTTTGTAGCCTGG